>CAMZMU010000057.1:9564936-10145050 GCA_947311845.1 Poa pratensis
AGTAAACAGTAGGATTAAAACACTGTAGGCATAGGGATGGATGAACGGGCGCTGCATGGATAAGATAGCTCATATAATAATCAAGACATAGGCATTGCAGATAATAATGATAAAGCATCCAAGTACTAAGTAAACATAGGCATGTGTTCCGTATATAGTCGTACGTGCTCGCAATGAGAAACTTGTACAACATCTTCTGTCCTACCAGCCGGTGGCAGCCGGGCCTCAAGGGAATCTACTGGTAATTAAGGTACTCCTTTTAATAAAGTACCGGAGCAAAGCATTAACACGCCGTGAACACATGTGATCCTCACATCGCAGCCATTCCCCTCGGCTGTCCCAATTATTGTCACTTTGGGACCGCGGGTTCCGGACAACAATATGTGTATACAACTTGCAGGTATGATCAATAAACAGTGCATATCATTATGAAACAATAACATGTTCAGATCTGAAATCATGGCACTCGGGCCCTAGTGACAAGCATTAAGCTCAACAAGTTGCAACAACATCAATAAGTACTAACAACGGATACTGGGCACCATGCCCTAATGATCTTATAGCTTATTACATGAACAATCTCATCCAATCCCTACCATCCCCCTCAGCCTACAGCAGGGAATTACTCACACATGGATGGGGGAAACATGGATGGTCGATGGAGAAGCGTCGGTGATGATGATGGCGATGATCTCCTCCAATTCCCCGTCCCGGCGGAGTGCCAGAACGGAGTTTCTGGTCCCCGAAATAGGTTTCGCGATGGTGGCGGCGTACGGTGATGTTTCTGGATGAAGTGGACGACCCCCTCGCGTTTTAGGTCAGAGAGGGTTAAGTAGTCGAAAGGGGGACTCGGGGAGGTGCCGAGTCGCCCTCCTCAGTGGCTGGCGCGGTGGGCCCCAGGCCGCGCCACCATGTGGTTTGGGCCACTCGTGGCCCATCTCCGCCTCCCCTTCTGGCTCCGTGAGTCTTCTGGTAAAATAGGAGGTTTGCGATCTTTTCTGGTGTTTTTCCCGAAAGTTGACTTTCTGCACAAAAACAAGACACCAGGGCAATTCTGCTGAAAACAGCGTTAGTCCGCATTAGTTGTATTCAAAACACACAAGTTAGAGGTAAAACAATAGCAAAAGTGTTCGGGAAAGTAGATACGTTTTGGACGTATCAACTCCCCCCAAGCTTAGCTTATTGCTTGTCCTCAAGCAATTCAGTTAACAACTGAGTGCGATAAAAGACTTTCACGAACACATTTGCTTCATATGATGCATATATTCTCACTATATGAACAAATGCTTAGGCAATTCAAGATGAGGCAAATGCAAATAATGTCACTCAATAGGCATGTAAACTATGAAAAGATACCAACATACTAATAGCGACAAACATGAAACATATTAATTCACAAGATTGTAATGCTCATAATAGGATATGATAAGATGGTATCTCGCTTGCCCGTTTTTGTACAGCAAAACATAAATGCCCAGGCACCTCTGAAGTTCATGGGAAGACTAGAATCAAAGATATCAAAGATAAAAGCATCAAAGTTATATCACAGTTAACCACATTCTGGGACAAGCACATTACACTAAGAATGACAACTATGCTCTCGAGAAAGTGCTCAAAGAAAGGATGGTGACTCAACATGAAAGTAAAAGATTGGCCCTTCGCAGAGGGAAGCAGGGATTATCATGTGCTAGAGCTTTTTATTTTTAAAACAGAAGCAAAATTGTTTTGGGAAGTGTTTGTTGTTGTCAACGAATGGTAGTGGGTACTCTAACCCCCTTGTCAACCAGACTTTCAAGAGCGGCTCCCATGAAGGACGTTATTTCTACCAGCAAGGTAGATCATCCCTCTTCTCTTTTGTTTACACATGTATTTTAGTTTCATTATGGGTGACACTCCCCCCAACCTTTGCTTGCACAAGCCATGGCTAACCGAATCCTCGGGTGCCTTCCAACATTCACATACCATGGAGGAGTGTCTATTTGCAAATTAAGTTGCTTACTGATAAATCAGGGCAAAACATGTGAAGAGAATTATTGATGAAAGTTGTAATTAATTGGGACTGGGCACCCCGTTGCCAGCTCTTTTTGCAAAATTATTGGATAAGCGGATGTATATGCCACTAGTCCATTGGTGAAAGTCTGAATGACAAGATTGAAAGATAAAACACCACATACTTCCTCATGAGCTATAAAACATTGACACAAATTGAGAAGTACTTTGAAGGTTTTAAAGGTAGCACATGAAAATTTACTTGAATGGTTCGAAATGCCATGCATAGGTATTTATGGTGGACACTTTGGAATAACTTGGTTTTCATGGTTTTGGAAGCACGAGCAGCATTCCCGCTCAGTACAAGTGAAGGCTAGCAATAGACTGGGAAGCGACAATCAAGAGAGCAATAACCGTCATAATCATGCTTGCGACAAAATGAAATTAATTGAGACATAAAAGTGATACAAGAACTCTGAGTCAAAATAAATCATCAAGGCTTAATTGACTTTTGTTTTTCAGTCATACGCATGCATGAGCATGTGCCAAGTCAATTCGAATGAATTATTCAGAGGAGGATACCACAATGTCATACCCTCTATGAATAGAACAATGCAAGCAAACATCAACATAACATGCTACCACTATTAATAAATTGGGACCGATCATGAGAGAACAAGAACTACTAAGCATCCACTAAATGACATATACCTCACATGAACCAACTAAGCATGCTCACATAGATGAGTATATGTACAAAAATGAAAACAAATAGAGTTCATACCAGCCTCTCACCCCAACTCGAGTTGTTGTAGATCATCCTTATTGCTTTTTCACTTGTGTTGCTTCGAATGATAAGAATGAAAACCAAGCTCCATCGGAGTCACGGATGGCTGTCCAACTCTGAAAACACTATACAAAACCAAAAAGAAACAACAAATATTTTTGGGTTTTCGAGTTTTTGAAACAAGAGCAAAAAGAAACAAACAATAAAGCAAAATATTTTTGGATTTTTGAATAACAAACCGAATTTTAAAACTAAGCAAACTAATACTGAAACTTAAGAAACAAATGAAGAGAAACAACAGAAATATTTTTGGTCTTTTTGTGTTTTGGAATGCAGCAATAAAAGGTAAACAATTAAAAAGAAAGAAAGAAAACTGCAACATGGATATACAAAGTATCGACAAGATATGATATGTAAATGAGTGAGATGTCGATATACCTCCCCCCAAGCTTAGGCTTTTGGCCTAAGTGGAGATCAACCCCATGGTGCCCAGGAAGTGGCGCCTCCATAGTACGACGAGGAAGGGCCCTCGTCCTGGTAAGAGCTGGATGACGCTCCAAGGTAAGTGACGGTGTAGCCATCATCAGGTGCTTCTCCCTCCTCCTGGTGCTGCTGGTGAAAGCCTCGCACTCTAAGCTGCTCCTCCAACGCCTCCTTGGAGTACGACCACGGTCTCCTGTGTATAGGGAACAGATCGGCCTGGGGCAAAGGCACTTCATATTCATCCCCGTTAGTAAATAAAACTTTGTAAACAATGTTTCCTAAATGAGAATTAGGTGTGACAAACTGATGGCCTTTCATAGCAGAAATATCAAGTCTGAAAGGGGTTAGCTTCTCATCATTAGGACTAACGGAAAGACCTAGATATGCGATAACTCGTGAAGCAACAATTCCTCCATAAATAGGTCCACTAGCAGCCAAACGGCGAGCAATAAGGGCACCAAGGTTGTAAGCAGTGTTACCATTAAGTGCAGCAGCAAGAAAAGCAAGATGATAATTAGAAATGTTACTGGTGTTTTCCCTACCAAGAATGCTAGTAGCAAGATAATAAACGAAATATCTAATGGCAGGGAATTGGATGTTCCTTATCTTGCCGCGCTGAGCGATGCGGTCATCGTCGTTGGTCACTCCTCGGTAAAGTTCCACAAAGTCTTTGGTGTTCCCTGCAATCTTCTTCGCTGTACCTATAGGAGCAATATCTATGGCAGCACAAAAGTCTCCCAAGTCCATTGTAACAGGCCTGTCATAAATCTTAAATTGGACAGTAGGCGCATAAGATGAATTCACAAATTTAAAACTCTCAACAAAAGTTTTGGTGAGCCAATAATGTTGGTCGCCCTCATCCTGCATATAAGTGGTTAGGCCAACTCTCTGGATAAGGAACATGAAGTCATCAAGCAACCCTGCATTACGCAAAAACTCCATGCATGGAAAGGATGAAGCATTTGGGATTTGGTCATCCCCTCCATCTCCAATGTTCGGTGCAATGACATCCTCATCATAGGAACGCCTAACTCGAGTAGATGCCCTCAAAGGCCTTCTTGCTCTCTGAGAATCCCTTTCAAACACCTCCCCAAAGGTGTGGTTATGCATTTTCCTTTTCTGAATTTTTTAACAAACATTATAAAAAATGATTTTGAGACATACAAATGAGGGGAACTACTATATGAACTTGCTAGAGGACTAAACATGCATCAAAACTAATAATTTCAACATAGAACAAGCATGCATACTCACTTAACAAGTCACCTACAGCAGCAAAATACTCAAGGTATACTTACTAAACAAAATTCTACTTGGATACATGGAGGAGTCACATACCTGAGAGCAATGCCCCAAATCTCAGCAGCTGAGATGGGCTGAACAAAGAGATCGAAATCGCGAGGAAGAACAGCAAAAACTCGAGTGTGAGAGAGAAAAACGAGCTGAGTGATGCAAGAGGAAGAAGTGGTAGGTGGGGGAACTGCTGGAGGGCCAAGGGTGCCCCACCTCAGTGGCTGGCGCGGCCAAGGGGGCAGCCGCGCCACCATGTGGTTTGACCCCATGGTGGGTCCCCTTGGTCAGCACCAGGCACTCCCACGATGCTCTTTGAAAAATAGGACCAATGGTATAATTTTTACAGATTTTGAAAACTTTCAATTTGCATGAAATCTGGATATTTAAATTAATAAAACTTGGGCAGAAAAATTATTTTTAAAATTCAAAACAACTAAACTTTTGCAACCTAATTATCACTACAGGAGGTAAAACAAAGTTGAAGAAAGAAATGCTGTTTAGCTCTTTATGTATGCAAATACATTTGATAACAAGGTTGATCAAGTCTTGGCACCAAATAAATTTACATGACACAAATGATTTAAACATCATGAAACACTCATGTTACCTTGTATTGTATTGATATGGATCCAATCATAATGTTTTGATATCCTTCTTGATGATCATATATAGGGCAATCAATACTTCCCACTTTGATAGTTTTAAAATTGGAGATGGTATTGACTCCATAAATCTTGTCAACTTTCTTGGGGAAATAAACAGTATGTTCTTTATCATTAACATTGAAAGTTACTTTTCCTTTATTGCAATCAATAACAGCACCTGCAGTATTTAGAAAAGGTCTTCCAAGAATAATAGACATATTATCATCTTCAGGCATTTCAAGAACAACAAAATCAGTCAAAATTAAACAATTGTTAGCCACTTGAACAGGGACATCCTCACAAATGCCAACAGGAACAGCAGTAGATTTATCAGCCATTTGCAAAGATATATCAGTAGGTATCAATTTATCAAGATAGAGTCTCTTATAGAGAGAAAAAGGCATAACACTAACTCCTGCTCCCAAATCACATAAAGCAGTTCTAACATAATTATTCTTGATGGAGCAAGGGATGGTTGGTATACCTGGATCTCCAAGCTTCTTAGGAACCTTGCCATTGAAAGAATAATTAGCAAGCATAGTAGAAATTTCCTCATTAGGAATTTTCCTCTTGTTAGAAACAATATCTTTCATATACTTTGAGTAAGGAGGCAATTTAATAGCATCAGTCAAAGGAATTTGCAAGAACAAGGGTTTCATCCATTCACAAAATTTATTATAATGTTCTTCTTCCTTTGATTTTAGTTTCTTAGTTGGAAAAGGCATTTGCTTTTGAACCCAAGGTTCCCTTTCATTACCATGTTTCTTAGCAATGAAGTCTTCCTTAGTGTACTTTGTGTTTTTAGTATGCTTTTCAGGTTCCTTTTCACTAACTTCTTTATCAAGAGCATCATTTTTATCCTTATCACTATCAAGTTCATTACCACTTTCAGTTTCAGCATCAGAGATAGATATACTATTAGGATCATTAACAGTTTCAGAGGATTCTACAACATTTTTATGTTTCTTCTTCTTCTTTTTCTTAGAAGGAGAAACTGGATTTTCAGCTAGTTGAGAATCTTGTTCAATTCTTTTAGGGTGTCCCTCAGGATATAAAGGATCCTGAGTATGAGCTCCACTTCTAGTGCTAACATAGACAGGTTTTAATTTTTCTTTAGAAGCATTGGCTAACATGTCTTGTTGCACTTTAGTGAGTTGATCAATTTGAGTTTGAACCATATGGAAATGTTTAATAAGCATCTTAACATCATTGGAGGTTCTCTCCACAATATCATGCAACTTACTAATAGCTTGAAAGTTTTCATGCAAATGATTCTCTACTCTCATATTAAAATTATCTTGCTTAATAACATAATTATCAAATTCATCTAAGCATTGATCAGGTGGTTTAGAGTAGGGAATATCTCCTTCATCGAACCTGTGGAGAGAGTGAACCTCAATTATGGATGGATGAGGAATTGGCTTACACAAATCTTCAATAGGTGGAAGGTTCTTCACATCTTCAGATTTAATACCCTTCTCAATGAGAGTCTTCTTGGCCTCCCTCATTGTTTCATCATTCAATTCAATCATACCTCCCCTCTTCTTTGATATTGGTGTCGGTGTAGGTGTGGGGGTCGGCGCAGGTAGAGTCCAATCATCATAATTCTGGCTGATTTTAGCCAATAATTCTTCAGCTTCTTCAGGGGTTCTTTTCCTGAAAACACAACTAGCACAACTATCCAGATATGCTCTAGATTCAATAGTTAGTCCACTGTAAAATATATCAAGTAGATCATGCTTTTCCAAATCATGTCCAGGCCGAGCTCTGATAAGAGAGCAAAACCTTGTCCATGCCTCTGGAAGTTTCTCTTCATCTTCCTGGTCAAAGTTATAAATTCTCTGCAAAGCATCATGTTGAGCACTAGCAGGGAAATATTTCTGAAAGAAAACATCAAGCAAACCAGTAGGACTAGTAATAGAACCAGGAGACAAGTTGTTATACCAAGCTTTAGCATCATCTTTTAATGAGAAAGGAAAAATCTTAGCAACAAAATAGCTACGCTTCTTAATATCATCAGAAAATAAGCCACTCAAAGTAGAGAGCTCATTCATGTGCTCTACAGCACTTTCACTCTTAGTGCCACAAAAAGGAGTTTTCTCAACAATAGATATATGAGATAAATCAAGAGAAAAATCATAATCCTTATCTTTAATGTTTATAGGAGAAGTGGCAAACTTAGGATCAGGTGACAACTTGTATTTAACAGCATGTTGTGCAAGAAAATTTCTCATATTACTTGCACCAGTAGTAGCATTACATTTATCAATAAAATCATCATCAAGTTCCACATAAGTTTCATCAGGATCATCATCACAAGTATAATCCCTTAACTCAGGTGAATAAACAGGAGTAGTAGGACTTCCATTAGGTGTTCTAGTATTTTCAAGTTGTTTAGACTTAGCAATAGCAGCATCTAAAAGTGGACCTAATGAAATATTCTCATCAATCACAGTAGAAGCATCATCAACATTATCAGAGGCAATTTCAGATTCAGCAGTAGTACCAACACGTGAAGATTGTGGTGGTGTAACAAGTTGACTCAATACAGATGGTGAGTCAAGAGCAGCAGAGGTACTAAGTGTCGTACCTTTTCTTGTAGTGGATGGCAATACACGGACCCTCTCATCACGAGCTTTACCCATGATGAATAAATTTCAGCGAGCAATATAGATCACAAGTGAACTCACAAATAAAGCTATGCTCCCCGGCAACGGCGCCAGAAAATAGTCTTGATGACCCACAAGTATAGGGGATCGCAACAGTCTTCGAGGGAAGTAAAACCCAATTTATTGATTCGACACAAGGGGAGCCAAAGAATACTTGAGAGCCTTAACAGCGGAGTTGTCAATTCAGCTGCACCTGTGAATAGTCTTGCTCGACACAGATTATCAGTAGCAACAGTTTTATAGCAGTAGTAGCGGTGAAATAATAGCAGCAGTAAATAGAGACAGCAGTAGTGATTGCAGTAAACAGTAGGATTAAAACACTGTAGGCATAGGGATGGATGAACGGGCGCTGCATGGATAAGATAGCTCATATAATAATCAAGACATAGGCATTGCAGATAATAATGATAAAGCATCCAAGTACTAAGTAAACATAGGCATGTGTTCCGTATATAGTCGTACGTGCTCGCAATGAGAAACTTGTACAACATCTTCTGTCCTACCAGCCGGTGGCAGCCGGGCCTCAAGGGAATCTACTGGTAATTAAGGTACTCCTTTTAATAAAGTACCGGAGCAAAGCATTAACACGCCGTGAACACATGTGATCCTCACATCGCAGCCATTCCCCTCGGCTGTCCCAATTATTGTCACTTTGGGACCGCGGGTTCCGGACAACAATATGTGTATACAACTTGCAGGTATGATCAATAAACAGTGCATATCATTATGAAACAATAACATGTTCAGATCTGAAATCATGGCACTCGGGCCCTAGTGACAAGCATTAAGCTCAACAAGTTGCAACAACATCAATAAGTACTAACAACGGATACTGGGCACCATGCCCTAATGATCTTATAGCTTATTACATGAACAATCTCATCCAATCCCTACCATCCCCCTCAGCCTACAGCAGGGAATTACTCACACATGGATGGGGGAAACATGGATGGTCGATGGAGAAGCGTCGGTGATGATGATGGCGATGATCTCCTCCAATTCCCCGTCCCGGCGGAGTGCCAGAACGGAGTTTCTGGTCCCCGAAATAGGTTTCGCGATGGCGGCGGCGTACGGTGATGTTTCTGGATGAAGTGGACGACCCCCTCGCGTTTTAGGTCAGAGAGGGTTAAGTAGTCGAAAGGGGGACTCGGGGAGGTGCCCGAGTCGCCCTCCTCAGTGGCTGGCGCGTGGGCCCCGGCCGCGCCACCATGTGGTTTGGGCCACTCGTGGCCCATCTCCGCCTCCCCTTCTGGCTCCGTGAGTCTTCTGGTAAAATAGGAGGTTTGCGATCTTTTCTGGTGTTTTTCCCGAAAGTTGACTTTCTGCACAAAAACAAGACACCAGGGCAATTCTGCTGAAAACAGCGTTAGTCCGCATTAGTTGTATTCAAAACACACAAGTTAGAGGTAAAACAATAGCAAAAGTGTTCGGGAAAGTAGATACGTTTTGGACGTATCATCAAGCCATATGGGAGGCCCTCCATCACTTTGACGCAGCGTCATTCGCCTGCTCCACCCCAAGTGGTTGTAGTCCTCGTTGTGGTGGCATGAATGCCCATGTTTGGGAGCTCAGATCAATAAATTCTTGTGGTGAAGGACCTGGTTGCGATCTTATTTTTCTTTTTGAAGTCTTGTGTGTAAAATCGGAGGACAATGATGTAATTTATGTTCTCTTTAGAGTCCTCTTTATAATTTTTAATTCCACCGAAGATTAATGCAGTTTTTCGATCGTCCTTCAGGACCCTACCCTTTAAAAATAACAAGCCGCCGCCATGATTCAACAAGCTAAACATTATAACTGCACGTGGAGATGGTGGCGTGAATACACCTGCCTAACCGTCTCCACCTCACATTCATACCCTTATTCTGGTTTGGACTTTTTTTTTTAATGGAGGCAAAAGATTTGCCTCTTTCCATTAATATAGAAGAGAGTTTGACAAGGCAAAGAGGAAACAAAAGTCAAACAGATTACTCTCCCAGTATTACAACACTCAAATTGTTAGCTCCCGCTAAAGCCCAAAGTTTGGCCTCGCTCTTGATGGATTCGAGAAGAATAGATAGTGGCACAGATTTGTTGCAGAAAACTCTTATGTTTCTTTCGTTCTGAATGGTACTGATGGCGTGAATCACATGTTCGCTGGAAGACCCCAAGAGGAAGGTATGATGTAGCGTGGTGGCAATTTTCCTTTGATACAAAACCAAAGTTTATCGATCCAGTAGGACTTGGAGAAGGCTTCGGAAAGGTGTCTCCCTTTCCTGGCGCTAGGAGGTAAACGTGGACCTGCGCACACACGAACAAACTATTTTGCCCCAACGAAACAGAGAGGTTGTCAATCTCTCCGGCTTGCTGAACACAAAGGATTAAATGTATGTGTGTAAAATAATATGAGAGCAAAAATGACCAACGAGCAAATGACTAGGAAAATCTATAAAATGGTTGTAAGCAATATATTAAAATAGGACCGGTGTCTACAGTTCACTAGTGGCGTCTCTCCAAAAGATAAACATGTTGGGTAAACAAATTACAGCGAGACAATTGACAAACATGGGCGCAACACAATACTATCATGACACAAAGTTCACTGTTTCATCTAATATGGGCATTACGTGAAAATACATAGACTGTTACCCAACTGCATCTATGTGAAGGAGATATGCCCTAGAGGCAATTAATAAAGTGATTTTATTTGTCATATCTCAATTGGTCATAATACGTTTAATACCATGCTATAACTGTATTACGCGAAAACATTAATACACATGTGGTATGAAAACAACCAGGTCCCTAGTAACCTCTATTTAACTAGTTCGTTGGGTAACTGATGATCAAGATTTCCTGATCATGGACAATGGCGTCTGTTAACAACGGAGTCATATCATTAGGTGAATGATTTGATGGACATACCCAAAAGATAGAAACGTAGTATTCATACCTTCGACTGTGAGATCATATCAAATCTCTGCTTCTGAAAGATACGGCTGATCGCATCAAACGACATGACTTATATAGCGTGACAATAAAGGTGACACTTTCGGGTATCGGAAGGAAGCAGTAGAAGCGAGTGATCAAGAGCGGGAATTGCCAGTCACATAGCAGGATAGATACTCTGGACCCACTCGGTGAGATTACATCAATGAGCTTGCAAGCATGTGACTAGGTCACGGGGATGTAATGTCACAGACGAGTAAAGATAGATTTGTCAATGGCGAGGTCATGCTCGGTAATCGTGATACCGGAGAACGACGCTCGGACAATCTAAGTATCGCTAGGCAAGAGGATGAGACTGTACGTCTAAAGGTTCAAACGATAGAAGACATTCGTGGACACACAGGGGCTATCATGGATATCCAGATCCCGCTGTTAGTCATTGATCGAAGAGGATGTCTCGATCATGTCTGGAGTGATCCCGAACCGTGGGGTAACACACTTAAGGGTGGGTGAAGATTAGATTGGATTTAGAGAGAAAAGAAACCGAAGACTCCGGAAGTGTTCCGGACATGTCCGATGGAGATCGGAGGGCAACGAAATATGTTTCGGGGTCCGAATGAATTAAATAATATGTATTTAATATTAATAAGTGTTATTAGTAATTAAATATATTTTTTATTTAATTAAATTCGAATTTTAAAAGGCATTAAACCTATATGGGCCTTAGAGCCCTATTAGGGGAAAATCCCAAAAAGGATAAAGGAAAAAAAGGAGGGAGGAGGGCCGGCCGGCCTGGCTGGGCCGAATGGGGCCCACCAGGGCCGGCGGCTCCTCCTTGGCCGGCGGGTGGCCATGTGGGGTTTAGTCCCACATGGCCTAGCCAAGGGAGATGGTCTCCCTCCTCCTCCTTTAAAATAGGGGACCCCCATGCCTTTGGAATTACACTAATTTCTCCCTTCTTCTCTCCTATCTTGAGCGTGGTTCCGTTTCTGGAGCTGCGTACGGGGAGGAAAGTCTCTCTACTATACACACACCGCCGTGCTGCTAGATCCACTCTTCCACTTCCGCTGCTCTGCTGGATCTGGAGCCCGAAGGTCGTCATCCACACCGTACGTGTGTGGAACCGCGAGGCGCCATCGTTTGGCGCTGGGATCCGTCTTCTTCCACTACACGACCCCGAGGTCGGCGCCGTCGTCTCCACCGACAACGTTTGTGCGGGAACGTAATCCCGCTTCCGGTCTACAAGGGTATGTATTCTGATCTCCTCCGTATTAGTATATCTGCATAGTATAGATCCTGTCTAGTTTATGGTTATCGTCGGTAGGAATTTTTTTGTTTTCTGTCTACGATCTCCTACACTATGACTAATAATCCACCCCGAGATTGCTATCCAGCATGTCACCCGAAAGTATTAAGTTGCAAGCAACAGATAATTGCAATAAGCATGGTGCGTAATGTAAGCAATGGTTACAACATATAGCAACAGATACCGTTGTTTTATCCCTAGTAGCAACAATACATCTCAAGTCTTAATCGTTTCTGTCAACTCGAGCTCAGACAAGAGAAGCATGAACTCACTATCTAGCATAAATACCCTCTCTAAGATACTAGCAATTAATTCGGCCAATCATCCACAAGCATCGGAGAGCATGCAAGATCATAAATAAAACATATGATAAAGAAACTGAACAATAATGTCATGACTCCACAATTTATCGGATCCCCGCAAACACAACATGTAGCATTACAAATAGATGATCTTGATCATGTTAGGTAGCTCACAAGATCTAAACAATGGAGTACAAGGGAGAGAGACAACCATCTAGCTACTGCCATGGACCCGTAGTCCCGTGGTGGACTACTCACGCATCACTCCGGAGGCAGGCATGGTGGTGTAGATGCCTCCGGTGATGATCTCCCCCTCCGGCAGGGTGCCGGGAAGAGATTCAGAACCCTCCCGATCTAGGGTTGGCGACAGCGGTGGCCTCGGATGTTTTCTGAAAAATATGATCGGGTCTCGAGGGTTTTCGGGACAAAGGCAATTTATAGGCAAAAGGGCGACTCGAGGAGGCACCGGAGGGCGCCAGGTGGGCCCCAGCCGCGACCAAGCCCTGGACCGCGGCTGGGTGGCGTCTGGGGGCTGTGGGCCCCCTGCAGCTCCCCTCCCGGCTCTCGCTTTGTTTCCATGTAAAAATAATTCTCCTAATTTTTCAGGCGATTCGGAGAAACTTCCCCGACTAGCTTTTCTGAAACAAAACGACAGCAGAAAACAGGAACTGGCACTGGGCATCTTGTCAATAGGTTAGTTCCATAAAATATGTCAAAATGATATAAAAACATTATAAAAACATGTGGCAATGATATATAAAAAGTATGGAACAATCAAAAATTATTGATACGTTTGAGACGTATCAGGTACAACAAGCTAACATGGTGAGGGAGACCATCTCTTTCGGTTTGGCGTGGCACTACTAGACATGTTGGTCCACCACTCTTTGACGGAAAGGGCCAGAGACCACGTGGCGGTGATAATGTGAGGGAGCCCAAGCCAAGTTCTCAACATATTCCAAATCCTTTTGAAATAGAGACATTGATGAAAGAGGTGCGCCGCCGACTTCAGTGCTTGCTTGCAAAGGGGACAATGCCCACAATTTTGCCAACCCCTCCGAGCGAGGCGATCGGCGGTCCGCAACCTATTTTGAGCAGCCAACCACGCAAAAAAATTACTTTGGAGGAGCCCAAGCCTTCCACACGGTTTGGACATTTTAGTACTCCCTTTGTCCCAAAATATAAGGCGCTCTTATATTTCGCTGGTCAACGATATACAAGTTTGAGCATGATTTGTACTTAGAATATGTTCATAAAAACACAATGATATACGAAATGAAATAATTTGGCAAGACGAATTCAACTGTACCATTTATACATTCTTCTCAATATTAGTGGTCAAAATTGAATATCAAAAACCAGCAAAAAATAGCGTGTCTTGTAACTTTTTTTTTTTAGGTGACGCGTCTTGTAAGTTGGAACGGAGAGAGTAGCAGAAATAGATATTTTTCTTACTTCGTGTCCGTCCAATAGCTAGCACGTAGGTGACACGACTCTATGCATACGCCGTTCCGGCCTATCGTATATATCCAAAACCGGCCTGGAGCATGAGCACAACCGGGTGCCCAAGATGTCAGGAGAAAGAGGTCGACTGGGGTTTTTTTTTTTTTTTTTTTTTTGAACGGGGAGGGATCCCCAAGATCCCGACTGCTTTATTCGGTGGGATAACATTTTACATCAAGGACCTCAAAGTAAAAGAGAATTGCAATCAAGCCCTTGGATTTTACAAAAAGGACCCTAATTAGACAACTGGAAATACAATCAGGTCCTTCTCCACCGAGCAAGAGTTGCAACTCGACACAGCAGCCGCCGGCGCCATCGCCGGGGATGATACCACTTGGAAACAGCGCGACGTTGAGCGCCACCGTGGAATTGCGAAGGGGCCTCCGTAGCGGCACGCCGGCCTGGAGGTTGAAGGCGCCGTGGCGCATACAGCACCACAGCTCAGAGTAGCCCCGTTGGCTAGAGGTAACGACGGCGCAGATTCGCCGCCATTGATGAACTCTGAAGATAGCAGCACGAACTCCCCAAGAAGCCACCAATCCAAAGCTTCCGTCTTCTTCCCGCAACCTCCGCGCCATAGAAGAACAGTAACTTCCGATCGACGAGCCCCCAAACGAAACGAACAATTATTGGAACATCAGCGGTCAATACCTGACGCCGAGCAACTCCACCATGGAGCTCCATCAAGTGCCAAGTTCTCCCACTCCAGCGGTGTGTCCGCCTCGCCGCCGGGATAGCTGCTGCGCACCACCAGCTGCGCACCCCTCTTCTTTTCCCCCTCGCCACCGAGGCCGGCCAGGAGAAGGAGCACGATGCACAGAGCGTGGAAGCAAAGGCGCTTATTGAAGGAGGCTGCCAACGATTCGCCTCCACCTTTCCTCCACCTTGGAAGCTTGAGGAAGCACAAATCGACGGCGAGTTCGACGCCGCGCCCGTGCGTCGAATCTACTGACCTTCGAGAAAGGAGAGACAGCATACAGCCAGTCGCCACGAAGGGCAAAGCAAACCCCAAACTACGAGCTATACTACTACTGTACAAGGCGAGCCGGCACCCTATTCCATCTCTACACCGGCCAGCGCGAGCGCCGACGGCGAGAGCGGACAGATCTGAGCTGCCGCGGTGGTTGATTCTCAAGGAGGAAGAAAGGGGAACGAGAGAGAGGAAAAGAGACCTCGCTTTTCATCATAACTCTGACTGGGTTTTTTCTTGGCTTCGTTGGGGGCAAAGACATGCGTACTCGTGACTCCAGGGTTGGCGATCATTATCAAGCTAAGCGAAAAAAAAGGGTCGGGAACTTTCTTTCGTAAGCCTGCAACTTAGGCTTGGAGATTCTCGGCTTGACGTCTGTCGAGATCTTTTGTGTTGCCTCCAGGATATTTTTCTTCCCTGCCCGTACGTGTACCACTTCGCTGCCATTCAGCCATGGTAAACTGAAGAGCCCAGATGTTTCGGGTAAAGCGATTCGCTCGCCGCTGCCGTCCCATTCTCATTCTCAACGCAGGACATAAAGGAGCTTAAAAAACTGACATCCTGTTCATTCAACGCAGACGAAAAATAACCAAACGGTGGACACGTGTTACCGGCTTATTTGAGCAGAGTTTGCCACCAACCGGCCGTCCGACCAAACACATATACTATCTGACACGTTCCGCCTAGTATCCAAATATAGCACGTCTCGCTCCAGCCAAATTTAGTAAAAGACGGCCAAGTTCGGTATTCCTTTTCGACCTACCGTTGCATCCCGTCAAGGTGGCTTGGTGGATTGACCACAAGAATTCAGGCTTTTCCTCTGCTTTTTTTTACGTGGAATATATAGCTTTATTAAACCACAAGCTGCTGGATCCACTCCGAGATCCGCAGACCAACTCTAGCACCATTCCATATTGAGCAAGCTCATGGGCAACCTTGTTACATTCGCGACGGTAAAAACAGAACTAAAAAACGTCAAAGTTTAGAATGCAGGAGCTCCTCGCCTCCCGATCTAGAGTCCCAATTTCTGAGAGATCGTATTCAGACATCCTCAGTGATTGGACTAAGTTTTGTTCCTCTGCTAATATATAAAGCAACACGCTAAATGGACATTCTTTTTTGTTTGAGGGAACGCTAAACGGACATAGAGCTTCGAGAGAACAACATCTCTGCCGACGCCTCTGATAGCTCCTGAACAACCTAAGGGGCATGAACAGAAATTTCTGCCAGGGCCACAACACATCGGTCTGGCACCTCTGAAAAAATACCATGCATCATCGCACTGGCGGAGCTCCAGCCACAATGTTGGACGCGCCAGCCCAATAAAGACCACAATTTTTTCTTTCATGGGCCAAATTATATCGATTTCTTCAGTGTTTTCGCTTGGGCTAGACGGGCCATGTCCCAGGTCGGCCTTCACTGAGCTCCGCCACTGCATCATCGTGTCCATCCCAACTTTCGGGCAAGACAATGTCCGATGAGCCCTACGCATAGAACCGGATAGGTGGACGCCACATGCCAGCGGCCCAGCCATTTCCAGGTACTTGTTTTGTACAGTGGCGGTAAAATTGTTTGGACTGAGCTATCTGATGCCACCAAATGTTATAGACACGCTCGGGGCATGGTACAAGGTGCAGCGAGAGGATTTTCTGAGATACTTGGTAGAATAGGGGCGATGCCGGCGGATTTACAATGGGTGTCCAGAGTATAGTAAAAGTAACAATTTTCCTCATGATTCTCCTAATTTATTTGATGTATATTGCTCTATACGATCAATTAGACATGAAAATATAACCTTTTGCAAAAATAATGGGTGTACATTTGTATAACTGTACGTGTATTGATCTCCCTTCGCCCATGTGGTAGCATCCCTTGCATTGCATGCATTGGAAATAGGAAGATTATCCATTTTTCGCTAGGATTTATAAAGGTTATGTTGGAGCGTGCATTATCGTAATTACAGGTGTGGCAGATTATAAATTGTGAATTGGGCACCTTTTCCGTCCTGACCGGTTCTCACACTAATATCAAGCATAGACTTACTTACTGGAACCAAACTCAAAAGTGTAACTATGAAAACAATAACCACAAATATAACGTGGACACGTACTAGGCTACTACGTAGCTAGCAGATTGATCAAGATACACGTACACATGCGTGCTGGCCCCACCGGATCAAAACCACGCCGGACACAGGCCGGCCGGTGGGCCCACCGTCTCCGGCAGCCACAGAAACCGGACGCAGCCGAAAATATCTTGGCTCGGCCCGCAGCCGCGGGCCAGGAAGCATGAGGTGGCGACGGTCGGCCGCTCCAGAACGTTCAGGACGCGAGATATTTTTTTCCCCTTTCCCGCGCTGAGCGCCCAAGCCCGGCCCAGCCCGGCTTCAACTCCTTCCCCTTCGCAACGCTTCGTCTATCCTCTCCACCTTTCTTCCCTCCTCCCACCTCCGCGCGACACGCCTTTATATACGCCACCTCCCTCCTCTGCGACGTCTCCCGCTTTCATCAGGTCGCCATCGAAGCACCAGTAGTAGCAGGAACGCTTGACACACCCCGGCGTACGTGAGATCCGCGATCGTGTGTAGCTAGCTTGGAGGATAGCATTGATCGAAGGAGGGAGAGGACCAGGATGCAGTCGCAGTCGCAGTACCGGTCCTCCTACTACGCCGTGCTCGGCGTCCATCCGCGCGCGTCCGCCGCCGAGATACGCGCCGCATACCACCGCCTCGCCATGGTGAGTAGAGCCAGTCAGCTATCCTCTGCGTTCGGCTTTAGTCCGGAGATCGAAGCAGAGATTGACGTTTATCTTGTCGATCGTGGAATTAATTCGATCTCTGTTTGTTTATGTCATGGCCCAGAGGTGGCACCCGGACAAGATCGCGAATGGCCGTGTGGATCCGGCGCGCGCGGACGAAGCCAAGGCCAGGTTTCAGCAGATACACGAGGCGTACAAGGGTACGCTACTGCACTGTTCTCGCCTCTAGTATATGCTTGCTTCTTCGTAGTTGGTGCCTGTGTTAACGTTCGCAATGTTTTCTTGCAGTGTTGTCGGACGAGAAGAGGAGGGCGATCTACGACGCCGGGATGTACGATCCCCTTGACGACGACCAAGAGGAGGTCGAGGTAATCAATCTCCTTGCTCTAAACTCTTGCCCGTATGTTTTCTGGATCATGAGCAACCATCTAACTAAGCTTGCCTTGTTGTGATGTCAGGGTTTCCACGATTTCCTTCAGGAGATGCTCTCGCTCATGGCCACAGTCGGCCGAGAGGTAATTATTAACTAACTAATGTGAATTGACTCCTAGTTTAGTATGTTTGAACTGCAGAACAGAGGAAACCGTACTCTTCTTTTTTTAAGAAAAAAATCCGGGGTATGAAGCATATTGGAACCATGTAGAAAAAAAATCTTTAAGAATCCAGAACAATCATGATATTTTTGGTTAAGATGTTGTGTTGGACTGCCATTCCTTGTCTCCACAGTTTAGTCAAATCCCGCTAGAAGTAACCCCGAACGTCTGTCGAGAGACACTGGTTCTGCATGGCTGAAACTAGTATGCGACTCGATCCGATCTTTAACAAAAACTCGCTTCACTCTTTGCAGGAGCCCGTGTATTCCCTGGGAGAACTCCAATCCATGCTCAATGGGATGATGCAGGATTTCGCCACGCCCCAAACCCCACCGCCACCACCAAGCAGCTTCTTCACCAGCTCCGGTTCGTCGACGCTGTTTGGTGCGCCCAGCGGCGGGCAGCAGCAGCGTCGATCATCCTCGAGCGTGCGGCCCCAGGGGTTCAGCAGCTCGGCGTGCTTCAGCCGGACGGCTTTCTCTGGATGCTAAGTACTTGCGGCGATCTGCATTGCAATCCGTACATCCAGGCAGGTGTTCATAGCTACATCCAGGTTCAGACATCACAGGGATCACCGATGTGAAGGCACTGACTGAATTGCAGAGTCAGGGAAGTCATTGGTGATGTCCACCGCTCTTCCGATGCACGGATCAGGGGAATAAAGTAGATGGAACATACTGTAGGTTTCAAGTTGACGAGAGGGTTTTTGTTCTTCATTCTAGTTTTTTGCGTAGATAGGCGCGTACATAGCTCAATGACCAGCTTATTCTGTACGATCGTGTGACATTAGGAATTGGTGTTGCATTTGTACAGATCTTGAGCTTCTTGCGTGTGTCTGGTGATGGCGTGGTATTTTGCGTATACTGTATTTACTTCAGCGGCAAACGATATTTGACACGTTTTGCCTCCAATAAAAAGAGGACTGAGTACGTGTCCTGCTCTAGAACCTGCTAGTCTGCTACTGTTGTTCACGGGCCGCGTCTGGGCCTGCCAGGCCGAATGAAGCGTGATGAAGCCAACTAACAGGCAGTAGAGTAACTTACAATTTCTCAAAAACAAAAAGTAGAGTAACTTACAACGAGAAGAACCGAACAGATTAAATTTAAGCACTAATATTTGGTTTGGTTCCGTGTCTTTCTGAAACAGGGGCGTGTAACACACACATGCACCATAGAAATTAGCAGTAGTTGCACCAGCATACCAAAACCGATTTAGGATATGCACCAACTAAAGCGATTTAGGATATGCACCAACTAAAGCTCGGTTGTCCAGTTCACATACATATACGGCATCACGGCTTACTGATTAGTAAGGTATGTTTCCTAATCTTTGACACAAGAACATGAGACGATCAAGCCAGATGTTGCCTCTCCAAGCAGTAATCCTTGCATCCATGTTCTTGGTGATGGTGGTGTCCCCTTCAATGGGCGAAGTGACAGACGACAAGTGCAAGTGCCTCGCGTGCGTCTGCGACGTGGATCCGCACCCGCTCCCGCCGGCGGTGCCCACGCGCCACCCGCCACCGGCCGAGCCGGAGCCGGAGCCAGAGCCAGAGCCAATTCCGACGCCGAAGTACTACCCACCGCCGTCGGAGCCTGAGCCGAAGCCAGTGTACTACCCGCCGTCGGCGAAGCCTGAGCCGACGCCGGTGTACTACTACACTCCTCCGTCGGAGCCGGAACCGACGCCGGGGTACTACCCTACACCGGCGACTGGGACTTACGGCTATCCGTGGGGTAACACGTACGAAACGCCGGGGCAGATGTACCCGCGGGAGTACTACCCGTCCAGCGCCCACCGGAGGCTGTGTCGCGGGATATCCTCTCAGCTCCTCGCCTACTTCATCTTGGCAGCAGGGGTACTGTCAGTGCTTACGAGCCGCGCGTAGAAGATTATTCTGCCGGCACACTGATGTTGATCACACACCGTTGACATGTATGTAATGCTATATTCCGCTGATTATGCTATCTACTCTTGTTTTCGCTTAATTTCAATGTTGTAATTTATTAGAGAAAAAGCCACAGGCAAAATTTTAATGTTATCTACTCCTGCTTTTGCTTGATTCCAAGTGCGTAACTCTGAATTTGTTCTTGCGTACTGCACAGTTATGTATAGTGAAAAAACAAAGCGGGAGCTGTGGTTGGAATTTGTAAAGAAATGATAAAAACTTTGAGAGAAAGCAGGCAAATGAGGGCATGATCGTTAGACGGATTAGAGAGGAATTTGACCTCTGGACGCGGGCTAAAAGAGGGACGGAGAATCAATGCGGCGATGCCACACCTAATTGGATATCCATCGACAATCATGATCCTTGAGTTTACATTGATATGATTCCTACTAATTGATGTATTGATAAAACAAAGAAGTATGTTAATACATGGTTTTAACTTTTTTTTGTTAATTCATGTCTGATAATTCCTTGTTAGTACTTGAATCCAAAAAATAAATTGCGTAAATCCGAAAATTATTGATAATATATTGATATTTAAAAAATTATTAATAATTTGTGCACGGATCGTAAAGCTGTTGCAGACATCCAACTAGGTGTGGAGTTGTATTTTTCGCAGACATAGGGGCGGAGCTCCCAGTAGGACAAAGTAGGGCGGACGCCCTACCTTGTTTTTTTTACGAAAACATTAATATGCACATGTTTTTTCTGAACAATTTGAGTGGTCATACGTAAAAAATGGACTCTGTATGAGAAAATTATGCTTATTTTAGTCAACACTGCACAAAAATGATTCTGAACCGAAAGGATTGACTAGGTCTAGTCTAGTAATGAAATCAAATCTTCTCTTTGCAATAGCTAATTCTATATCTAACAAAATACGACTCTAAAAAATGTTCTAGGTGGGGTATTCAAGTAGGAATTGAGAGTATTTTGGCCAGTTTATGAGGTGGCCGAAACCAAATTTAGTTATTCGATGGATTATTTTATGGTACTTTGGATTTGTATATCTTATTTATCTAGAGTTTTAATTGTATTGGTTCAGTCAATGTCTTTGGTTAAGAATGTGAGACATGTTTGCTCAATTGGAAAAATAATGGTTGAGACCTCTCTTGGAAGATATCAATTTGCGCATAAAATGACTACACAATCCTAACTTTTAGTGAAATGGTAACACAATGGGGCAAATCAAGAAAATGGGAAGACATCAGGTTATTGCTAATTATTTTCATAGTGTGGACGCCTTCTATGTTGCAATATACTATATTACCATCGATTCGACCATCGCTTAAATGAGATATCTTCAGAATTGTTTCATAACTTATCGTGCCTTTGCTATTTCTCTAGGATTTTTTCTTTTGAAACTTGTCTTGCATTTAACAAAACTTGTCGCACGAATATTTCTTTGACAAACTGTCAAAGTGTTTCCTTTGCTGCAACCAAAATTAAAACGAGATGTCAAACCATTGACTCTAATCTGTCAATGAACCAAAGCAAAGTGCTATCATAAGATCAATCTCACACTTGAATTTTTATTATACTTTGTCATACTGATGTCTTTACTTTAGATATAATATATTCCAAGTGCGAGAAATCAGTCCAACTCATTAACCATGAATTCTTGTTATCCACGAATTTGGAAGGAGAGTTCGGTCTAACTTAATGACGTTTCAATAATGTGCTTGAAGCCACTTGGAGTGAATTTTGACGGTATTTATAAGGTAACTACATTGGACAACGGAAACTTGCATATTCATGTTTTAAAATTCTTTTAACATCTTACCATGGGGCAATCCCCCCCCCCCCCCCCCCCCCCCCCCCTCTCCACCCACACACACACACAAACCAATTATTCTAACTAAATAGTAGTGCAAGATGCTTTTTACTCCGCCCTACCTAAATTTTGAGTCTTCCTTCGCCACTGCGCGGACAATATCTAGGAGTAGTTGTTTTGCTCTGCGGTCTGTAGCAGCTGTGCGATGATCGATCTGTAATGTGTAATGTTTAGGGGTGTGTAAACGGATAGGATAATTTCCGCACCGTATTCGATTTGAAACCGTTTTAAGAATCCATATCCGATTTGAAGAAATCCGACGGATAAGGATATCCGATTCCGAACTTGACACCCAGATACGGTATATCAAATAGCCTCGAATATGGATTATCCAAAAATTAAATAATCCAATTTATATACCCAAATGTCTAACCTAATAAATCCCAATTTGTCATTAGTGAGTTGTCGAGTTCATCCTTGAACACCAACTCACTTACATATCTGTTATACAAACTATACAGTATAATTAATTGGGTTACTAGGTTGTGGGATGGTTATTTTCTGTTGTATGGTTTGACAATATACTTATGCCCGTACCGATCCGCTTAATTTTATTTCCGTCCCGAGTCCGCTATGTTTCCGTTCCAAATCAGCGACCAAATATCCGTCCCCAAATCCGCAACCGGTAATTATCCGCTCCGCTCCGAATCCAATAAAAAAATGTGGTAAAGGATATGGTAATAGACAAAACCCGATCCGATCCGTTTACATCCCTAATAATGTTGTACCCTGTAACTCTTCTTCTACCTTAATGCCATATGACAAGCAAATCTTTTGCATGTTCTTGAAAAAAGTTCTCTTTCTCTGAACGAGCACAATAAACCGGCATGCAGATTCAGAGAGACATCTCTTTCTCTGAACGAGCACAATAAACCGGCATGCAGATTCAGAGAGACAATAACCAGAGAAACTAAACTGTATTGTACTCATCTAACTCAGATTATCTGAATGTTTACAACCGTGCGTGCATGTCACCGGATAACAGTTACTTGCACTATCATGTCAGATCATGAAAACGCATGCGAACAAACTGCACCGGTTCGGAAGAGTTTAGAGGCATCATGTCATGTATGAAGTGACAGCCTCAGCCTATGCAACAAAAGGATCCAACCAAGAATGACGCAGCAGGCACAGGTATGTATCAAAAGCTTTCCCAAAAAAAGCAATGGCCAACATCTATCAGAACTGCAGCGTGATCAAGACTGCCGCTGCGAAGACCAACGCCACAAGGAAAACCCGGCAGGCACACAAGGCAACCGATCCCGACTGCTGATCAGGCAGCACGGGTGTCGTCGATGTCGAATGCTCCTCCATCTTCGGGGCCGGGGACGCTGGTCCTGGAACGGTCGCTGCAGAGGCAAGCACAGCAGATTAACTTAAGCACATGAAGTATGAACGACGATGCAAGAAGGACATTCCAGTGTTGAAACGACCAAAATGGATTGCTCAGGTTAACTGGCTAGAAGGTGCAGCCACCACTTTACAGAGCAATGCACGCAAAGCAGACAGTATCAGCAGGAGGAGATTCGATACTGAGATTAGTAGGCACACTTATAACTGAACAGAACATAGGTTTCAAGTACAAGTAGAGAGTATGAGGTGCAAAATTAGATGTTCTATTCTATAGTTAACTTTGAACCAGTACAGTTGCAACATAGAATACGAACTGGATTGAACACCTCAAGATAAAACGAATTCAGGTTTCGCCTGGACACACAACGAGAGAACATATGGCATGTCTGCCAAAATGCCTACTGTTTTATTCTTCAGAATAGCATAACTGAACACTGATTCATCCAATCATAGAAGTGCAGAAAATTGGTTTACCTGCAGAAAGTTTTGGCGCGGGAGGTGGCGATGGAGGTGCAAAATGCATCTCAGGCAGTGACTTGAGCTCTGCTTCAATTGGAAAATCGAGTTAGCGAATACTAACACACTTGTATCTTCAATTTTATGATTTACTTTTGTGAATTTTTTAAGAGAAACCACCAAGTGACGCCACCTTAACTAACTGTAAATATCGCAAGAAATTGTGTGAAATTCATAGTATATAACAAGCATTCAAGCAATCCAACAAATAACAAACTGCTTAAGTGATCAGTAGCCATGACTAACAGTAGCAAGAGTACAAAAGCAATCCTGTGCTTCGGGGACATCAGATAATTATGGGCCTATCAGGATCTTCTCCTTAACAAATAATCCCAGGTGTTTCTCCCCCGGTGCACTAGTTCAGAAATGCAAGAGTAGTAGCATCTAGAGGTCGCCTTTAATCCGCATCTACAGCCACCATTGTGGTTGTACAAGGACGCAGGAGACAATAATATGGAGATCATTAAGTAACTTCTATTCTGATGCGTGATCAACGGAACCGCTACCGCAAGCGCATAGGGTGTGCACGGCAATCGACCGAAGCATGCACATATTGCAAGGACATCACATATCTATGGAGGAGCAGCGGAGGAGGAAGGACAAGTTTCGCACCTCGGCACTTGTCGGCGAAGAGGGTTTCGGCCTCGACGGTGGTGGCGGGGGATGCGTCCGCGGAGGCGCAGGCGGGGAGGAGCGCGCCGACACGGGCGGCGTCGACGGGGAAGCCGAGGAGGAGCGGTCGCGGAGCAGGTGGCAGAAGCATCCCTCCCCTCCTCCGGCTTCGCCGTCCCCGGTGGAGACGGCTCGCAGGAACGCCGCGCAGCAGGCGGCGGTGGGCGCGGGCGCGGGCAGGGCGGGGGACGCCACCACCGCGACGTGCGCGAGGCACGGCGAGAAGGACACGATGGCCGCCGCGCACGGCGTCGCCGGTGGCTCCTGGGACGACGCG
Organism: Poa pratensis; assembly: GCA_947311845.1. Classification (NCBI taxonomy): domain Eukaryota; kingdom Viridiplantae; phylum Streptophyta; class Magnoliopsida; order Poales; family Poaceae; genus Poa; species Poa pratensis. The sequence continues at coordinate 9,589,761 of CAMZMU010000057.1, forward strand.
GCGGAGACGGAGGAGGCGAGGAGGGCGGCGACGGCTGAGACGAGGAGGAGGAGGGCGGTGGCGGTGGGGGCCATGTCACGGCACGCCCGTCTCTCTCTCTCTCTCTCCGTCGTCTCTGGGTCTGCGCGGCGTGGGTGGTGAAGTGATGCCGTGTTGGTTTTAGGGAGGAGCGATGGTCTGACGTGGCGTGATCGTGTTCGTTCGTTCATGAAGGCGGCGCGAAGTTGGGCCCATCGGATGGTTCGTGATGATCCTATATTGTTCCTGTTGCTAGCGGTGGCTGTCATCTACCAGATTCTGATCAGTTGCACGGTCACGCCCTATGGCGTATGCGTTCCATCAACATTTGAAGTTTCATACTGTCAAAAAAAAACATTTGAAGTTTCATGCTCCGTTCCGGCTGAGGATTGGACGTACTCCCTCTGTTTCATAATAAAATGTTCTAGGTATTCTAATGTGGACAACATACGAATTTATATAGACGTATTTTAGCGTGTAGACTTACTCAATTTGCTCCGCATAGTACATATTGAAATACCTAAAACATCTTATATTATGCAATGTAGGGAATAGTATGTAGGTTCAAACTTCAAAGGCTGATTTGTTCCGGATGCATTCAAGACCGGGGGATTCACACTTTTTTGGGTGAACATCTTTTAAAATTACCCACCCCTACAAACTTATAGCCGTGTTTCGTTGTGCCCGGGAACACACGAGAAGTAAAATACTCGGACAAATTACGGTTTGATAGAACTCGATCGTTTTCATCTTACATCCTCTTACTTCCAGACCTAATTCTACACCTAACCTTGCCGCCGCCTATAAGCCCAGTTGCCTTTATATCATGATTTTTCCTATGCCTAGGTAAAAAAAATGGTTTGTCCTATGCCCTCTACGTCTTATTGCCATGGGGTGGGGTGGTAACACCCCCACACCCCATTACTGCTCGTGGAGATTCTGGTCGGCAATGGAGGGCCACGGCGTTGTGTCCACTTTGGCTGGGTCCGCCCCGATTTGGTATGTTGATTGCCAACAGTGAGGAAGTGGAGGCGTGGCTACAGGTGAAAACCATGCCGACCTTGGTCATGGTGGACAATGACGACATCTTTGCATCGTTGTATTCATAAGCATCGTCATTGCAGCACTCGTCTACTCGCTCTGGCTGCTCCGGAGAAACCTAAGATCTGGGTCTCCTGGGTCGGACGATGGCGACGCTCGGCGCCATTTTCCCTCCCAAAAGGGATCAAAGAGGTTGACTAGAGGGGGGTGAATAGGTGGCTACAAATTTTACCTCATTTTCTCAAGTTAGGGACTGCTCAAATATAAGTTTTCGAGATTATGCAACTAGGTGAACAACCTATATGATGAGAAAGATACAAGCTAGTAATAAGATAACTAAACAAGTTATACGAGGAAAAAGTAAGTAAAGAAGGTTAAGAGATAGCCACACAATAACGCAGAGATTTATCCCGAAATTCACTTCCCAATGGAAGCTACTCTCCGTTGGAGAGGTGTGGAGTCACAAGGATCCCGAAATAGCCATCTATGGCACACTGTATCTCTTTCGTGCCCCGACCAATGTGGACTGCCACGCGCCACTATATGTTGCCCTTGAAGGCGTCAACCAAAACTTTATAGACAAGGTTGAGGCACGCTCCACATCTCAACTAGAGGCTCCCAACAAGTCCTGGCGGCTCCCAAAGCCACGGAGACGACCAGTTCCGTCTATGGTCTCAATGAACCCAAGAGTAACAAGTTTCTCAATGGAATGGAGGGGTAAATCAAATTACTTCGATGAAAGTGTAGATCTAGGTCAACTCTCCCAATTTGTAGAAGGACAAGTTGTTTGATTGGGTAGAGAGAGAGAGATTTAGGAAAATGGAGTTTGCCTACAGTGGTGGGTGAAGATATTCTGATCGTGGTGCCTTCCTCAAGGTATAAGAACGCTTTATATAGTGTCTCCCAAAATCTAGCCATTGCAAGAAACTGACCGCTGAGTCTCCGGTCTGGAGAGACAGGAGTCGCCGCCTTCACGAAATCTCCGGTCACGAGAGACCAGAAACTCCGGGCGGGCCAAAGACTTTCGATAAGTCTCCGGACTGTCTTCAGCCATACTACGGAAGGGCATCCGAGGGTTTTGCCACTTGCTCTTGGCCAAGATCCAAAATAATGAGGCTGGAGACTCTGGTTGCCCTGAGTCCGAAGTCTTCGGTGTTTACACACCGGAGTCTCCGGTCTAGCAACCCAGAGTCTTCGGGCTGTTTCCAACATCCGCTAGAGTTTTGACTCCACCAATGTTTTTACAGCAAGGATCTGGGTGCATGTATGGTTATGTGCAGGTAAATGATTTCCCAAACCTTCCATTGAGAAACACCTCTTGATAGTATGGTTTCCCTATGACTCAAATAAATATTAAATCTACGGGCCACTTTCTTCGATCTTTTCTCCTTTTTGAGGTGTCAACCACCGTCTTGTGCAGTTCATCAATTGCACCTGAAGTACTTTAGCACACGGTAACATTTTCACTTATGTTGTTAACTAACACCTAAAACCACTTAGGAAGGGGAAATGCCCTTTCACTCCCGGGTGCATCGTTTCCTACCGCATCGACGTTACAAGGGGGAGGGCTAGCTACTCTACAACAACAAGAACTCAAAGAGGAACAAGGCTATGGTCCACCGCTCCCCTAGGCAGTCGGTGCGGCCGTGCCTGCCCTGCGCCACCCCTCGAGGTGGCGCCTTCATCAAAATCTCCTCCCTCTCTACAATGGTCCACTCTCTCACAAAGCTCTGTAATCCTCTAGTTGAACATGATGTTTGATGTTATAAATTGTTTACCGATCATCTATAATATCTCTATTATGTTTGAATAGTACATCTGAAACCTATGGTTAATTGGTGAATCTTTATGGTTGGTTTGAGTTGTAACACGTGCGGATCACACAATAGAGTTAGTAATACGTTGAGAAACCTATACATTGGAGGCTAGAGTAATAGAATGCCTCTCATGACTATAGGGATTGAAGCATAGGGAATGTCAGGGGACCAATATATTTTAAAACTATGGTTGTCTTTCACTTGTCGGAGATATATAAGTGGGTTTAGGCCATAATCATATGGATCTGCACCACTGCCAGCTCATGATGTTCAAGACACTCCTTACCGACTGACCCTCTTCTAGAAGGTCCAACCGACCTGACCTGTCGTGCTGCATGAAGACTTCCTGAAGATATCTTCGCTAGGACTACACTTGCATCTCACACGTCACACGAACCATGATGCAAATTTAATGATTACTGAGTTGCAACTATGTATCACTAGAAAAAAATTAGTTGCAGCCCACTTGTAACACAAAATTTCAGTTGCAACTCACAGATTACACAAATGGTGATGTAAATCTAATGGTTAAAAATCTCAGATGTAACTCACTTCTAACTGCAAATTTAATGACTCTGGGGCCAACTGAGATTTATTTAATTCTCATGCGCCTAAAAACTTGGAATTTCCGGAAAATTTGTTGAAAAAATGTAATTACAACATCTCATCGTTTCCAACCCATGTGTCCTCTACTCCTTTGGAAGTATTCTGTCAATTCTGTCGAGAATCTCACATACAACTAGCCTTAGAGCAGTTTCACCGCGAAATCACGTCACAACAATTTCCCTGTCTACACACACAAACACGGAGCTAGCCGCCCAAATTCGTGACGGGTCCCTTGAACCAGTGCCTGGCACTGAAGATCCACGACGTCAACACGAGGATGAACAGCCCGCCAACGGCGACCGGAGCGTAGTTGAGAGTGTCGCTGGTCACGGGGTACGTCACCGGAAGCGAGAAGAGCACGGTGATGGTTACAACCCAGAGTACGGCCACCCAGCCAACCAAGACGCCGTACCGTCCGAGGTTGAACGGTCCCGGCACGAAGTGCTTCCGCGCCAGCGTCACCCGGAAGAAGATGGGCAGAGCGTATGCGATGTAGAGTCCGATCGTCGCGATCGACACCATCGCCTGGAACGCCACCAGGCTACCCAGAGACTGCAATTTCCATTTTTTAGAGCAGGATTAGATTGGAGTGCTTGATACTCTGTAGTTTCAGTGAAATGTTCAGGTGCCGAACAGTCGTTTACCGGCAACGCCATGCAGAGGGAGATGAACGCCGAGAGCCAGACGGCGTTGATCGGCACCTCGTGCTTGTTAACCATGTGCCACACGGACGACAGCGGCATCGCCCCGTCTCTCGAGAACGCATAAGCCATCCTAACCATTGGAACGAGCGACTGAGCGATGCAGACAAAAGACAGTTCTTGCACAGACGTACCGCGCACTAATGGGAAGCAAGGAAGCAAGCAGGGGATGATCACCTCGAGTTGCTTGTCACCGAGCTCATGCCGCAGAAGTATATGGCGACGGCAACGATTCCCAGGCAGACGATCCCGCCCACGCCGCTACCGTAACGGCTCTTGAACGCTTGGTAGAACACTTGAGCGATTGCGTACCCTCCAGCTTCATTGTCGGGGCTCAACAGGGAGGGTATGTCCTTCACTGCAAATGTGATGCCTAGTATGTACCCCCAGCCGGCTATGATCGATATACCGATCGCACTGATGATCCCAATCGGGCCGTTCGTGTCTGCATTTTTCGTCTCCTCGGTCTGCAAGAACAAAAAACCAACAAATTTTTAGATTTGGCCGCACATTTCTATTACATCAAGATTTGCTTCACTTTAAAGTGTTTTTTAGAATTTCCTTTCCCCCTTACCATATGTGCCGATGCGTCGTATCCCATCAGTGTGTACTGGCTCATCAGGAGCCCCAGGACAAAGATGTAAAGATTGCTGTGTATACCGGCGCTGTTGTCAGTGTTAAAATGGGTGAAGACAAACTTGGCACTAGCCCTCTCGGTAGCAACAGTCGGCACAGCAATCATCAAGACAAAGACACCTGCAAAGAAAGTGCATGCGATGTGTCTGTGGGAACGGTTTCTTGCTCTAATCGTATAGGTTAAGCGAGCGAGGGAGAGAGATGTGTCACCTATCATGTTCCAAGCAGCTGCGAACTGCCCGATCAAGGAGAGCCAGGAGATGGGGAGGCTGTTGATGCCGGCGTGGCTGAGCAGGATTGCCGCGTGGATGGCGATGACGGCGTACTTGGAGGCCAGGTAACCTCCTCCGTTGCTGCCGCCAGTGCTGAGAAGGATGATCACCTGGATCAGCTGCGCTAGCGAGTAGTTCACGCTGGTTGTCACCGCCCACTGCAAAGCACAGACTCAATCAGCGCGGACTGAGATAAGCACTGAAGATTGAGAGAGAGAGATTGTGGTGTGGGTTACCTGTCCAACGATGTTAAACCTGCATGCAGCAGAGACGAACAGTATTAGAAACATTGGAACGGAAGACAAGTAGGAGTAGCACATGATCATGACGGAAACTTGTTCCAGCTTGAACTTTTGACCAATAAATAGCTAGCGTATCTAAGAAAGAAAGATGGTCCGTGCGGTATATGTATGTGCAGGGGAGGTGAGTGTCTATTGCAAGTCACGGTGGGCATAAAACCCGATACCCGAATCCCGAACCCGAAAAAACCCGAACCCGAAAAACCCGAACCCGACAAACCCGAGAGCTGCATCGGGTAGCAGTTTGTAAAACCCGAATTTACTACAGAAAATACGGGTTTCTATTCCCGGTACCCGAATTACCCGAATTGCCCGAAATAATTAGGCAGCCCACTAAAAACCCCACCATCTAGCCGAGGCCCAGCCCAACCAAGGCTCAAGACTGGGTAAACCTAATCCCCACCCCGTTCGTACCAACTAGTCAACTACCAAGCCTCGTCCCCATCCAAGCGCCAGCGCCGCCACGAACACATCGACGCCATCACCTGCTCGCTCCCCAGCGCCGCCCGATGCCCCTGACTGGCCGACGCTCCGCCGCCACCAGCCCACGCTCCGCCGCCACCAGCCCAGCGCCGCCATCACCTGCTCGCTCCCCAGCGCCGCCACCTGCAACGTCCCCGCCACCGCCACCACCGTCAGCCCGCCCTACCTCGTCGTCTACGGCTCCGGCTCCACCTCCAGGACGCTCGACTCCACGACGGAGGCGGCGCGCTCGCGCCAGCACTCCAGGTCGGCCACCGAGCTGCGGGCCACGGCGCGGCGTGGAGCTCATCGCCGGCGCTTCGGCCGTGCATCTCAGCACGAGCTGGGACTCTGCGTCGCCACCACGCTTGGCTGGTCGCCGGCGCTCCGGCTCGTTCTGCTGCCGGCCGTGCTCAGATGCAGTGATGGATTTTCTTCAGCTAGCACTTCTCTAGTTCCATGTCTATTTTCCCTTTCTTGTGATTTATTTCGGGCAAATCGGGAATACCCGAACCCGAACCCGAATTTGCGGGTACCCGAATTGTCGGGTAGCAGAAATTACGGGCAATTCTCGGGTAGCATTTCTGGAAACCCGAATTTCCTAAAACCCGAATTACCCGACCCGAACTTGTCGGGTAACCCGAACGCCCAGCGTGAATTGCAAGAACGGTCCTCGACTGAACTAGAAGAGACACGCTTTTCAATCGCCATAAAATCAGATTTTATGTGAAATTGGCATGAGGAATTTTGAACTAGAAGGGCCGGCTATATAAAACCGTCATATCATTAAGAGACAGCACTATCAACACTCATATATTAGAGTTGGCTATAAGCTTAGTTCATATTTTATTTAGAGGAAAGGAATTGCTACCCTGCTTTACAGAGAAAGCATAATATGTCTTATTATAAACGAGTTCCTTTTTTCTACAGGATTATAAAGACAAGGCTGAGAGTGTCCTTTTTTCTATCTCTCTTTCTCTGATTCATTATCGGAAACTTACAAATGCTGATTTTGTCAGCATTCGAGCAACTTTCGGGTCTTAAGATAAATTTCCATAAAAGCGAATTGTTTTGCTTTGGCGAGGCTCGAGAAAGCGCCGCCTTGTATGCTGAACTTTTTGGTTGTGAGCAAGGTCAATTTCCGATCAACTATTTGGGTATTCCGATTCATTATCGGAAACTTACAAATGCTGAATGGAAAAAGGTGGAGGAAAGATTCAATTACGCTTAAATAGCTGGAAAGGTAAACTCTTATCCCTGGGTGGAAGATTGGTTCTCATAAATTCGGTACTAACAAACATGGTACTGTACATGATTTCATTCTTCCAATTGCCCAAAGGAGTCTTAAAAAGATTGGATTATTTCCGGTCTAGATTCTTTTGGCAAGGGGATTGTGAGAAGAAAAAATATCGGCAGACTAAATGGAGTGTGGTTTGCTGCCCTAAAGACCAAGGAGGGCTCGGAATTCATGACCTTGAGGTCAAGAATAGAGCCTTGCTAGGTAAATGGCTCTTCAAACTTCTATCGGAAGATGGAGTTTGGCAAACCCTCCTTAGGAGAAAGTATGTGGGAGATCAAGCTGTTTCTCAGGTTCTTTGGAAACCTGGCGATTCACACTTCTGGGCTGGCCTCATAGCTATAAAGAAGTTTTTTTCCCACATGGATCTTTCTCAATTAGGGATGGATCGGAAATTCGTTTCTGGGAGGATAAATGGCTAGGCCAATCTACCCTTCGAGAACAATATCCGGCTCTGTACTCTATTGTACGAAACAAAAGCGACACGCTCGCGAAGGTGTTGGGTACCTCCCCACCAGATGTTTCGTTCAGAAGAACTTTACTTGGAACTAGACAAGCATCCTGGAATGCCTTGCTCATCCGATTGGATTCAGTCCAATTGGCTGAAGGTCCAGATAAATTTCAATGGAATCTTACGAAGAATGGTAAATTCACGGTTGATTCTATGTATAGAGCACTAATTCTACCCGAAGTGCCAGTCGATATTAAGGATAATAACAAAATTTGGAAGATGAAGATCCCGCTTAAAACTAAAGTGTTTGCGTGGTATCTTCGTCGAGGTGTAATTCTTACTAAAGACAACCTTGCCAAGCGCAATTGGCACGGAAATAAAAAGTGTGTTTTCTGTCAACATGACGAGACCATTACACACTTATTCTTCCAGTGCGAATTCGCCAGATCTATATGGTCAGCCATCCAGATAGGTTCTACCTTACATACACCGCGTACTGTTGCAAATATTTTTGGCAACTGGTTAAACGGCGTGGGTCCTAGGTTTAAACTCTTCAGTAGGGTGGGCGCGATTGCCGTTATTTGGTCGCTGTGGCTATGTAGAAATGACAAGGTTATTAACGATCTAAATGCTTCTGTTATGCAGGTTATCTATCGGTGTACAGCTACGCTTCGAGCATGGTCGGCCCTGCAGCGTGTGGAGCGCCGGGACTTATTTTTGGAGGTGGCGTCGAGGCTGGAGGCTGCGGCCAGGGAGTTATTCTCCCGGCATGGATGGCAACATAGACTCCGGATAGACCTACCAGCATCTTAGGCGGATCTACAAGTTCTCATTATGATATGTAATTCGCCTTTTTACTTTTTGCTCTGAGTTGGATACTGGTGAACTGGTGGCTGTGTGCATCTTAGCTATGCAGAGGCCGGGTGTAATGCTTAAAACTCTTAAGTAATAAAATCGCTTTATCAAAAAAAATCTCTCTTTCTCTTTATTCCCATTTATTCTTATTACTTAGTGTAGAGGTTGGCTCTTACATGAAATGAGAGCCCACTTCTTGTCATTTTCATTATCTCTCTCCTCCAAGTAATAAAAATGCCATATAAACGGGTTTATAGCCTACTATTATACTTGCTCTAACTGAGCACCAACGCAAAGATGTTGAACGCCACCGTAACTAAACAAGAGAACAATTGGATGGCAGACGGTAACTTTGACAGCTTGTAGGACCCACATGTTCAAAATTCTTGCATGTTTTATGTGTTTGGGTATTCAATCACAGGTGCAGGAAGGAACCACATATAAGAACTCTTGCAACTTAATTGGGGCTGGTTACGTATTGCACATCCAATCGAGTGAAGACGTGTCACAACAATTATCACACACTGACCACATCTCCCATTGTTTTTTTTAGCATACCACATATAATTTGGTGTAATGAAAAAATGGGTCTAAAATGAATTCAGTTGAAAAATTGAATGCAGTAGTGAATAAGTAAAGTCAGTGTGCTTACCAGCCGGTGAGCCAGGAAGCGAAGGGTCCCCAGCGTCGCTCAGTGCAGAGCCTGGCGCTCCAGAAGTAGAGGCCACCGGACGTAGGGTACGCGGAGCAGATCTCGGCGATGGCTAGGCCGACGATAATGGTGAAGGTTCCGGCGATCAGCCATCCGTACACCATGGTCGCTGGCCCGCCGAATTCAAGGCCCGTCCCGTACAACGTGGTGATGCCCGTCAGCACCGACACAATGGAGAAGGTAACCGAGAAGTTGGACAACAGTCTGCATGCCATGAGTCCGTAAATCGCAAGAAGAAAGGAGAGAATATCTAGTGCTACCACCCCTACTTCAAGTACAATGCTCCCATTTAAAAAAAAAATCAATTTTAAACGTTTCAAAACTTAGAAGTGTGAACGTTCACAAGAAATTTGTCTACAACCACCAAAAAATACAGATCCAAAGTCAGGAGGCAATGAGAAACAAAAGAGATAAATCCATATGTGCATAGTCTCAATTTTGTGACAACCAAACTATATTTTTCTTGTTTTTCTCAATGTGCCTTTTGAATTTAGACCTGAAATTTTTGGTGGTTGTAGACCCATTCCTTGTGAATATCCACACTCTTTTCTAGTTTTTTTGAAACGTTTTTTTTTCAAATGGTAGCATGTCAGAGTTGGTAACACTAATACTTCCTCCAAAGAAAAATAGCCGCGTAAATTTGCAATACAAGAAAAATTGCTTTTTTGTATCCACGAGAAAACACAAAAAGGAAATTGAAGCATGCGGGGCCGTGGAGATGGATTGTGCAGAAAATCAAAACGATAAAAAATAAGCAACAGTTGTATCACTGATTTAGGTGCAACATTTATATCACTGAGTTAGGCTCAACTAGCTTGACAGGCCAGGCCTTTCATGTCCGATTAGGCCCATTCGAATCATGTGGAAACAGTCCATTGCTTGGTTCACAAAAAACAGAGAGTAATTCACTAAAAAAAACTAAAAACAGAGAGTACATTGCTTGGTTAAAGTTATGATTCAGCTTAGTTTCGGGGCTTTGCATATGATGATCCTAATACGAGTCTTAATTACACACAATTCGTTGTCTAATAAAAAGATACACAAAAATCCTTTATCGAAAAATTGGTCGCATCGCTCAACACATACGGCTTGCATTGAACGAATCATCGCACAGCGCCCGCAGGCAACCGATTCATGGTTGAATCAATGAAACACGCAACTGTGCAGCAGCTAGCTAACAAGCATCCACATCAAACGAAACTGAAGTTACTGAACTAAATTAAATAAGTAAATTGATAGATCGGCAGGATCGATCCTGCGCAAGTGACTAAACAGCGGGAGCAGGAAGGGGTTGATTTCTCGACCAGTGGAGAATGGACAGATACGTACGAGAGATTGCGCTTCAGCTGCGGCTCGTAGCCAAGCAGCCGTAGCTTCTTGGAGTCGTAGTCGTCGCTGCAGGAGATCATGGCGGCCTCGTCGTCGCCGGCGAGCCGGCTGTAGCTGCCCTGCCCTGCCATGCTCACCCCTCCTCTTCTGTGGCCTGGAGATTGACGGTGGCTCTGAGCAGTAGATATTTTCTGTTTCTGCAACTGCAAGCCCCGAGTGTGTAGCAGCTCACCCGCTCCTCGGGACACGAGCTTAAAACGGAAGACGGCCAGTCCGTCCGGGAGGAGACTGGAGAGCGTATGCCGAGCTGGTGCCGCCGTGCCCGGTTGGCCTTGTGTGGCTGCACGTGGGTTCGATCTCTCGTATCTGCAGTGTCTCGCCTAACGATCCCCTTTCCATTAATTAAGAAAAAAAAAAGTAACGACCCCACGTGGAAATAATGCAGATTTGGCGTACTATGGAGTGTCACTTGCACAACTTGCGAATGAAATCACCCGGGATTTGCAGCGTGCTGCACGATTCCTTGAGATATGTTTTTCTTATTAAATCAGCACAGCATAGAATCAGTGCGAGAACGTGCCGCGACGGAAAATCGATTTTTAGAACTCGGTATAGACTCAGACACTCACAAATACACATGTACACTCACCACCATGTTTTACCTTCTCTTACCTTTAAGCTCGAGAGGAGGCGTATGATAGGAAATGTATAGAATAAGAAACTTATAGGATTAGAATGTCATGTCCAATAGAATCTAGGGCCTTTTTTATTTAAAGGATTTTTAAATGAATTGCATAGGATTATCCATAAGAATTTTTCCTATCGACTCGATTTGATTCAAAGGATTGAATCATTCAAAATTTCTACGGATTGCTTTCTTACACTACAATAATATAGGATTTCTAACAAGTGGTGAGAGCTTTTGGAAAAATATCTATGTGTCTATGACAACTATGGCATGCACTCAATTTTATACAAAATTCCTACGTTTTTCCTGCGGTGCAACCAAACAACAACTGCTACCGATTCATGTGTTCTCGCTTCTTGTAGGATTTCAAGTTTCATGACATTCTATTCCTGCAATATTCCTATTCTTGTGTTTCTCAAATCCTACGAATCAAAGAGGCCCTTATGGAAGAGGAAGTCTTTTTTTATAGTAGTGAAGGAATTTCCCATGAGGTATGACCTAATGCCTTTTTCCTATGGAATTTGTACAACAAAATTCCTATGGGATACGATCCTATAAATCAAACAGCTAATATAGGAAAATTTCGTATAAGATCCAGTTCTATAAGAATCCTATAATATTCCTTTGAATCAAAGGGCCCTTAGATTGTTCATGGTCGTACCTTGGACAACAGCACGACACATGTGTCCATTATACTGGTGCTTCCACTCTATCTGATACGCTGATCTCACTAAAAATTTCCGATATGTTCCCGTGCCATGAGACGAAATCTTCAAAGGCATTTAAGTTTAGTCGGTTTTGTAGGATACGGTTTACGTTCAGCAGATGGAATAATGATCTTAACAGTTTTATGTCCCATGGGCCAAATAAAGTATCAATTAGGTCACTAACCTTCGTGAGGAGAGCCACCTCTCGGTGTGATAACCTTTTGGTCTGGATAGCTATGTACCCATGGGTCCTGCCATATATCAATCAACTCACAATTGCCCACTCGCCATATTTATCCCCTTTTGAAGATTCGAATTCCAGCGATGATGCTCTACCATGTGAAGTAGGACCTAGCCTTTGGTCCCGCCTTTAAAATATTTTCCATCTAGATAGTATTTTGCCCTCAAAACTTTTGCACATAATGAGTCAGGTTCAGCGATTAAACTCCGAACTTGTTTAACGAGCATAGCTAAATAAAAGAGTCGAGGTCCATGAAGCTCATCCCTCCTTTTTTTCAAAAAGCGTAACTTTCACTGTGCATGCCGGTGCATTTGTCCTCCGTTGATCATCGTCCCCCCATCCAGAACTAAACTGAGAGATTGCATCAGTGATTTTCTTACATACTCCTTTTGGCAGTTTAAAACAACCATTGCATATACAGGGATTGATTATGCGACAGGTTGTAGTAAGATTTCCTTTCCTCCAATGGGTAAAGCTTTTCTTTCCACCCATTAATTCCTTGAACAATTCTTTCATGAAAATGCATAAAGAATCACTTCTATCAATTCCTACTAGTGCTAGAAGGCCCAAGTATTTATTAGAGAGAGCTTTTGTATTGATGTGCAAAATATCAAAATCTTTACTCTTGATTCCACGTCGGTGTTTGGATCAAAGAAGATATTTGATTTTCCAAAACTCACCAGTTGTCCCAAAATTGTACAGTAGTCATCAAGAACTCTTTGCAATGATGTTGCATTAGTCGTATCTACCTTCAAGAGAATAAATGATTCCTTTATTCAAGAGAATGAAGGAATCATCAGGAAATAAAATATGTGAAACTGATGGTGCATTTCTACACACATTTATCCTTTCAATGCCACCAACCTCGTCTTCATGCAACATACTGCTTGACAAACCTTCTGCACATAACACAAATAGATATATATGGGGAGAGGGTTTCCCAGTAGGAGTAAACATCTCTATCATTTGTGAGTTGTACCTGGTTGAATACGTGATAGACGTAACACAAGCCATGATCAGATCGATCCATCTGCTGTGGAACCCCAACTTGCTTATCATGTTTTTTAGGAAATTACACTCAACTCTATCATAAGCCTTATGCATATCCAACTGTGATGCACACATGCCCGAGTTTCCTCTCTTCTTGTTCTTTATGTACACATGCATATGTAACTATCACATTATTCGTAATAAGCCCCCTGTGAGATAAAAGCACTTTGAGTAGGTTATCATCTTAGAGATGGTTTTGTACGCAACATTATGGGTCCGCTTAGAATAAAGGAAAATCATTGGAATAAAGTTAAAGGATATGATTCCTATGGGGAAAATTTCTATGGTGTTGTTTGGAACAAAGGAGTAGTAACCTAAGATTCATTAATAAAAATCTATGAAATATACTATTCCATAGTAATTTTGGAGAAAAGCTAACCGGAAGTCTCACCCCATGTTTTTATCTCTTTGTGTATAGAACTCCTGTGTTTTTCACGTGTGACATCCAAACGACGCTTTTGAGAAATTTTCCTGTGATTTTGGTTCTCGTAAGAATTTAGGATACATGACCTATCAATTCTTCCATTTTTTTCCTACTCCTATGTTTTGAGTTTTTGCGTTTCAAATATGGTGCGGAATTGGGACAATGATAATTTCATTCCAACCGGGTGGGATAGCATAATAATTATTGATGGCTCGCTAAACGGGGAGAGGCGTTTGGCTCCCGGGAGCATATGCTCATGATATTTTCTTCAAAAATTAAAAAATCTGAAAACACTTATAAAAATCTGAAAATAATGGGGCACAATCATATACAAGTTTTAAAAATTTGTGCAAAATTTCAGAAGGAAATAACATTTTCTGTGGTCTATGCAAAAAAGACAAAATCTGTGTTTTGAAAAATGTACCTTTAAATCTCATTTCGGCCATAGATTTTGTCTTTTTTAAACATACCATAGAAAATGTCATTTCATTTCGAAATTTTGCACAAATGTTAAAAACTTTCATATGTGTGTGCCCAAAAAAATTCAGATTTTTTCGACGTGTTTTCATATTTTTTTTAATTCTGAAAACAATAACAGGAGCACCCGGGAGTTAAAGTGGATTTCTGTCTCTAAACCGCTTGAGTAATATATATCCTCTCAGACCAAGTGCCAAACTTAAGAAGAAAAAAAAGAGGAATGGGCTAGCTACACACTTGGAGCTTGCGGAAACATAAAATATCTACTACTCGGATCCACTGTCAGGTCCAGGCTGCAGAAGAGGAGAGATGAGCATGGCAGGGCAGAGCAGCTACAGCCGGCTTGCCGGCGACGACGAGGGCGCCATGATCTCCGGCAGCGACGACTACGACGCCAAAAAGCTACGGCTGCTTGGCTACGAGCCGCGGCTCAAGCGCAATCTCTCGTGCGTACGCATTCACTGCTTTCCATTCTCCACTGGTCGAGAAATCGATCCCTTCTTGCTCCCGCTGCTTAGACAGTTTAGTTACTTGCGCAGATCGATCCTGCCGATGTATCAATTTACTAGAGTTCAATTCAGTTCAGTTTTGTTTTATTTGGATGCTTGTTGGCTAGGTGCTTCCTGGCTGTCTGTTTCGTTAATTCAACGATGAATCGGTTGCTTGCGGGCGCTGTGCACTTGCTTCGTCCAATGCAAGTCGTGCCTGTTGAGCGATGCGACAGATATTTCGATAAAGGATTTGTGTTTTTTTTATATAGTAGACTATTTCCACATGATTCAAATGGGCCTAATTGGACATGAAAGGCCTGGCCTGCATCATTTTATCGTTTTGATTTTCTACACAATCCATCTGCACGGCTCCCGCATGCTTCTATTTCCTTTTTGTGTTTTTTTGTGGAGGCAAATAAGCACTTTTTTCCTTTATCTTGCGAATTTACGCGGCTTGTGACATGTAGGCTGTTCTCCAACTTCTCGGTCTCCTTCTCGATCGTGTCGGTGTTGACGGGCATCACGACGTTGTACGGAACGGGCCTTGAGTTCGGCGGGCCGGCCACCATGGTGTATGGATGGCCGATCGCCGGCACCTTCACCATTATCGTCGGCCTAGCCATGGCCGAGATCTGTTCTGCGTACCCGACTTCGGGTGGCCTCTACTTCTGGAGCGCCAGACTCTGCCGCGAGCGACGCTGGGGGCCTTTCGCCTCCTGGCTAACCGGCTGGTAAGCACACTGACTACATTCTTCAGTTTAGACCCATTTTTTTCTATTTGCCAACCGAATTCATTTCAGACCCAATTTTTCATTACAACAAAATATATGTTGTATGCTAATAACATAGTGGACACCGGGTCAGCGTCTAGCAATTTTGTGACACGTCGTCGCTCTATTGAATGTGCAATAGGCAACCAGCCCCCAATTAAGTTCCAAGAGTTTTTACGTGTGGTTTCTTCCTGCGTGTGTGGGTGATTGAATACTCAAACACATAAAACGTGCAAGAATTTCGAACATCTGGGTCTTGCAATCTCCCAAAGTTAGAGCATCTCCACCAGACGCCCTAGAGCGTTCGACAACGTTGTCGGACACATGTTGGGAGGGTCGACATAGGATTGCCGCGCTATTGAGAGCGGCTCCCTCCCCCCGCCGCCGCCGCTCCCAATAGACTCTCCCAATAGGTCTTTCATCAAATTCAAATAGCGGTGCGACGATCAAGTTCGCACACCCAAAAGCATCACCGGGTCCAGCGATCATATTTCAAAACGTCGAATATGCACGGAAATCAAATGGTCGACGCGTCCTCCTGTGTATCCATGTCGTCCCAAGTTGGGCACGGCGTTGGCTCCGGCTCCGGCTCGGCGTCATGCTCGACATGGGCGTCGTGCTCGTCGTTGGCTCCACATACCCCGTCGTGCCCACCGGTGTTGGCTCCGGCTGCAGAATACCCATCTTACGCAAGATACACTGTTGAGAGAGCACAAACCAAGCCTCACCGGCGCTGGGTAGGCGGAGAGGTCGATCGGCGGTCAAGATCTTGGAGTCCTCCTTCATCTTCTTGACTACGAATTGCGACGCCTCCAAGATCGCCTTGATTGTTACCGTGTCGGCTTGCATGATAGTTTCTTGGGCCTTTTCCTTCTCGACGACGAGCCTCTTCTTCTTGACGGCGACCTTCTTCTTCTCCACGACTAGCTTCTCGTCATGATTTCTCATCAAAGACGATCAATGTCGGCGAAAGTGCTTGCATTTTGCTTCGACCTTGATGTAACCTCGGCGATGCACTTGTCAATGGTTGCTTGCACGGCCATCGCTGACGATGCGATGTTCTTGTCGGCCTTTGCCTTCTTGTTTCCAACAGGGCATCCCTCCGACGCGGCGAATTTGTGATCCGGCGCATGGGCAGCGTGGCCGCCATTACTTGTTGTTTTGAAGCTTCACAAAGCAATCCATGAACTTGAAATCCTTGTCTTTGTTGTTCTCTCGATAGAACCTTATCGTTTCTTGCAACTCGTCGGTAATCGTCTTGCCGCTCACTTTCCTTCTTTTGATTTGCTCAAGATCGCCATGGAACTTGTTACATTCGGTTGGATGTTCTTCCACCTATGCGACATCGCATTCCAATTGCGGTCCATTCGGAACTTGGCATACTCACCATATGTCATATTCTCGTGGAATTGTTCCTCGACCCTCTTCCAATACCGGCCGTAGGTTTGGTTGGCGCCGATGATTGAGTCGTTGGTCACAAGGTTCCATGCGTCACATAGGCACTTGTCCTCGGCGGTCTTCCACCTCTTGCCTTTAGTGCCTTCTTCCTCGTCTTGCGGATCTTCCTGGTCTCCAAGTTTTGGACCTCAACCTCGACCTCTTCCCCTCACCGTCGCCATCCTGCTCCTCTTTGTCCTCTTCTTCCTCCTCTTCCGGAGCGCCGGTCCCAGCGGTACCATCCCGGATCATGACACACAAGATGGCCGAACAGTCGAGCTATCATTAACAAGAACACACACGTCGGTTTCATGTCACAAACACAAGATGAATGAGGTATAGGACGTCGGTTTCATACCATTTCGTCATTCTCGCCGGTCGGCATTCCGTCGAACACATGGATCCAGTCCCATCGCTGGTGCCGGCACCATAGCCGGCCACGCAAAAGAGGTAATGGCGGCCACTCACATCGGCGCATGGTCGTGGCCACCCCCTCTGCATAGCCGGCGAGTCCGAGGTCGTCTGATTGGGGTCGACGCCGAGGCCGGCGGTCGCCGAGTCGGAGCCATGGTCGCTGTCACCAAACCCGGGCGAGATTTGTGTCCCTGAACGCGGAGTTGCGCCGCCGCCATCAAAGTAGGCTGGCTTCGACGGTGACGCACCCCCGGCGCGTTGGTGCTCCCTTGACTTGCGCCCGCGCCACCCCTGAGCGCAAGCGACGCGGCGACGAGATCGATCTGCTTCTCCTTGTTCGCTGCACTAACGCGCCGCCTTTCCTGCCGTTGGTGAGCAGCGATCGACGATATCGCTCCTGCTCCCACGTTGCATCCGACATATCCGCCAGACGCACGGGGGATTTGCGAGGAACGAGACCGCCGCCGTCACGAGCAGCGCCACGGTTGCGCTTGACGGGAGATATTGGCAGCGGACGTGGATTGCAGAAGGTGGGAAAGACGGAAACGAGGTGGGCGGGGGAGGCAGCAGGCGGGAGAATGAAAATGGATTGGGGGAGGAAAGTGAAATACACCGGCGATGTGTCACTGGCAGGCCGGTCCCGCTCGTCAATATCCGATGTTGCGCGCGTTGCCGCGGTTGCCGACACTCCCGGTTGCCTCCATAGGAACAGGGCACGAAGCGAGGTTGCCGGACGCTCTATTGGGCCCGTCCGGCAACTTTGGCGCTATTGGGAGGACTAGTGGGGGCGTTTTGTTGCCGGCGCGGCGCCCGATAGCCCTATTGGAGCGCTATTGGGAGCGCCGGTGGAGATGCTATTATCTGAGCAATAGCAAACCCGATTCGAAACTAACGGTGGAGCAGCAACGTGGCAAAACTGGGGAGATAACTAACGGAGGAGTAGTAAGCGTGATATTTTGATCGGCCAAACGGCAAAACTAAGACTAGGATCGGTCATAGTAATAGGAATAGGAATGATAAAAAACCTTTATTTTGATCATGCAATAGTTGGAGGAAAATCCAAACAATAATTGTTGAAGATAATGCTAATAGATAATACATTGTATAGCATGTGCTTTATCTACGCACAAACAAACAAACAAACGCTACCTCAAATCTGGCAGCAAGAACCCATGCTTCAATTCACGTCCGCCTCCCACATGACAGCCAGCCCCATATTGCACACAATTTCTAACTTTTAACTAGGTCACGATCAGTTGTGATGTTAACTACGTAAAAAGAAAGGCGAGATACAGCGAAATTCTGGGCAAACATGAACCCAACCAGACGAATCCCACTCATTTCGGGCAAGAATCCTGATTCCCGTAGATCCGCAACCACGACCATCCTCGTTGGCAGATTCTGTGACACTCCGGCCAGAGTAACAAACGAACTCCCCACATCTGATGCCCCGACCCCACCGCATTTTCGAGTTGACCGCCCACCCCGCGATTCTCTCCTCTGCAACTAGGAGTTGTGGAGTACCATTCTTGTGTGTACTACTGGACCAGCGGCCTCCTACTCTGTCGAACTGTCTCCCCTGAGGCCCTGACCCCTCCTCCCACAACGCAACGCCGGCGCGGTATCCTCCAGCGCACGGCGCCATGACCTGGAGCAAGTCTCCTGCGGGAAGCGGTGTCAGAGGCGATGGCGGCGCCACGGCCGTCGACGTCGACGGCTCCGGCGACGGCGACTCCGGCCAGGCCCGACTCAACGAGCTCGGCTACAAGCAGGAGCTCAAGCGCGACCTCTCGTACGTCACCCCTACCAACCCCGGCCGCCGTTGTTCCTTTTCTTGGTTTGGTCGATGTTAATTGATGGGCTCGAGGATTTACGGTTCCTCGTCGGTTGATCCGGCTTTCGTGCGTGCGTACGTGTGCAGACTGCTGTCCAACTTCGCCTTCTCCTTCACCATCATCTCGGTGCTGACGGGGGTCACCACGCTGTACAACACCGGCCTCAACTACGGCGGGCCGGCGACAATGACCTTCGGCTGGTTTGTCGCCGGCGCCTTCACCATGACCGTCGGGCTCTCCATGGCCGAGATCTGCTCCTCCTTCCCGACCTCGGGCGGCCTCTACTACTGGAGCGCGCGCCTGTCCGGCAGCCGATGGGCGCCCTTCGCTTCATGGATCACCGGATGGTATGTGCTACGCATACATACACACAACCAAATTAATCTTTCTTACCAGAGGCCCAGAGGCCAGAGCTAGATTACATACTCGTCTTCATGTTCTTGAATGCCTTTGCGTTTCTTCTCTGGTTGGGATCATGTGAATGAACAACGAAAGAACAAGAGAGAGGGTCATGTGTTTGGGCTGGGACTGCAATTTTCAGTTACTTCTTTGAGTTTTTCAAGGAGATGGATAACATGACGCAGTTGAGCGAACCGCTTTCTGTTCTTTTGTCTGGTTCGACATCAAAATGGTGCGTGCGAAATTTCGGCATCCTTTTTGTTTCCTTCTTTCTCTTTTGTGTGGAAAGAAGAGTTTTACTGTATTAGTTAAAAAACACGGTTATCGAGATGGAAATAGAGTAATATTTTTTGTTTTCATCATATCAAATAAATCAAGTGTAGGATGGAATAGCTGCTAATCTATACTGTACTCTGCATTTGTCCTTGTTTAACGACGTGGGGCTGGTACTGCGGTGAGGAATCTTTGTGTTTTGTTCGTGTGCTCCAGTCAGTCAACGTGCGTGCTTTCACAATGTGCAGGTAAAGGTAGAACACTGTCCCCCTCATGCCAACTGCACATAAAATCTGATTTTGATGGCGACTGAAAATGTGCTACCAGTCAGCATGGTTCTTCTAGTTCAGACGAGGACCGCCCTTGCAATAGACACTTACCTACCCTGATATATATACGCAAGGACCATCTTTCTTAGATGCTGGAACAAGTTTCCGTCATTATCATGCGCTGCTCCTAAGTCCTAATTGTCTTTCGTTGCAATATTTTTCGACCCTAATGCTGTTCATCTCTGCTGCATGCAGGTTCAACATCGTTGGACAGGTAACCAACACCACAATCACTCTCTCTCAGAACCTTTCAGTGCTGATTTCAGAACCTTCAGTGCTGATTGAGCGTGTGCTTTGCAGTGGGCGGTGACAACCAGCGTGGACTTCTCGCTAGCGCAGCTGATCCAGGTGATCATCCTTCTCAGCACCGGCGGCAACAATGGAGGAGGTTACCTGGCGTCCAAGTACGTCGTCATCGCCTTCCACGCGGCTATCCTGCTCAGCCACGCCATAATCAACAGCCTCTCCATCTCCTGGCTCTCCTTCTTTGGCCAGTTCGCAGCTGCTTGGAACATGCTAGGTCACACATCTCTTTCGCGCCCTGCCTCAATTAATTCGCACAGATTCTCGTTGAAGCTAGAGAATAAGAGCAAGAACCGTTCTCACAGACACATCGCATCCACTTTATTAATGAGGACGTACTTGTGTTGTATCTGTTCTTTGCAGGTGTCTTTGTCTTGATGATTGCTGTGCCGACTGTTGCTACCGAGAGGGCTAGTGCCAAGTTTGTCTTCACCCATTTCAACACTGACAACAGCGCCGGGATACACAGCAATCTCTATATCTTTGTCTTGGGACTCCTGATGAGCCAGTACACACTCACAGGATACGACGCATCAGCGCATATGGTAAGGGGGAAACGAAATGAAAAAACACTTTCAAGTCAAACAAATCTTGATATGATAGCAAATGTGAGGCCAAATCTAACAATTTGTGTTGGTTCTTTGTTCGTGCAGACAGAGGAGACGAAGAATGCAGACAGGAACGGCCCGATTGGGATCATCAGCGCGATAGGTATATCGATCATAGTCGGCTGGGGGTACATACTAGGCATCACATTTGCAGTGAAGGACATACCCTACCTGCTGAGCCCCGACAATGAAGCTGGAGGGTACGCGATCGCCCAAGTGTTCTACCAAGCATTCAAGAGCCGTTATGGGAGTGGCGTGGGCGGGATCGTCTGCCTGGGAATCGTTGCCGTCGCCATATACTTCTGTGGCATGAGCTCGGTGACAAGCAACTCGAGGTAATTATCCCCTGCTTGATTGCTTCCCATTAGTACGCGCTACAAGTACTGTCTTTTGTCTGCATCGCTCAGTCGCTCGTTCCAATGGTTAGGATGGCTTATGCGTTCTCGAGAGACGGGGCGATGCCGCTGTCGTCCGTGTGGCACAAGGTTAACAAGCACGAGGTGCCGATCAACGCCGTCTGGCTCTCGGCGTTCATCTCCCTCTGCATGGCGTTGCCGGTAAACGACTATTCGGCACCTGAACATTTCACTGAAACTACAGAGTTTCAGGCACTCCAATCTAATCCTGATCCGAAAAATTGAAATTGCAGTCTCTGGGCAGCCTGGTGGCGTTCCAGGCGATGGTGTCGATCGCGACAATCGGACTCTACATTGCGTACGCGCTACCCATCTTCTTCCGGGTGACGCTGGCGCGCAAGCACTTCGTGCCGGGACCGTTCAACCTCGGACGGTACGGCGTCGTCGTGGGCTGGGTGGCCGTGCTCTGGGTGGTCACCATCACCGTGCTCTTCTCGCTGCCGGTGACGTACCCGGTGACCAAGGATACGCTCAACTACACTCCGGTCGCCGTCGGCGGGCTGTTCATCCTCGTGTTGGCGTCGTGGATCTTCAGTGCCAGGCACTGGTTCAAGGGACCCGTCACGAATTTGGGCGGCTAGTTCCGTGTTTGTGTGTGTAGACAGGGGAATTGTTGCGACGTGATTTCACGGTGGAATTGTTCTAAGGCGGGCTGTATCTGAGATTCTCGACAGGGTCTGACAGAATACTTCGAGAGGAGTAGATAACACATGAGTTGGAAGCGATGAGATGTTGTAATTACTTTTTTCAGCAAAATGTTAGTAACGGGTATGAAGGTGCCGTGCGCTTGTCCGTCTAAGAGCAACTAACATATACGCAATAAACTGAAAGTGAAAAACACGTTTCCAGTTCCCCAAAAACGGTTTTCCGGCATTGCGAAGCTCGGTGCAGAACGGATCCTGTAAAACCATACCAAAAAATGTTGGGGTCATCTTCCCAAAGAAGTCTATCTTGTATGTACAAACTGAGCGCTCCGGCTCCCATCGCCGCCCCCGCCCGGCTCGGGCCCTTGCCTGGTCCTCCTAGCGCTTGCCTCACCCGACTCGACCCCCCTCCTCCCGTGGAGGTTGCTCACATGGGGGAACTTGGCCAAGGAGGTGCTTTCATGGGGCTGCGAGCACGGCCACCCTTGCCTAACTCTCCCAGTGCTGGCCTCCTCCAAAAGTTCAGTTGCGCATAACCCAACAATAAAACAGGGTTCCATGGTCAAGACCAAAAGAAGCAAACGAATGATGAAGGGGGAGGACGTACCAAGCGTGGGACCCTCAAATTCTTGGTCTAGGACTGCTTAAGCCCCAGCAGCGTGGAGACCTTGGTCAGGCGAGACTCGAGCTCCCGCTTCTGCCCATCTGAAGCCCGAACCTACTGCCGTAGACCGACTTCGACCACCTTCGGCCGGAGCACTTCGGTGGCTAACTCCTCCCGCTCCCGTTCCAGCTGTTCGAAGCCATTGAGGTGCTGGATATACCAAGCTCTCTCGGTGGCCCAAGATGCCTTGCAAATTCACAAACTGCTAGCACCTGTGCTGCGTCTCGACGGATTCCTAGATCTCCCTTCTCAAAGGTGGAGCTCCCCTCTCCATCTCCTCAAGACGGCGGACCAAATCAGCATTACGCTGCTCGCACCTCCTCCCCCCCTCCCCCCCCCCCCCCCCCCCGATCCTCGTAGCTCTGTAATCTGCGAGGCAACGTCTCGCCCCTCCTCCGAGGCCTTCCTCTGTTCATCATGTCCACAAACGAGCAACAAATGGTCAGGATTCTGACTCCTGACTGGCTGCCGCCCACCGCTCTGATGGGTTCGTAGCATAGAAAACAAAACAAAACATGCGGTAAGAACAACCAAGAGACCAAGATCTAATCTAGTGGATGCAAGTAACGGGTAAAACCAAGTTCTAGAAGAACATACCCTCGAAGACCAAAGTTTTAACAAGATCGTGATGAAGACGAGCGCCACAATTCGGCAGCGCTTCCGCACTCGGTCACACGTGCGGCTTGACGACGACCTCCGGTCCCTCGTTCCAGCGGGGCAGTGGAAGTAGAAGATCCACCGGGAAGTCCAACAACACTTCTACATGGTGGTGGTGGTGGTGAAGAAAATATTTCTGCAGGCCTTCGCCTAAGCCATGTCTTTTTCGGTGGAGCAGCGGGAAGAGAAACAAGTGGACAAGTGAAAGAGAAAGTGAGAGAGGAGTACTACCAGGAGGGGAGGCAACATCTCCTATGGGATACGCCATCCCAAAAAAGGTGCCCCCATTTCATCCCTCTTAATATGAGTGGTAACTCCATTTTTATAGTCACCCTGTCACGGTGTGATGTTTGATGTCATCAAAGTACTCATTCGGTGTTAGTGATTTACATGATCTCATGGTCTAAGGATTAGAGTTACTTTGTATGTGATTGATACAACAATGTAAACTTAATGACTTGATCGCAATGCTATATCTACTTTGGGTGTATGTTCATCACATCATTCTCCTAATGTTGTGATCCCGTTATTAACAACATCCAATGTTCATGATCAGGAAACCTTGATCATCAGTTAATCAACGAGCTAGTTAAACGAGAGGCGTTACTAGAAACTCTCACTTGTTTATTAGTCACACATGTATTAACGCTTCCGATTAATACAATTCTAGCATGAGAAATAAACATTTATCATAAACATGGAATATGATAATAACCACTTTATTATTGCCTCTCGGGCATATTCCTTTCACGCTCTCACCGTCAGTGGGTCACAACCGGCGCAAGAGAACCTAAAAAGAGAAAGAAAGAAAGGGAGGAAGATCTCGGCCCACTCACCAGCAAGAGGACCTCAAACTCTTCAACAGTCGGGCTTCCATTCGTTTCGCCTCCATTAGCCACACCAAGATGGGTGCTCTTATTAAATTGATGCACTAGTCAATTATCTCAAAAGTTCGAACTAATGGAAAGGGCTAGACTTTATATTTTAACACTCTCCCTCACATCTAGCCTGGACAAACAGGAAGACCTTGGACATGGGATAGATGGGAGGCCGCAAATATTTTTATAGTAAATAGTGCGTTAGCCGGGGCTTGAACTTGAGACCACCTCGCTCTGATACCATATTGAATTGATGCACTAGCAAATTATTCCAAAAGTCCGAACTGATGTAAATGGCTAGGCTTTATATTTTAATAGCGCTATCATTGGAAGGGGGGGGGGGGGGGGGTGTGAAGTCACCATGGTAAGGGCCGGCTATTCTCATCTGAAGCACTTGGACAAACTCAACCTCGTTCTAGCTGTTGATGTAGTTTAAATTTACGATCCTCTCTTGATCTCGGACCAGACCATATGTGGTTCTAGGAATGATATTGAGTGTGTTTTTGCCTGAATGATAAGACTCGTCTGATCGAGCTAATAAAACCGATCTGCACATGAGTATTGGCTAAATCGACCCTACAAACTATGTACTAACGGTGGGGGGGGGGGGGGGGGGGGGAGAGGAGGGGAGGATAGTTTACCGACACAATGGGAGAGGAGCCGAGGTCGACGAGAGGATACCGAGAAAAAAGATATGTTATGGGAGACAAGGACGAGAATCCAGTGTCTGCCGCTAAACCGAGCCAAAAATGTTTCATCTCCCGCTACCCCGCACACATCGTCCCCCCTTTGTCCCAATCAGTACTCGCTCCACACAAACGACCGATTCAGTCGTCCCCATCAGGTCGTACTCCGAACTCCTTTGAGCGGAGTGCGCACCACAACACGAACCTTGTGCATCGCGTCCAAATGACCGACTTTTGCACCTGGCGGGCCTGTACCAAATACATCCTTGCCTCAAACAAGCAAGGTATGCATAGATAGAAAGTCAATTTTCACACAGAAAAGGAATCTTCCTAATTCTGTCCCAAAATTTGTTCAAAAAAATTCTGTCCCAAAATTCAAATTGCCCCAAAATTGGTACTCCTACGACCGACCGCCGCTTTCCCTCCCTCAGGCCTCAAGACACCAAATTATTCCCTCCGCCGCCTCCCTCCAACAAACCACACTGGACCAAACGAAATCCCCAACTCCACCTCTCAAATTCACCAGAGGGATACCCAAATCGCTCGGGCCGGCGCGATGGTAAGCGTTCTTACGGAGCCCTAATCCCCTGGCCCCTCGCATTCGCAGAGGAATTCCTCGATTCGTTCCTTCATTTTCGTCGGATTCGGTTCGTGTTTGTTTTTGGCGCAGGCGGATGGGGTGAAGGTGCCGCCGACGGCGGCGGCGGACAGCGAGGAGCTCGAGCCGCTCTTCGACTACTCCCGCGTGCAGCCCACCATCGACTTCCGCTTCGACGGTACGTTTCGCGACTCAAGGTGTAGGGTTTCCGTTCGAAAGTTGCTGAGGGCCTTCTCGGTTTCGATGCGCAGACTCCGACCTTGAGAAGTCGGACATCTTCGTCCACTGCAACAAGCGCCCCAAGTTACTCGATGCCGTTGCCGACGACGCTGCCGTGAGTACGACCGAGCTCAATTCGTTTTCATGGGTGAGGTTTCAGGCTTTTGGGTGCCAAAGCTAACGTGTGGATGCCGATTTGTGTGTTCTAGGAGGGGGATAAGGCTAACGCCGCCGGCGTGAAGAAGGCTGCGGTGGTGAATTTGGACGAGGAGATTGGTGGCTCCACCGCCCCTGAAGCCTGTGGCCAGGGCTGACGTATGTAAAGATAAAACACTGCACCAGCCGAGGTATAGCTATGTTTTATCTCTACGTTGTGCCATTTACGAGGTTAGCTGTTGTTGACCATGATGATCACTGAGACTACTGAGATATTGGAGTGGAGACACTGTTGCTATGGATTAGATGATGCAATCGAGCATTTTAAGTAAGTTGTGTAGCACCTTGGTGTGGAACTGTCTGCTTTATTGAAGTTGGCTATAATGTACGCATCAGTAGGAACCCAGATTCTACTGCGTGGCTCGCTCATTGCAGCTGAAATTTGCCAGGTAGGTCTGTAGGTGTTGTAGGCTAGTAGGGCCATGACAAGTGAGGAGCTGCCGAGGTGCTTTGTTTGTGCTTTATAACTGCTTATTCAAGGAATACTGTTTTTTTCATTTTTCTCGGATACAGTCCTGCATTGTCATTGAAAAATACTCCTCATTCTCAAAATTGTAAGTCATGACATTGCCTTCAGATGTCAATACTATTTAGACATATAATAGTGTCTTATGGGATATTATGCCAAATAGCGTCTTATGGAACATTTATGCCAAATTAGAGTTAGTCTGAATTGGGTATTCTGTTGCTTTAGAAAATGCTGCATTGACTTTGCCTATGTCACATTAGAACCTTGTCTACATGAGAATATGTTGGAAGGCGAACTAGTAGTGTACTAGTAGACCACCTGTGTGTTGCAAAGAGTAGGAAAAGTAAACCCTCTGTTTCTAGCAAAGGTAAACTGGGAAAATGGCACCACCCGCTTCTCCTCACTCTATAAACCACCAAGCTCCTTCTCCCCATCGTGCTTGTATACCTCCTCCAACCCCACCCCACAAGAGTACAACACTCATTGTGCTCATCCTTTCTTTCGTTGGCGCCCATTCTTCGGTTCTGCCAGGTTTTTGCTCTGCTTCTTCGTCACCCTGCTCCATTGCATGTTGCTTGGCAATCTTGTGTTAACTCTAGCATTTTCCTACTCCGGCAAAAGCAGGACTATCCTACAATACTCATTAACCAACACGAAACTCAGATGGAAAAAAAGTATACTTCTAAAGTTTATATATGTAGGTCTTTGTTCGGGACAAGCATAACTAAAGGGGGGAAACAGATGTACTATAGAATAAACCTATAAAATCTGATTCAATAATAACTAATCAGTGAACTTAAAACCAACATGACCATAACATATATCATCCACTAGAAGCAGGAAAAAACTACACATCGTTTGCACTCGGGGGAACAGTCACATGTCTAGAAAGGATACATGCCTCAAGGTTTTAGGAAAATTAAGTTACGGAGATTTAAATGTTGCATTGCCCAAAAGAAACGTGCTTCCATAAATCAAAGGTTAATAACACAATGTTGGGACTAATTCCCCAATTCAAACATTTCCAAGACTAACTCCCGCAATCACAGCTTGATTATCATGAGCATAGACATTCTAATCAAGCTGCAAAGCTTCCTCAGTTTACCTGGCTACAAAATAAAAACAAAGGAGTGCAGAAGCTACCTTTCACAGGTCTTTAATTAGCAAATAAAAGATTAACATATGTTCACCTGGAAAACTAAAGTTGCCAGGAACATATAATGCACTGTAAGAACCATGAACTGGGCTATTTCCTTGTAAACAGTAGGGAGAAAGTAAGCAAGGCAACAAGATCAATACCAAACTTTAAGCCAGTCACTGCTAATTTAAGAGAAAATAGTTTGTCAGAAATCACATGTCAAAATTAAGAGATGTTGTATTTCCTTTCTATTTTGTATTGAACTAAAAACATGAGAAAATATAATCATCGCGTAAACTATTTTTTGTTCGTGGCGTACAAAAATACGATGTAAATCACACACGTTTTGTGGTTTTTATGTTGTTATGACTCGTATATTTCGTTTTTATGACAATGTTTTCGTTGTAGGTCAATATGAACATAATTATTGGTAATCCAAACATAAATTTTGAATGTAACAACGTAAAAAACTCTGGGTGCAAAATAACATATTATGCACCCTGGGTGCTGAATAAGTAAATAGCATGCCTATACTATTCTAATACTATATAGTGACTGGAAGTGCCTGATTATAGTTTGATAAGAATATAAGATGCTTTTGTGCTCTCTATAGTCTCATCCTCAGTCTACAATAATGCAAATATTGTGGTAAATTAGTATGTCACTTTTATTATAAGCATACTATTTTATTTTAAACCTAGAACTAAACATGGTTCCCTCCAGAATGTGGCTAACTAGCTATGACCATGCATCTAAAGTTCTGAACTATTGGTGAAACTAAAACTAAATGTCATAAAAAAAATCGAGTCCAACAGAGGGAGGAGCCCCTGCGGATTTAAATTAAGAAGAAACTGCGGGGCACAACCAGCTGACCGGAGGCTCGAACACGGGTCGTGGGCAGCGCTCGTGGCCGACTGCGTGCCCGCTGGCCAACTGGTCGACGCCAAGTTCCCTTAAAATTAAATGTCATTTATCAGCAAATTCTCACTGACAGGGACATATCCATTGGTGATGCATGGATCACCAAAAGTATCACCAATTACTGCAAGATAGATTAGTACTAGAAGTAAATGCTAAAAAGGAACCTATCTCAAATGCCCAGAAACACATACTATGTGGATAATTTATTTCTTGTAAATCCACTTTTTAGCCATCCCCCGGACAATGCTATCAATTAGTGAAGTCCCATGGATCCTCCTTTTATTTATGCAATCAATTCATCCCTACCAACAAAATGAACTCCTGGAGTTCTCCCGTCATCTAACTTTTCACCAGCAATTGCATCGGGCAATAAATAATATAGAAGCGCGCGCGCCGAGATTAAGCATAACAGGGTAAGGAACCAAAAGTAATAATGAAGAGACACGAAGGATTTGAAATTCCAAACCAGTCATGAGTATGAGTTAACCATACAAATAAGTAATGAACTTTCACAAGAATGAGGAATGTGATGCAATTACAATGCAATTACAACCCTGTGATCCATAGAGTCGTACCCATAGGTCAATGTGGAGGGCACCCGCTATGTCGATTTCGTCCTTGACGGCATCAGCGATGCAGGGCCTTGCCTTCCCGCAGCGGCCTCACAGTCGTCTACCTTTCTGCCTGTGATTCCTACCTGACGCCACCGACATGCAACCGATGGAATTGGGCTCCCAAATCATCCTCCCAAATCATGTTTAATATTATTTGATCACTGATTTTAGTACGTTACAGGGATCATCATTTTGATCCTGCAATTGGCTCTAGAAAAACTTTCCAGAGCAAAATGACTTGTTTTTATCTCACAGCTGCTAGAAGGTGGTCGCCTATCCTGTCTGGTCGGTGTCTAGGATCTGGGCACCTTCCTGTTGCCGCTTAGTGCCTTTGGGTGTACTTGTGTCATGTGATTCATAGCATCTGTAAATTCTATTGTAGTTCTCATTGTGCAATCTTATCCTAAACTTTTCCCTTGCCTCTCTGGTATGTATAGCTCTTCTGCAAGAGTACTTACCATCCTCAATTGACAAATTAGATTAGCTGAAAATCTAGTACACCTAACAACAGGCTAGATGTTTACAAAGACCAAGTATCCTTTTTTGTTCTCTTTCATCATATCAGCATTTAGAAGAAAATTGGTTCAACCTATTGTTTACAGTGTTAATCAGCCCTATGGACGTCCAGAGACATCTGGAAATGGAAATTAAACTCATGTATTTACTGTATTTCTTGCTGTTGGTTATATGTTGCCAGCCAAGTATAAATTGGATCGGTGCTTTGCTTATCAGTTGTTTTTTACTACCAGCGGTAGTTTCTAAAGATGTCACGGACTTTTAATGTTCCAACTTCTGCACACGACTTTCTCAGATTAGAGAAACAAGACATAGCAAAACTTGCTGAAGATACATTCCAAAAGGTTGTTGAAAATGTTAAGAAAGACATTGCGGCCAAGAAACCACCTGAAAGTATTGTTCTTGATGATCCAACCGAACCACAAATGAAGAAATCAAAGGAGAAAATCTGCATAATGATTCAGGACAAGGACGTGAATCAGCAGTTCCGTTTGTCCAAGGTATGAACTTCTCATGGTGACATTAATTACTCTTCTGTAAGATAGTTCAAATTCTCTGTCTGATAGTGATAGTTGCAATAATAGTTTGACACGTTTAATTCAAGGATCAGTTTAGATTCAGTTTGACATAATAATTGTCCAATATGCTTTCTCATTTTCATTTTATTGTTGAACATTACCTTCTGAAATGGTATCTACATTAGTTCAATATGTATAGGCTGGGATTTTGAAATTTCGCCATCTATTGAACTTGCCAAATGTGAAATTAAACCAAATTTATGATCTTAAATCTGGATTTATGACTGCTACAGGATGAGAAGTTCGAAAAGCTTTTCAAGGCATATGCTAAGAAGGCCCAACTTGATCCATCCACTCTGACTTTCGTATTTGATGGTGCAAAAATAAACCCGGGAAGTACACCCCAGGATCTTGACCTGGAGGACGAAGACATGATTGAGGTGCGCCGTAAGTCAAGCTGATGGCTAGGAACTTGGCCTGGGTTCTGTAATTTTGCACATCCCTCAGTGGGACGTTGTTGGGACTTGGGAGGTTGCCTGTTTTGCTTTGTGTTCAGGTCAGCTCCACTTTTGTTAATGCCAGCCTCGTCTACATGTTCATGTCTATGTCCATAATAGACATATGCAATTGTAAGTACACATGGTTCTCGTGTCCAGCCTCTCGGATAGGTGTTCTCGTTTCCCTTTCTGCTCCGTGCTTTTGCTTTATGAGATGGTTAGAATTGTACTTTCACAGATGGCATAGCACGAGCATGCGCTCTCCCATCCAGACACTATTGACTGTGTGCACAGGTTATCACCAAGATTTGAACCCAATTAAGTAGAACTTTACTACAGCCGTACATGATATATGAAATGATGGCAGTACCTATATTGTTTTCTTACAAGAAGGATATATGCAACGATCTGAATTTTTTACCATTTGTATGAAATTTGTGCGCACATATTTGTTCTCTCTGTAGACATTTTCCATGATCGACTTCTGCAAAAACGCCTCACCAATTTATTTTTTGACAAATCGCTATTCATCTATATTCATACTCTTGGATCTCCCCTTCCATGATTCAGCAACCTCTCAAGTGATCCCAATTTCTAAAGCCACGTTATTCTTATTTTGCACCAACCGCAGCTAAGGGAACGATCGATGGTAGAAATGTACGAAAGAACCTACCGAAATTGAAAAAGGAATCATCACAAGATTCAATTGTAGTAAAGAGAGTGCAATGGCAGTAAACAAACATCGGTCCGGATCAATTGCACAATTTATTTCTTTATGAAAAAAAAAGCAGCTAGTGAATGCATGGATCCAATCAATATTACAAACTGGCATACAGAGTGAAGCAATGGACATGTCATCGTACACAGAGTTTACAAGTAGAATCTAGATGCCCTATTCTCAAAGAAACAAAGAAGGCATCGGTAGGAGCTTGACAATCTAACGGAAGCAGCCGCCAAAGATAAACCTCACATCTAGGGCACCTTTAGCAACACGCTCCCGCACAAACTGAAAATCAATCTCAATGTGCTTGGTACCAGCATGGAAAACTGGATTCGCCGTCAGATAAGTAGCCCCAAGATTATCACACCAGTGAATGGGTGTGCGCTGCTGAGTCGCACCAAGCTCCTTGAGCAAAGAATCTACCCATATAGCTTCAACAACACCATTAGCTAATGCCTTGTACTCCGCCTCGTACTAGACCTCGAGACAGTGGGTTGTTTCTTCGAACTCCAAGAAATAAGGTTCGGGCCAACAAAAACAGCAAAGTCGCTCGTGGAGCGACGATCATCCACACAGCCAGCCAATCTGTATCAGTAAAAATGCTAAGTCCCGTGGAATGAGATTTGCGAAGACGCAAACCCGTGTGCAATGTTCTTTTACATATCGCAGAATTCGTTTAACAACCTCCCAATGGACATCTGTGGGTTGTGAGAGAAACTGACACACCTTGTTCACAACAAAAGAAATGTCTGGACGAGTGAGTGTCAAATACTGTAACCCACCAACAACGCTTCGGTACCTGAAGGAGTCTTCGGTGCCAAGCTGAGTACCTGTCTCGCGAGACAGATTTTCCGATGTAGACAAATGAGTGGGAGTCGGCTTACAATTCTCCATATTGACTGGATGAAGAAGATCAAGAGCATACTTCCTTTGAGTCACTGTCATGCCCCCTGAATGGTAAGACGCTTCAATCCAAGAAAATAATCCAGCTTACCCAAGTCCTTGATAGGAAAACTATCCGAAAGGGAGCGCACAACACGATCAACAGCCCCCGAGTGAGCCAGTAATGACAATATCATCAACATATACGAGCATATAAATATGAACACCATCCCGCGAGAACATGAATAATGACGTATCAGCCTTGGAAGAAACAAACCCAAGTTGATGAAGGAGCTAACTGAGACGTGCATACCATGCTCGGGTGACGCTTCAGTCCATAAATCGACCTCTGAAGTTTGCAAACATGAGAGGGATACCGACCATCCTCAAAACCAGGCGGCTGCTGCATGTAGACATCCTCAGTCCAGAAATCGTGAAGAAAGACATTACTAACATCAATCTGCCGGAGACACCAATCACGGGAGACAGCAAGGGACAAAACCAGACGCACAGTTGGAGGCTTCACAAACGGATTGAAAGTATCACCATAGTCGATGCCATGCGGCTGAGTGAAACCACGAGAAACCAGTCGCGCCTTGTGCTTATCAACAGAACCATCAGAGTGGTGCTTTGTCTTGAATATCCACTTGTTGCCAACCACATTAACCCCAGGAGGGCGAGGAACCAAAATCCATGTAATAGTCTGACAGAGAGCCGCAAATTCATTCACCATGGCTGCGCGCCACGCAGGTTCAAGCAAGGCGTCACGATGTGACAAGGGCGCGGCAAAAAACGCACGTCGGCGTGAATCATATCTCACTGTGCCATCTTTGTACTCTTTCTCACCATGGTATGTCCGACTGGGGCACAGACGAGGGTGTCGCAGCCGACGACGAAAGCTGCGTCGCGGCTGGAGGCGACACGGGCTGAGCCGGCGTGGATGCGGCAAGAGGCGAAAGAACCTACGCACTGCTGGAGGCTGGAGGAACCACAGGCTGGACCGGGACGGGTGCGGCGGGCCCACTGCTCGCGCCAGGGAAAGAGCCTGCGCAGGGCTGCATGCCATGCATGGCTCCCGCATGGATGTGCACGTCGATCAACTGATCAATTTCAGCTGATGGTTGATCGAGTGCAGCTGCTTGTTGCACGTTGATTATCTGCACAGGAGAAACTTCGCCGGTTCGCCGGTTTCGGTCGGATTAGTAGACAGGTAAGTGAGGTCATATTAGGTGTACTCGTAACCGGTTCATTAGAAGGAAACGAGATAGATTCCGCTAGTGTGGACACGTCAACCGAAACTCCGGGTGTAGAGAAAGGAAACACATATTCGTAAAAAAATAACGTCACGAGAAATATAAATCCGGCCCGTAGAGCGGTCTAAACACTTGTATCCCTTATACATGGGGTTATATCCAAGAAAACACATATTTTAGAGCGAAAGTCTAATTTATGGGAGTTGTACTCGAAGGCTAGGCCAACAGGCGCATCAAAAATACGAAGAAAATCGTAGTTCGGCTGAACACGGAGCAAGCGAGAAATTGGTGTTTCCTTGTTACGTACTGGCATGGGCATGCGATTGATGAGATAGCACGCCAAGCTTCATCCCAATAGCGAAGGGGAAGCGAGGAGTGTGCTAGCAAGGCAAGGCCTGTCTCAACTAGATGGCGGTGTTTATGTTCTGCCATGCCATTCTGTTGGGAAGTGTGAGGGCACGAGACGAGGTGCGAGACCCCGTGCGCTAGAAATACCGATGGAGTTTGTGATATTCACCACCCAATCAGACTGAACTGGCTTGATTTTAGTGTCCAAAATGCGTTCAACATGAGCCTGAAAATTATAAAAGACTTGCTCAACATCATACTTGTGCTTAATGAGACAGATCCAGCAAAAACGAGAATAGTCATCTATGAAACTGACATAGTACTTGTACCCCCCCCCCCAGACGACGTGTAGCTGGATCCCGAACGTCATAATGAATTAACTCAAGAGGCACACTAGAAACACGAGAAGAAGCATTATAGGATAACTGGCGGGTCTTGGCACGCTGACAAACATCACAAACCAAAGAGTAATTATCTGAAGAACACGAAAACTCATTTGTTCTAACAATGGATTGAACTGCATTATTTATGGGATGACCAAGACGCTGATGCCACTGCGCAGGCGTGACTTTGACACTAGCAGATGCATGATGAGGTGATGACGACGCGTGAGAGAACGGATGGGGTAGAGTCCTCCCTGACTTCTACCGTGAAGCAGAATTCGCCTCGTGGCCTTGTCCTTAACATAGAAAAAATGACGGTGAAACTCAACAAACACATCATTATCGGAGACAAGACGATAAACGAAAAGGAGATGTTTATGATGTCTGGAACATGAAGGACATTTTTTAATTTGAGAGATGAACCGGTTAAACTCGAGTGACCAATATGTGAAATAGACAAACCTACACCATTGGCCACTTGTCTTGATCCTTCCCACCGTAGCGCTCGTAACGTGAAGCGTTCGAGATCACTCGTCAGGTGATCTGTCGCACCGGTATCCATGTGCCAGTACAGATTCTCGTTGGAGCTCTTGGAGGCAGAGTTGCCCGCACGTGGGTTGTCGGTGCGGTAGTCGTGGTCGTAGCGCTTGCGGCAATCGGAGGCCTCATGTCCCTAGTTGCCGCAGATTTGGCAACGAGGCCTCCAACGATGCCCACCATTGCAACCTCAATTGCAGCTACCGCCGCCTCCATGGGGGCCACCACCATAGCTGCCGTTGCCGGCGTTGTAGCCGCGTTACCACCGTTGAAGCCACCGTAGCCACCACCACGGCCTTGCCCTTGCTGACCTGAATTGCTAGCCGGGTGACCTCCACCTTGGTAGGCAGGATTGTAGTCTTGTGTCCTAGGGCGGTTTCCGCCCTGTTGCCGTAGGGCTAGGGCCAATCGCGGTATTAACCGAGGACGACCACTCCTTGGTAGCCTGAGCTTGCTGCGCCTACAGGGCATCGAACGAGAGAATATGCGAGTAGAATTCAGCGAAGGGCACCGACTTATTACCGACTGTGAGAGCTCCGCGATGGAGTTAAAAGCCGGGCCGAGCCCTATGACGTAGTCGACGAGTTCATCGCCGCTGATGGGAACGCCGGCGGCCGCCATGATGTCGGCAAGCGCCTTCATCTTGTGCATGTATTCTCCTGCCGACGAGTCCTCCTTCCGCAGCGTCTCGAGTTGACGTCGGATGTGACGAACATTGGCGCAACTCTGGGCGCCGAACATGGCGTGCACCACGGACCACGCCGTTGCCGCCGTCTTGCAGCCAATGAGTTGGCATGCGATATCCTCGTCCATGGAACCGAGGAGAAGTCCGATCACCTTTTGGTCCTGAGTCCACCGGCGATCGTACTCGGGTTCCGAGTCGTCACCGTCTTGTCGCCTTCGCCGCTGGTGATGGTATGGGGCGGAACTGCCGTCGAGGTAGACGTGAAGGCCGGCGCCGGCCATATTGGGCAGCGTGAGTCCTCTCCAAAGCATGAAGTTTGACCAATTGAGACGAACTGCGGGTGAGGGAACAACCACGACGGGGACGACGCCATGAACGGAGAGAGCATCAGCCCTACAGAGGTGGAGAGATGTAGGCCGGAGGTCATCGTGTCGATCGTGATGGAATCGTGAGTCGACGCGGAGGTAGATGGCGGCGGCTGGGTTTTGGCTCTGATACCAAATTCGATAGTAAGGGTTTCGTGGGGTCGTTGCCTCCACCTCTTCTATATTTATATACTTGGCAATACAGGTTACATGAGTACATACATATACAACTCGTATACCAAACCAGTCTCTTAACATAGCCAATGTGTAACTCCCATAGAGGCATCACAGTGAGCCACACAAGCATAATTATGCTCTAAAAATTATTACATCAATGCTAGAACACACATAGCGTGTTCTTAGCTCAGAAAAAACAAAGAACACTATGTTACAACACTAAAACATTTTTACAGCACAAGGGATCAACTCCAGACCCCCAAAAATTATTCCAGACAGCCGAGTTGGTCACGAAAAGATCTAGGTTCACTAGATCTACACCATTCACTACACTGTCCAGTAGCATCTACAGTGCACATAAATGAAAAGGAGTATCCGTAGGATTTTATTAGCTCATTGAAGCAACCTAAAATCAAGAAACAATCCAAGTCTTAACTAAATCAAAGATGAACTCAAACTTTTGCTAATAAGAGAGAAGAGAGAGAGAGAGAGAGAGAGAGAGAGAGAGAGAGAGAGAGGAGTAGGACCAGTACCTGTCGTCCATGGCCGTAGCTCCGAGGCGACGAGGCAGTGCCCGTGTGACCTCTGGAGGGGGCCAGTGGAGGGAGAGCTTCATCACACAACCACCACCACCATGGCGGCACAGAGAGCGGAGCTCTGCACCTGCCATGGAGGAGCACCACGAACACCAGAGCACACGGCGGAGCGCATGAGCACGGCGGAGCCGTGCCATCGCCACAAACCCTAACCCTAGGGGAGTTGCACAGGGCCACGCGAGGCGAGGAAAGGTAGATCGAGCGGGAGAAAGGTGGAGCAGGAAGAGAGGAAGCGAACCCGACCACCGCGGCGGCGGCGGTGGCCGGAGCTCGCCAGAGCAAGCCGACGTCGGCGAAGAAGATTTCGGTCGCGAGCGCGAGAGCGAGAGGAAAGGGGTGAGCACGAGGGAGAGAGAGTGGCTCGGTTGGATTGACCGAGCCCGAGCTGTCTACTTGGTTTGGTTCAACCAAGTTTGACTAAGGATATTTCGGTCTTTTCCCTAAATTCTTGAATTAATTTTTCAAATTCAAATTGAATCTTAAAATTCAAATAAATTCTAAAAATCAAATAAAAATATTTGCCCAACTCAAGAAAAAATAAGGAATACAAATAAAATATATTTCGAATTTTTGAAAAGTATTTCTTATAGTGAAAAAATCAAAGTTCCTTAAGTGGAAATTACTTTGAAATATTCAAAGTTCCTGATGTGGAAATCACTTTGAATCCTGTAAAGAAATTTACTTTCCAAAGAAAATAATATGTGAAATGAATAGCAAGTTCAAAATATTATTTGAACTATATTACCATTTTCAAAATCCTTTATCATTTCACTTATGATAAATAAATACGCAAAATATTAAAAAATCAAAAGTATCAAAATAAATCTTTTGGGGAATTTTTGGGAAAACTAAAAATATCTAATCCTATGCATAATAGCATAAAATTTGGATTTTAACGTTGTCTCATATGGAGAATGATGCTGACTTTCCGAACTCGAGGGTCACGAATCACAGGAAGCTTTAGACTGCACTACTCGTCAGTCCAAGGCAAGTTCCAACTTGCATGTCCTCTATTGAAGTATTTTTTTATCGAATTACTTGCAATATTTTATCATCTGCATTAAAATAAATTGCAATTTTCGAATGATGTGAATTGCTATCTATTATTGTTGGCGGACGATGGAACCATAGTATGGTATGGATCTCTTGGTGGAGGTTCCATCGGGAAAGTATATATTTAGGATTAATTACCCATGTCCAAGTGGTCCTTGCGTTGTATCGATCGCTTCGACCAACATATCTACTATGGATGGGCACGTCAAAAGTATCTTCCCTCGTTCACATATCCTCGGCAGACTATTACCTAGTTGGGTCCGTTGGGGCTGCCAACAGCGTAGAAGCGCATACTCTTCCCACCTTACGGGGTGATTTGTAATAGGAGCTCGGAGTGGTGACGGGATATTGGTTTTTGTACGGTCGGGTCATAAGGGGTGGATATGTGTTGTGTGGGAGGACCTCTACATGGCTTGATGTTCTGAGTCCTGGCTAGCCCTTGTCGTTACCTTTCCATCAAAAGTAGATTCATCTTATTCGGAATTCGAATTTAAAAGTTATGGATTTTAAGTTTTACTTAGTGGTTGTTGGAAACAGCCCGAACACTCTAGCTTAGGGCAACCGGAGACTCCGGCCTTTATATTTTGGACTTGGCCAAGAGCTGTGCCAAATGGTGTTCGCCTCTGGTGCCCTGTCCGGAGTATGGCCGGAGGAAGTCTCCGGCCCGGTCTGAGCTTCCGGTTCCTCATGGACCGGAGATTCAGTGCTAGGCCAGAGACTCCGGCCTCTATATACTGTAGACTCTGGTGTTAGTTTCCTGCAACGGTCTATTTTGTGTGGACTTATAGATAAAATGCCTCCTTCTTGCCCAAAGTGACCAGATCTGCTAGCATGAAATTGACCCACATTGTTGACCTCTTGAGCTAGTTATATCTCTATTCCTCCACAATTCTTGTCTCCAGTTAGAGGGAAAAGAGAAAGAATATCAAGATCTATTATTCCATCATTACATCTCTCCTCTTAGTGAGGGGAAACCTTTGGATCTAGATCTTGGAGATTCATTTGTTGAGTTCATCTTTTGTTCTTTCTCTCTTCTCCCCCATAGCATTAGTTGCTTTGGTGGGATTTGGGAGTGAAGGATTTGAACACTTCTTATGTTCTTGCCCATTGCATCGGTTGCATCAGTTTGAGTTCTCCACGGTGATACGTGTAAGTTGAAGTTGATAAGCTTGTTTCTCTTGGGTACTTGAAGTGTGCTAGAGCTTGTTTCTTGGGTACTTGGAGTACTCTAGACAATCGTTGTTGTTCCGGAGCTTTGGGAGCTCGCGAGATATTGTTGGAGCCTCCAATTAAGTTGTGGAGATTTCCCAAACCTTGTACAGGTTCGGTGACCGCTCTTAAGCATCCAAAAGTGGTTCGTGGCACTCCACATTGGTGGGGGCACGAGGAGATTACGGTGTGTCATTGACGGCTATTCAGGGATCACTTGTGACTCCGCAACGCTCCAACGGAGACTAGCTTCCATTGGGAAGTGAATTTCAATATAAATCATCGTCTCCAAGTGACTTGGTTACCCGAGCTACTTATTTATGCAATTTACTTTGTGACAGTCATTAAGTTTGAAGTTACATATCATGCTATCGTTCTGCAGTACTTCTACCTTTTGTCTTAACTCAAAGTTTTAAAAATATAATCAAGTTTATAGAAAATAGTAGTGCCAACTCCGCCTAGTATTAGTTGTCATTGAAATGGACGTATCTTCTAATATGAAACGGAGGGAGTAACATATATGACAACAAATTGTTATATTATGAAAGTACATTTCAAAACCATTCTAGTGATAGACGAGTTGGACCGTCTCCCTCTCCCCATCTACAGTAACGAGAGGGGCGATTTTTCCCCCGACCCGTGCGCATCAGCTCTCCTTCGGCGGCTCGTCGGATTCCTCGCCCTCCGGCGGCCGCTTCGGCGGCGGGAGGGCGGGGGATCCCCGGATCCAGGTATGGCTGTAGATTAGGTGTGCGTGGGTGTGTGCTTGCCGGCGCCGGCGTGGTGGAAGAGGCGGTGCTGGAGAAGCTTTTGCTGGCGGTGGACTTCCCCTCCGATGGTGCGGCTCCGAGGAGCTCCGCCGCGGATCTGCCGTCGCGCCCTGGTTCGCGGCTCTTCGGAGCGCTCGACAGGGTATCCCCTTCGCCGGAGGCCGCGGGATGGCGGATCCGGCGTCTGACGACCTGGAGTTGCAGTTGCGGGCGGCCAAGGTGGTTTCTTCGTGCGTTGTGCAGGGTGGAGGTGCTTGCACCGAGGAGCGTCGACTTCTTCTCCGCCATGGGGAGCCTCCCAGTCCAAGCCATCGGAGGTCGTGCGGTGAGATTCGCCGGCGCTGCGTCGTGCTCGACGAAGAAGAAGCCAGAGCTCGGAAGGACCTCGTTGTTTTTTCTTATGTTTTCTGGGCTTTTCTGTAAGAAACTTGGCTGGATGTAACTGTAATTTCCCTCGCAAAAAAAAAAAACCATTCTAGTGATACTAATTTAGTGTCTGCTATTTTTTCCTATAAAGTTGGTCAAAATCTTAAAACTTTGACTTACTAGAACAAAAAGTAGAAATACACTTATTTATGGACGTAGAGAGTAGCTAAAAGCATCTCTAGCCGGCCCTTGAAAAGAAATTTTAAATGGTTTTTTCTAGTATCTATTGGGAAGCCAAAATTTCATACCGTAAACTGTTTTACAGTGTACACTAAAACAATTTTAGCATACGAGATTTTAGCTAGAGATGCTCTAACGCAATGCGAAGGGGGCAAGGCCCGCGTACGCCAAGATACCGAAAGATTATTGTCACATCGAGAAGTTAGCTGCCTAGCTCGACGCGCACAATCAATGACTGTCTCAGGCTACGACAGGTCTGTTCTGCTTGTTGTTCGCCCGCTCGTTAGACACTTTCATTAGTTCATTTTATTTCTTTGCGCGCACATAGAAAACATGACACAAATACTCCCTCCGTTTATAATTACATTGCGTTCTGGATTTAGTCAAAGTCAAACTTCATTAAGTTCGACCAAATATTTAGAAAAAGTATAAATATTTAGAATGTAAAATATATTGTATTAGCATCGTCGTAAAGTATATTTTCATATTGACTTTGACTAAACCATAACGTGAAATAAATAAAAACGGAGGGAGTACTTCCGAAACTTCTGATCAGCACAAACATGGCATCTTCATAGG
The DNA here is from genome assembly GCA_947311845.1 of Poa pratensis. Lineage (NCBI taxonomy): Eukaryota > Viridiplantae > Streptophyta > Magnoliopsida > Poales > Poaceae > Poa > Poa pratensis. The sequence goes on from CAMZMU010000057.1 coordinate 9,630,518, forward strand.
CAAACAGCCAATTTCTATAAGGAGTTACAAACTTGACAAGCACATGGAGAACAGCAGACCACTAAAACAACCACAAAGGCAAACCATGTTAGTTCAGGAACGGCTTCTTGTTAGCTCCTCTTTGTCATGTAGTTTGTCTAAAGCAGAAAGCCATCCTGTTCTATATAATCTAACCAACAGAATGTAAGATTCAACACAGAAGATGGTCGCTATTTTACAGATCATTTCCAGAGCTTTACAAGCCTGTCATGACTTACTGAAGCAACCTTCCCGGTTGCGCTCGATGCTGCCAGGGCTGCAATTAAACCATCATGGGCATTGTTGATGGTCATGGCATTCTTCTCCCTGATGTCCCAAAGTTCCAAGGACTGCATGGCAGACAATCGGAACATACACTATATAAGCATGCTGACAAAATGATTGAGATGTCTGAAGAGTTAAGTGAAACTTGCCTCGTAACAACCGATGACTAGCAAGGAAGGGTAAGCTGGGTGGAAAACACATGTTTGGAACTTGTTCCCACTGCAATTCAACTCATGCATAAATTCGCCGTCATGTCCAGAAGTAAACGACCATATTCTAACAGCATCTTCACTAACGGAAGCGAGATAGTCACCAGCTGAGTCCCAACAAACTGATTTAATATTCTTCGTGTGACCCTGCATACACGAATCAAACTTCCAACTCAACAGTCCACCACCAGCACTGGACAACAAGATACTTGCAAGTTCTTTCTCCTTTGAGATGCAAGAAGAGTGCAATTAACATAATTAAGGCAGACAATAAAATTGCTAAGTACCAGTTAAATCACAATCATTGACGCGTTAGATGTATGTAGGAGATGCTTATAGCAAAGAGGACATTATTCTGAGTGTGCTTGTCAAACCTTGCAGTTTGTGTACGCTTATGGACATTACCTTGCTCAGTTTGTTCCATAGCAGGTCAGATGGAAAATCTTGGACCAAGAAACATTATAGTTCACAAAAAAGTCTTAAAAAATCGATTTCAGAGAACCACATGACAACTGGTATAGTTTTGTTACTGGAGAAACTGAAAAACATGGCCAACATAAATTGCGCAGTTATGAGTATGAGAGGTTGTAAGTGCATCCTTAAATGCTCTCAACACATATCGGAGCTGATCTTTGGTAACGAACCTGTAATGGGCTTCTACAAGCATGTTGTGTCTCCCCGTCAAGTATGTAGATAGCCTTCTCTGATGCAGCTGCTAGATATTTTCCCTTGCGAGGTTGAAATCTCATTTGAGTAGCACCTCCCTGCGAAGATAACAACATGACAAGAAACAAAAGCAAGCACCAGAAATTAATTGTTTGAGGAAAAGATTGTGTGCCAATTGGCAAAATTAGGACCACATACCTTAAAGACCTTAACACAGGTCAGGCAGCTACCATTATTTATGCTCCAACTGCGGACTTCCCCATCACTATCACAAGAGCAAATAATATCTTCTTTATTCGGATGAAAATCAAGTGACATAACAGATGCTGAATGACCAGTGAAAGTACGGAGCGAATAGTCAGTCTGCACATAATCAAATTAGTTAGTCACCACACCCTAAGATTGGAGCTTCTAGTGCAATATCACTCAAAGAATAACATTCCTAACGAGGAAACCATGCTAAGGAGTATACATTGTCAGCATCCCAAACCCGTACGGTTTTGTCGAAGGAAGATGTAGCAAGGCGGGACATGCTTGGACTAAAACGAACATCAGTTATCAAAAGCGAATGTTCTTCTAACGAAGACTTAGGCTTCAGGGAATCTGTACACCATAAAACAACCTGCAGAACAGTAGGTGTGTGATTGATGGTTTCCTAACAAAGATAAAAATATAATTACTTCTGCATCAACAGCCACACCTTTTTATCATGACCGCCAGTGGCAAGCAATTTACCGTCAGACGAGAAGTGGCAGCAAATAACTTTATGTGCACTTGCACGTACTGTTGCAACCTCAGAGAAGCCAAACCCTGGAACAAACAGATCTTGAGATATTTATTGACGCTAGCGAGATGGTTGCAATCAAGCAGAAGCTCCTTTTATATGGCCAGGACAACAACTATCTGAAGTTTGATAATACAAAAGACAAAAAAGTGATGCATGTTTAGGAATAGATTTAATGTCAAGACATTTCTTGTTGACAAAATTAGATAGTTTACCAAACTGGCATGGTTGTACCACAGGTCCCTAAACTTGCTAATGTTTGCAAGTTTGATCATGTCCCAGATCGGCAGAGCACAATGTAACCCGAAAAGAAAGGTAGTGCACATCCCAATCCTCCGGGAATATATCACGAAGGTCTAAGGGGCCAGCACGAGCCCAGTCCCTCGACTCACTCTTGATGAGATTTAGCACAATACTATTGAGGCCCTTGCACAAAGCTTACAATCACAGTTAACTATCAAGATTATACAACATTTCTTACAGAAAGCTTGAGGATCTAATGTGGCATACCCTCCTGGTTACTCCAGCTTCCACCTTTCCATATAGAACCAACAGAACCCTTCACATCATTAATGGCACCATCGTATGCCCTGCCTTTACCCCCACCCCACTACCCACAAGAAAACATGGAGGCAGGTCCGGTGGCAGGATGTTCATGTTGGATTGGCAGAGGAACTCGAGGGCTAGTACAGAGGTTCCATCACTGCCAGAGAAGCAGGAGGTGCAGCGACAGGGGACAACTACTTCTGTGTAGACGTGCACGATTCCACCAATTTACCTCATGTTGCAATTTGCGAGGATTTCTTCCAACTACAGAATACCGCCTTGCTTGCTTAGACTACTAATTGATGCTTGAGCAAAGCTGAAAAGTTCTCGCAAAATTCTTCTTGTATCAGATCCTGATGATTGATTCAGCACATCAAGATCTTGATGTGGCACAGATGAGAAGCCAGGAGGCAGCAGCAGCACGAAAAATGTACTCCCTCCGATCCGTTTTTAGTGTCGTGAGGAAACAGCGTAGCACGTATAAAACTTATACGTATATGAGGCAGCAGCAGCACGAAAAATGTACTCCCTCCGATCTGTTTTTAGTTGCGACAGTTTTTTGGGATCAGAGGGAGTAGCAATTACCGGTAGATGTTACTTGGGAGCAAAGCACAAGAGAGACAGGAGCATATGCCATAAGGCAGAGGCGAGATGTGCAACTTGGGGTTAGGGGTTTGGCCATGGAGGGATGTTTGGGTTCCACATCAGTTGATTGCCACCTCAATATGATTACGTTTTTGTAACTAAACATGCAAATATTAGCAGATTTTAGGGAACTGGAAAGTAATTTCCAAGATCAGCAAGTCAAGTGATACAAACGTGCAAGTTTAGGGAGCTGTACTGCAATTATCTCGTTCTTGTTTATCTTGTGAACCGATGTAGTGAAGCATTTTCCGAAAAGAAATAAGAGAATGGCTAAAGAGTAAAAAGGAATGTGTGGACAATGTGCCTAAAATAGGCATAACAATGGGCTATTTAACAGACTGCATTACCTCACAGGAGTTCACACGGATTAAACTCGACGAGGACAAGATATCAGCACGACTAAAAAGCATACCTTTACTGGCATCCATGCAGCGTCCCAAGGAATCCCTGGGATCCATGTCATCCTGTGACAGAAAAGATTCACATTTTCATCTAAGCCTTCTTCCAGCAAACGGTCCACATCACCCTGTAATGAAGCTTTTTTGTTAGCATACTGACAAAACAAAAAAACAAAAAATCTGTCCAAAATAAATTTAAATCAAAATATATGGATACCATCGGGTTTGCGGTAGATGTCAAGCTTCCAGTGCCGTCAGAGCCAAACATTACCAAGGGTTTTGCCGAAACACCGTTCTGCTGAAGTTGTGGTACTGGCATCGGATCTCCTGGTGTATGAGTGGAAGGTGTTGAGGGTGCAGAACCGGGAGATGGGCCAGCAGTATTTGCGGTTCCTGAACTATTAGCTCTACCCGATGACGAGCCGGCCTTCTTTCTCTTCTTCGTTGTCTGAACCACATACAGTAGTATTTATGTAAATGCACCACTGAGATCTACTTTTCTATCATTTCAGTTATCCGAAGCAGTGGGAAGCAAAAATAAAAAAGAAAGATTTTTAAAATTTACTGGAGAGAGGTTATCCCCAGTCTCTTTTTGGTATATTCCAGTTTGCTATATTATCTTTACACATTTTCTTGTCAAAGTACATTGTTTCTCTGGTGTTACATGAGCACTAATATCAAGTTTACTGCCAATTTTGCGGCAGGTGGGAAGAAGCACCATCAACAAAAAATGGAAGATCAAAATGGACAGTGAGGGAGATCAGGAACAGATAGCTCAGTTGATCTAGTGTGGAGCAAGGAATAGAATTGTATGCTCTTTATATACTCTAGAAGATGGATAATGGAGCTAGGGAACCCGAAATTACAACAAAAGTGTAGGCATGGCCAGATCATGTACCACACCAAATGCTTAGCTTGGTTACTGACTTCCCACTTTAAAAAAAAGAAAAAAGAGATGCACATTTCTATCTTTATTCTATTTTGAAAACACATTGTCAGGAAAGAGGAAAGCAGGAAAACCCGCAAAAAAAAGGAAAGAGGAAAGCAAGAAGACTTGAAAAAAAGTTATCGACCCATTCAGGTCGTATGTATGATATTGCTATGAACAGTAGGATGTTAGTTTTAATGTTTAATGCAAAATGAACACAAAAAGCGTTGCATGTATACCACAAAACTTACTTGATCAGTGCCCCCAAAAGAATTCGGCATGCCCCCATCAACAGGCATATTTCCGGCTCCTGGCTTTTCTTGTTGGAGAAGCTGGTTTGAGCTATGAGACTGCTGACTGGAGACAGCCTGATGTTGCTGATGTTGGCTATTGCTTTGCTGTTGTAATAGTTGTTGTTGCTGCTGCTGTGCATTAGCAATTTTCTTCTACTAAACAGAAAAGTCGATATAAGAACATAGCAGCGAAAAAAAGAGCTAGAAGGCTAACCAAAAGGCATCCCTAGAGGCTGAATCATCAGAGGTAAATATAACATAAACTAGATCAACTTATATGCAAAAAGGAAGCATGCAGATAAGATCAGAACCAAACTGAGTTAGAAGATAGAAAACTGTGAATTAGTACCATGGTAGTATAAATTTAGGAATTAGAAAATCTGATTAACATTTTGAGTTGTCTTTGCACTACTGAAACATTGGTCTTACTATATGAAACATTATGGAGAATTAGATGTTCAAGCAGTCAGGTAAAATGGACAATATAAATAATTCAGTCATTATTTTGTGTTTACAGAAACTGCAAAAATACGATTTAGTCAACAAAAATACATTACGAAGGTTGACTTGGTTGGTTCTAATAGTTTTAGTAATCATACATTACATCAGAGCACAAACCAATTTGTTGCGAGGGCAACAAAATGTTAACATTACCTACTAAATTAACATTTCAGTATGATCATTCGATCACACTGAGACAGAAGTGGCAAAAAATCAGTTTGAACGGACCGAGACAATCACATCGGCCAGGATATTCTATCCTCTATGATCAAACCTCTCATCCTTCATGTAACAGGAGTTGCCTTGTCTCATATAATAAGGACTTTAAGGTCCAAAAATATAATAAGGACTTGAAACAGTTGCAAAATGATGATAAAATTTCACTTTAGAAATAAATGACACGGGTTAGTGAGGAAAATGCGAGAAAAGAAAAGGTGTACCTTTATTAGCATGTCTATGTCGCCACCACTTTGACTAGGAGAGCCAATATTTGGAATGATATCACCACCACTGGTTGTCTGCCCATCCCTCCCAAGAACTACATTTCTGTTGTTGAACATCATCCTCAATCTTCTGTTGTCAACATCACTGGATGTTGGGGAAGCCATATTTTGCTGCGCCTGCAACGCAAGCTGCTGCTGCTGTTGTGGAGTCAGAAACTGGATCTGTTGTTGCAATTGATGTTGATTCTGCATGAATGACTTCTGCTGTAGAATTCCAGACCGAAGTTGCTCAAGTCCCTGCTGAAATAAAGAGTGAAACGCAAGTGAAAACAGAGATTGAAATTTATCTTACATACTAGCAGATGTCAAATCACATATTTGCTATTGAAATATATAAATAGCCGTTTGCTCCACAAATTCCTGGCAGTGGCATTGTTTGCAATGGCAGTACAATTCAACTGTACGCTAAACACAAAAATCACTCGAGTTAAATATGTGGGTCAGAGAGTTATAATAAGGCCAAGGATAGGATAACATAAAGGCAAGATTGCTATGCCATTGTCAAATTGTGCAAAACATGGTCAATGAAAAAAAATCAAATACGATAATAATATACCAGGTAAACACAAAATAGATGCAACTCTAGATGCTTCCCGTTGTCAGTAAAGGTACTTAGATTCAACAATGATTAGGGAGTGGTTTCTGGATAATTTTCACCTTAACAATTAAAAAGGGATAAGTTAAATTAAGAAATTTTACAACAAACCCACTTAGGTCGGAATCTCTCTCAACAATTTTGAACCATGGACGCAAGAGTGATAAAGATGCACAAGACAACTCAATGTTCAATCGTAAACTAAACCTTACCGTGAGTGGCCACCCTTTCAGAGTCAAATTATTTCCAGCTTGATTTGATCCTGTTAAAAATGCATCTAAATTAACATCATAAAACTGGTTACTCAACTAAGAAAATTGGAGAACTGGAAAAATTATAGGTTTCCCTTTTGAAGAAAAAAAATGAAAAATAGTTGATACAAGTAGTGAGAATAGTAATTTAAGGAAGCAGATAAAACATAATACCTTGTAAACCCATAAATGACCCCTCAGAGCCTGCAGCTCTCGGTGTCAAAATGGGATTCATCTCTGTCTTGATACTCTGCTAAAAAACATATAAATAGTTTGAGGAACATATAAGCCAGTTTTTTCTTTCCGTATTTCTTGTTTTCAGGGTGAGTATGGTTAGAGATGACAAATAATAGATAAATCATGACACCTCAAGAACTAACCTGAGCATGTCCAGGAAGTTGCGGACTTCTGGCCTGAATTTGTTGCATAGTGCCCGACAAACCACCAATAGTACCATGCAAAAGTTGCCTGAATATGGGGAATGTTAACAAACTAAGAGCAAAGTTACAAAAGGCTACTTGATAGTATTCTATATGGTCTAGCTAATACAAAAACGGTTAAGTCCTATTGGCTTAGGCTTCAACATTCCAAATACATTGAAAACCTTACAACTGATGCATGTGCAGGATCATTATAACGTCTAAAGAGAAGGAACAAGGATGGCCAGCCACGCTACCAATTCTAAGTGTGGCATTCAAATGAAGATTTGTAACTTGTAACAAGAATAATTAACATCATCAGCTAGTTCTTTGCATACAATACTGTACTTTTTTTGTTAAAGAACTTCATAATTCACAAGTTCAGCAAGTACCCTGGAGACTGTCCACTTGCAGCTGCTTTCAGCAGTGATGTTTCATTTGAATCAAGTAGTTGTCCAGCATTTTCTCCATATCTTTGCTGCAACCGAAGTTTCAATGTTAGAACAAGTAATCAGAAATGAAAATTTTCTAGAGGAATCAACTAAAATAATTTGGAACAATAAATCTAGCTAACAGTAATACCTTCATTGATGCCTCTTCCAAAGAGTCTCTCTGTGAGGGCAGCTTTAACCTCTCCTCATACATTTTGGTGGCCATAACATTTGCAGTGCTTTGAGTTGCTCGCATTAAAGGATTGTTTGCAGAAAGTCCACTAGAATTACCATTAAGAAGATGAGAACTCTCTCTACGCTGCTGCTGCTGCTGTTGCTGCTGCTGCTGGTGTTGTTGTTGCTGGTGCTGCTGCTGATGTTGCTGCTGCTGTTGTTGCTGTGCGGCCCTTTGTAACAACATTTGTTGCATTTGTATATGCTGTGGTTGCTGTTGCCGCTGTTGAGGAAGCTGCTGCTGTTGTTGCTCCCGGGCTTTCATTAGTTGAGTCTGAAAGAGTGTAGCACATTGTAGCTGAATTACAACTACCAATTCAGGAGAAACAATGCCCCACACTCATAGCTATTGATGCAACACAAAATGATGATTATCTAAAGCAGTTAATTAGATCATTATAAGTAACAAATCGCCCTTCACAAGTGAAAAAACGGATAACAAATTAACAATAAGGCACCTTTAATATGTAAAATAAAATATATACTATGGACAGTGGAGCGGTCCAGCTATAGTGGATCTAGCACATGCAGCTAGAGGTTGAAGAGTTGAATGTTACTCCCTCCAATCGGAAATGGTTGACATAGATTTGTCAAAATATGGATGTATCTACACACTAAAATACGTCTAGATACATCCATATTTAGAAAAATCTGTGTCAATCATTTCCAATCGGAGGGAGTACTTAACAGTAACAGCAAACAAATTTATTTATTGTAGTAAACCAAAAAGACCTTGCAGGCCTAGCAAAATAAAATTCGTGAGATTCCACATCAATTTACAGGTCACAATGGTTGATCATTTAAAGAGAGCAAAACAGAAGATAAATCAATTTTGTAAGACTGCGGATGACTAAATTAACATGCCTGGATCATTTAAAATTCTTCCATAGAAAAATAATCAAATTTTGAAAACACTTACCTCAATATATGACGCAGCAACATCTGAATGCTTCTCATTGGTTCTTGCTATGAATATATCCCAAAAGACTGACCACCACTCGAAAAGAAACCCACCGGGTGCATCAATTGCTGCAAAGAAGCACACAGCCTAGAAAGTAAGCAATAGTCTTTACGAAGAAAATATATAAACGAAAGTGTGTTGCAAAAACCATGACATAAGTAAGTACAACTTGCTTACAAACACATACCAACTGGATCTGAAGAGACCTTCCCTTCTGCTTGGAAGGCCTTTGCAGTTGCCTGTAAATTTCTCTTCATAAAATAGTCGTATATGTAAACATCTAGCCTGTTTCAGCAAGCAATTAAACATTTAGTCCTCAGGAGGATGGTTACACGAATTAAGACATACAACTCTTCAACCACAACTACCACACCGCTCAAACTATGCGCAAGCAGCTTGTGCATAAAACGGTAAGGCTTTAATGCCATAATTGTGCTACGTCAATCTATATTCATTTTATCTCTTCACCTCTATTTTGCCACTAGCAAACCATCACCTTGAGGCTTGAGTTATCCTGAATGACACTTTTCAGCTTTCTACATATTTTCATGCACTTCTACCCTATGCACAAGAAATGCTTATGTTCACTAGTTGCTTTCCACAAAACTCCGTGCATATCATGAAAGCATTAGTAGCTCTAGCTCCCAGAAGCAGAATAAGATATTTCACCTAAACCACCTTGAAACTCGAACGTGAGCTCACATATATCCATCTATGTCTACAAGGAATCAAGTAAAACCGCTGGTACTCCCTTCCATACTAATCCTCCAGTATCAGCAAATAAAAGGCTGAATGGCTCCTCCAGTTCCTGAAGAACCGCCATTCCCCACCCGGTGAACCAAATCGACCTCCCTTGTCTTATATCCATAATAGCTAGGTCAACTGATACTACCGGTATTTCAAATCGCATCGACGGGTTATGCCGGTGTGCTCAAATCCCCGAATAAGTCCTCTGATATTTGGGAGATCGCGACAAATTATCACAGAAGTGTTATAACATCCACAACTCGCTAAGTCACCAAGTAAAAACAGTCGGTTCTACCACTAGAGAAACAAAGCTCGAACCAAACCCGCGGTAGAAATGAGCTCCCGCGAAACCCTAGCGGCCAAATACGCCACCAGGGCTCCTCCTCTCAGCTAGTTCAATTCAAACTTCGGAGCCCCTCCCATGATCCTAGCTCAAATAATCGCCACCCAGACGACGCGACGGGCAAGCAAAACGCCGCCCTGCCAAACATGCCGCGAATCGGCAAAATGAATACAAAGGAAATCAAATCCTCACATCTTATCGGCCTCCCAGTTCGTCTGCGACATGGCTACCGTTGGCGCCCCTACCGGGCCTCCCTTCCAGTGAAGGCCCCAAGCGCCGCCGGCGAGAACAGCTAGCTCCTGCTACGCCTCGGCCGCCGTGGCCACCAACGCCCACGCAGACACCGGGCCGTGGATTGACAGGCGAGTTGCGTGAGACGAGGAGGGTGGAGGGGAGGAACCCGAGGCCAAATCCCGGAGGCGGCTCGGTTTGGAGGGCAGAGGCGGCGGCGGCGGCGGCAAGAGATGTGCGATGACGAGGTGATTGGAATTCGCAGTTGCAGCGGCGCGATGTGTGCAGGGGAGAAAGGCAGCGGAACTGCGGAAGAGGAGAAGAATGGAAACGCGGCGGGGGCCCACGGATACAATAGGAATGATATTGCCGCTACGGCGGTAATTACTCCTTGCGAATTTGCTGGGGGGAAATATGTGCTTCACCTGGAAAACTAGTACATCCTTGCATTTTCATGGATTGATCCGTTGGTACTTTTGCGAAAATTCCTTTGGCTCCCAAGGTACGGTGCTTTCTTTATTTTAAAAATAGAAAATCATATTTACAAGTTAAAAAAATGCTAGATGTAGTCAATGATGTATCATACAGGCATGCAAAATTGGTAAAATCTTTTAACTCTCGGCTACCCCAAAAATGAAAATCATTTTGAATTTTGTAGTTTTGGAAATATGCACAGCGCGAGCAGCAACTAGAGATGTCGGCCACTGGATCTAAACCCTAAATCCCGGCACAGGGCGAGATAGACGAGCAAGAGTTTACCATTGGGGGAGGGTCGTGGAGCAGGTCACCATCCTCGTCAAAACCTGCTGCCACCGCCATTAGTGGCCGCCACCGCAGATGCGCTCCGCCTTCATAGCAGAGGATGGGAGAGGGATGGATGGGGGCCAGGGCCAGAGGTGGGTGAGACGGGAAAAGGTCGTGCCCCCAAGCCTCCCTATGGTCAGGGGGAGTGGAGTCCTCTGGCGTTGGCTGGTATTGTTGGTGGTCGGGGAACCCATTGTGGGAGGAGGAGGCGGTGGTGGTGGAAGAGGGTGGGGAGAGGAGAGGACTGGGGAGGAACCGAATGGGGGAGGCCTTACCTAGGCGAAGGAAGCACGTCATGCCGTTTACTTTCCTTCCTACCTTTTTTCCTCCACTGAATTTCCTTTTGTCCCCGTTCAGCCCATTCTCCCCACGTGGCTAGCGCAAGATGGCTTGCTAGGGGGTCATAAATACTTGGTCTAAATGCTTGCATCCTCCCCGTCTCATCTTTTCGGTATGTGAGTTGAAGCCTCTTTCGGTATGCCCCATGTTTCTTGGTTAAATATGTGCATGGTGACAATGGTGTAGCAAGGAGAGAAGAGGATGGGTTTAGGAAGATGATGAGGGATTGTCCAAGGTGCCAAGGGACTATGTCGAGGTCGATCATTGCAGGCACTTTGTTAGAGATGTTTCTGAAAGTGTCTAGAAACATCGTGTATAGGGGCACAAAGTTTTAATGTCTTCAGAGATTTAGACTCACTTTTGATATTTTTCAAGATAATTTTGTGTGCCTCTAATAATCTACCATGATGTAGTGAGGTGCCATTGCAAAGAGTTAGAGTTTGACGATTAGTATGGAGCCGGTATTTTGCCTTTTGACATTGACATGGCGATCACGCAACTATGTAATAGGGTCCCATGTATTCGTCAAAAAGCTCGAGGATGACAATCCAACGTGGGTGCTTGATTTTAAAGATTTACCTACTTGTGCTTCTTTACCAAAAAAATAAATAGAAAGTGAATAATGTTAAGGCGTTGAGCACCTAAATAATTGTGCTGAACACATATACCTAACACACAGGAAAAAGTGCAATGTTCAACTTATCTTTTTTTATGGTGTGATTTCAGCATTATCTTTTGCTAGTGGACAAATATGATAGTTTTTTTTTTCAAAAAGCTACACTGATCTATTAATAATCATCGGCGGCATTATAAAGAACCCGAAGTAATAAAAATCACAAATAATTCCCTTGATCACCTACCGATGGCTACGAGCATTGGAGCAAGACGAAGACGCGCTATCGTCCTCGCCTCTCAGTCACCGGAATTGGGCAACTCTTGTCGTAGTAGAGATTGTTTTACTAGACATGCGGCAAGTTATCATGCTAAAACCACAAACTAGTGCACCTTAGCAATAATGACGCTAATGATGAGAACCGAAGATCGGAAAATACCTCCTTTGACGCTAGGCGCACCAACGGAGCCGGATAGGGCAAAGTGGACCTTATTCTCAGAATGTTGTTGTTGTCTCACCATTCTAAAGAAGACATGGATGACCATGTGATTTTCGGATTGCCCCCGGTACCATTTGGGTGATATGTAGTTCTTACTCGCGTGTGAGACCGTGTAGTTGCGGCTGTGCATCCTAATTATAATTCTAAAGAAGACGTTGAAATTGCAAACAAAAAAACAACAGCAAAGACCCCATACCATGGTCTGCCGCACCTATAAGACACCAAGAGCCGCCAGAGGCGGCCGGCCGGCGGTGTCACTGGGCACTGGCGAGGATAAAAGGAAAAACTAGATCACTTCCTGTCTCTCCGAGGGGGGCTTTAGCGGGGTTGGGCCACAAGTTGTATTTACCACGACACAAGCACAAATAGCCTTCAATATTTACTTGCATTTCCGTAATTTATTCGTTTGCGATGAATATTGTTTTGCAGCAGCCACGATTTTCAGAAGAAATGACTTAGTGGTTCTTTGAGACAAATTAATTTAGTATAGATTAGTCACGTTGCAACCATGACAACCTTATTTTACTGGCACCCGAACGGAAGAACACATCAAGGGAGCACCTGAATCACACCACACGCAACTTTTGGCAGCAGAAGGTCACATTTGATTTCAGAGGATTTGGGGCACAAAAGGGGAAATGAGAAAAAAAAACAGAATTAACAAATATGTATTTAGTCAGCAAAATACATCAAAGGTCACTGTGCCTGTGATGAATCCATGATAACGCTCTAGAGTTTGCGCAGGCCACTACAGAGTATTGTACATTCTAGAAGGATGGTTACAAAACCTATCCAAGAGCACATGCAGCAACTGATACAACAACAAATTGGGTTAGTTCTTGAACACATATAGCTGAAGATATTTCCTTAGCTGCCCTTCGTCATGTTTATCCTCAGCAGAAAACCGCCCTGGTCCTTCATCATATAACGTTGGCTGTAGCTGGACGACGGATGGCCGCAAGGAACAACATGCAAATTGTGATGCCGAGGAAGGTTTGCTGCCTGATCTCATTTCCAGAGCTTGACAAGCTTATCATGGCTTACTGAGGCGACCAACCCTGACGCATTTGATGCGGCTAGGGCTGCAATTAAGCCCTCGTGAGCGTTGCTGATGGTCACAGTATTCTTCTCCCTTATGTCCCAAAGTTCCATGGACTGCAAGATATCAATGATACACACAATAAAAATGCGATGTTAAAAAAAAAACTTGGGCCGGATAAGTCATAAGATCATAAAATACGGGAGAACTTACCTCATAACAACCAATTACAAGCAATGATGGATAATTTGGGTGAAAAACACAAGAATTAAACTTGCTTCCGCTGCAATTCAACTCATGCACACGTTCGCCATCATTTCCTGAAGTAAATGACCACACCTTGACAGAATCTTCACTTACAGAGGCGAGATAGTCACCCGCAGCATCCCAACAAATCGACAGAATATTCTGTACGTGTCCCTACACATGAACAGAAGTTCCTATTACAGTGAGAGCAACACTGAAAAACACAACATTAATTGCAATACCATCTGACAACATTAAGCTGTGCTGGACATTTTGGATTGTAAACCTATAGGCGAAACCCAAGAACTAAGCATCGCAAATTTACAATAAGAATTTCTCAAGATGGTTTCAATGGCATTTACTAAATTACTACAAGACATATCACAACTAAATATCACTCTAGTGAACACATGTCAAAAACCTCGGACAACTAACCTGTAAAGAACTCCTACAAACTTGTAGTGTTTCTGCATCCAATATTGATACCGTCTTCTCCGAGGCAGCTGCAATATATTTCCCTTGACGAGGTTGGAATCTTAACTGAGTTGCACCTCCCTGGAAGATAAGATAAGATAAGAAATGGTAACAGGAGAAAGTTTCAGCGTGTCATCAACATAATAATATTGACAAACAACAAAGAAATAATGTTTTGAGAAAAAACAGGGCTGCATACATTGAAGACCCTGACACATGTCACACAGCTACCATTATTTATGCTCCAACAGCGCACTTCCCCATCACTATCACAGGAGCAGATGATGTCTTCTTTATTTGAATGAAAATCAAGTGACTTAACAGAAGCTGAATGACCCGTGAAAGTACGGAGTGAATAATCTGGCTGCATACAGTCAATCACTTAGTGCATTTTAAGGTACATGACTTCTTCTGAAGCAACACTGCTGTAAGAGAATGATAAGAAATATGTATTTATATACATTATCAGCATCCCAAACCCGTACGGTTTTGTCAAAGGAAGATGTTGCAAGGCGGGTCATGCTTGGGCTAAATCGAACATCTGTAATTAGCATCGAATGCTCTTCTAATGTAGATTTACGGTTTAGGGCATCTGTAAACCATATAACAGCCTGAAAAAACATACAAATCAGGTATAAGCATGTGTTTCTTTAGCACCAGCATATTCACAGTTACTTCACCTTCTTATCATGGCCTCCGGTGGCCAGTAGTTTTCCATCGGACGAGAAATGGCAACAAATAACCTTGTTTGTACTTGCAGGGGCTTTTGCAACCTCAGAGAAACTAGACCCTGCGGTAGAGACACTGAGCCATGTATTCACCCCATCCAAATAATTGCAATCAAGTAGAATGAAGCATAAGTCCATGGCACCCGGCCCACGGCATATAAAATCATTTATAATTACCAGCCTATTACTCATGTAGCAAACATGAATCCCAAAGCAAGCACATCCACATTTGTTCTTTGGTAAATATGCTATCCTCCTATTTGGCCCATGTACTAAGCTTGAAAAAAAAATCAGTCCCAAAGTACATCACATGTTAGGGGGCACCCAACCACTTCCTGCCACCTTCACCCAAGATGCCCACATGACATTCCAAAAGAAAATGAGTAGGAAATACGACGATATTTATAGGTAAGAGAATTCATTTGTTCAGCGAAAGAGTCAAGCTCAAGAAAAAGAAAAAGAAAAACCAGGTATCAGACGGACAAAGAAATATACCTTTACTAGCATCCATACAGCGTCTCATGGTTTCCCGAGGATCCAAGTCCTCCTGTGATAAGAAAGAGTCTACATTTTCATCCAAGGAGCCATCTTCCAGCAAACCGTCCACATCACCCTGAAATTAAGAGCTTGTGTCATCTCGCAGAAAAAAACAATGTGCTAATAGCACTTCTGAAAGAGAATGTCAGATTCACGATATAAATACCAATGGGTTTACTGGAGAGGTTAAGTTTCCTGTGCCATCAGAACCAAACATCATTAATGGTTTTGACGAACCACCATTATGCAGCAGCTGTGGCATGGACATTGCATCTCCTGGGGTGTGAGTGGAAGGTGTCGAAGGTGCAGAACTTGGGGATGGCCCAGCAGTATTTGCTGTTCCTGAACTATTAGCTCTACCCGATGAAGAGACAGGTTTTTTCTCTTCTTTGATGCCTGAACCACAAAGAGACATCAAGTGTTTAAAACACCGAAATCTAGTCACTGTCAAATTTAAATCTAAAGCAACTGGAAATGGTTGTGAGTATTTGTAACAAATGACAGAACCGAGTGTTACTGAAAGCCCAAAGGGGGTATAGTATACTAGCCACAGAACAAGGAAAAGCTAAAACTCCATAGAACATTATGTACTAATTTGCTAAACATCAGAGTAGTGCTTAAGCAAGTGGCAAGGTAGCATATCAACTAGCAGTTCACATATTCTTTACAGAATCTGAGAGTTGCTAGTGTGATTTCACAAAGGGCTCTTATAGTCTGTTAAAAACAATGTGTGTATGTGCACAGAATACCATCTAAAACTTGAGATTCTGACACTTATGAAGCACCCGGCTCCGTAATTTTATGTTGGCAAATTTTAGAAGTGCAACTGAAGTGAGATGCATGCTTCATTGTATGATTGATTTATCGTTAATATCTCGAAAAAAGGGGCAGACAAAGGTACATCTACAAACATTAAGGCCATCAACCTCCCCATTGCGGCATAGAATAAGCGGTAGTATGTTAGATCTAAAACATCAATATAAGAATCAACATAGAAACATCGTATTTATATAACAGTAACATACTTGGTCAGTTACTACAAAAGAGTTTGATATGCTTCCATCAATAGGCATGCATCCGACTCCAGACTTTTCCTGTTGTTGGAGAAGCTGGTTTGAGCTCTGCGACTGCTGATTGGAGACTGTAGATTGCTGAAGCTGCTGTTGCTGTTGGCTGTGACTTTGCTGCTGCAACTGTTGTAAATGAGCAATTTTCTTCTACTACATGGAAACACCCATATAAGGAGAGAGAATTACTGAAAAGAACTATTGCGTTACAGGTTTATTCATCAAAGGAACAACAGTAGATACTCTAACTTAGTAACTCCCAGTAGTTCAAGTATAACGTACTATAACTGACTGGTTTTTAGGCTTGTTTGTCTGGTAATCTTCACTGCATACATGCAGTAATTGTGTACAGATAAGATGATGAAAGAAGTGGGAGACCAGAAAACACTGTAACCTAATATCACAGAAGTGCATCCCTTCGCACTCCTGAACAGCTGGTATGTGATATCAATGACAAATAGGGTTGCTGATCTTTATGGTGTAAGACTTCAGATAACTGTACGAACTTGGCAACCAACGCATTCAGCACTTCACCGACTACTAGAGCCCTTGCTGAGTACTGACCCATAAAATCAATAACGCAAGAATCAAGGTTTTTAAGGCGGTAAGGCGTCATAAGGCAATCAAGCTCCGCCTTGATGGCTAAGCGACGCCCAAGCGCCTAAGGCCGGATAAATGCTAAGACGCTGCCAGGGCACCTTACCGCCTAAAAGTGCATAAAGCCGCGCCTTAAAAACCCTGGCAAGAATCCAATTTGCACAAAATCTGGGCTGAGAGTTTCCAAAATCAGAGATAAGTTGAAAACTGAATGATGACCAGAAACTACGGTAGCCAAAGACCAAAGCATACGTAGGTTACACTAAATAATTCGTAACTAAAGGTTTCATTATTAAAAAAGTGTGAAAATGAATTTTCATTAAGGTCTAAAAAACTACAAGAGGAGAATGGCTGAGAAACTAGAACTGAATATTTTTTATCAGTTCAGGGTAGAAATTCCATTTGGCTAGGATGTTGGTGTTCCATCCTTCGTACACAAATTGGATATAGGACGCCATGTTTTGACTCAGAGATCTTAGATGCACCCATTATGGAAAATGCATTTTTAAATGACAAAAATTCCAAACAAAAAATTCGAGAGTACATCAGGACATTCTATGCTCGCGGCCGAAGTTTCACGAAAAAAGAAATTGTGGCCTGTGTAAAAAAGAAAAAATGTCTCGTTAAAAGTCATTTTGGAGCAACGGAACTTGTCTTTTTACACAGATTGTGTGCGAACATAGAATGTCCAGATGTACACCCGAAATTTTTATTTGGAACTTCTCGAAATGTTTTTTTCGGTAGTGGGTGCATCTACACCTATGAGCCAAAGCAGATTCCCCGATATACAGCCCCTATACAGTAAGAAGCTCAGAACACCATATGCATTAATATGACTTCAACTAGGTACACATAATACTTCATAGAGATAATTAGCTTGACAAGGTAGGAAGTCACACAACGTACCTTTATTAGCATGTCTATATCAGTACGTGATCCACCACTTTGGCTAGGAGAACCAATATTTGGAATAATATCCCCACCACTATTTGTCTGCCCATCCTGCCCAATGATCATGTTTCTGTTATTAAGAAGCATCCTTAACCTTCTGGTGTCAACATCACTAGTTGTAGGCGAAGCCATGCTTTGCTGCGCTTGCATCAAAAGCTGCTGTTGCTGTTGTGGATTGAGAAACTGGAGCTGTTGAAATTGTTGTTGCGGAGATTGCATAAATGACTTTTGCTGCAGAATACCGGAGCGAAGCTGGTCGAGTCCCTAATAAGATAAAAAGGTGTATATGTTACAACAGAATTTGTGAGATAGCACCCAGGTTCGCACAATGAATGTCCATCGCGGGATTACAATATACTAGAGAACTACATATTGTTTCTTGCTTCCGCAATTGCTGAACTACATCCCAAAGAATTCAAGTGCATGGAACTGCCAAATTTTGCTTGTCAAGGAACGGAACAAGAATTGGCGACATGAGGATAACATGCAATGTACAAGGGCATGTCAGTAGGCCAAACAATCACAGGCTTCCATAAGTAATGCAACCATTAAGGTATGTGGAGACGTTCGCATTTTCGTTAAGGATGGCCTCCAAGGCCACCCACCTGTGGTTCCACTACTGCCAAGAAAAAATCGAATCTCATGTGAGTTGCTGAGTTAGGAGGGTCTACATTGCAGTTCTATGGAAATCAACTTTTCAGTTAAATAAATCTATCCATGCCATATGCAATGGTGCTGAGCATGTTGCTCGACCTCCCCTAAACAGCTATACATACAACAAGAGTAAAGTATGTTGTCAGCCTTCAATTTACAGTGGTAGTGTGAATCGAAGCCTAACTTTTCAATCCTTGAAATCAACACCCTAACCTCGCTAATCCCGGTCAATTTTAACCTTCGACCTGGTAGGCACGTCGTTGAAATGATATTCCTAACCAAGATTGCATTTTTTTTTACCAAGCATTTTTGTTTCTCATTACTCCATGACATTGCTGTCCCACTTGTCATACTTATCTTCCTTCATCCCTTGGTTCTTGGAGGAGGAGGTTAGCTCCAATTAGCACCATGTATGAGCAGAAGCGGTTAGCAGTAGCACCAATTAGTCTGTGAGGCAGGAGGAGACTAGAACCAATTAGCACCATGTATGAGCAGAAGCGGTTCATGGAACGGCGCATTGTAATACCCTATACTATGAAATCACACAGATTCAGATAATTTCAGACTTGGGGTGAAAAATTCAGAGAAGTGGATGAGAGAACAAAGAAAGAGATGAGAGCACCGAGCCAACTGGGCGGCGGCGGTACGGTAGGGTTCTATTACTCAGGAATATTTGGAATGAGTTTTACGTTTACAGTCCAGTGCTTAAGTAACTCCAATGCAACGAAAATCAAGCGACGCTTCAGGCAAGGACGAAGAAGACGATGTTGGTGCGAAAGGTTGATGGCGCTGTTGGATCTGTTACAGTATATGTGGATTGCCCACCTTCTTTAAATCAGTTCGGACTTTTGGTTCTACTAGTTGGTGCATGAAACTTCACATGGCATAGAGCAGAGGTCTTGAGTTCAAGTCTCGGCTTTCGCAATTTAATAAAAATTAGCTTTGCCCCCTTTTTCTCCATGTATAGGCCTTCTCGAGTCATATGTGAGATCATCGAGTCACATGTGAGAGGGGGTTTTACAGTATATGTGGATTGCCCACCTTCTTTCCATTAGCTCGGACTTTTGGTTCTACTGGTTGGTGCATGACACTTGACAGGATCTTCATAAGAATGATCGGTATCAGGAATATAGGACCGTCCAATAACTGAAATGTTAACTTAAAAAAATAACTGAAATGTTAGAGGTGTCGATTTCTTCAAGTTCTGTTATGACAGGCATGTAGGAGTTGAGCAGGATGTCATCCCTGCTGCTGCGGAAGCTACTCCCACTACCGTCATCAACCCCCTGCCTCACGGACCCCATCTCCTCTGTTCTCCTTACCAGAGGCTTCTCCTGTTCGGCTTGCAATTCAGATGCCAATCGCCTGGCTGGCTCCTCGAGGGGCTCATGCTCGCCTTCTTCCTTTGCTCGGCTGCGTCACCACACCACCAGCCATGTTGACCAGATCAGTGAGCGCTTTGCTGTGAATTTTGTCAGGCTGAAAGGATCTCATCAAGATAGAGAGAACTGTGATAGAAGAGGATGAAGATAGATAAGACATCTGGGTCAAGCATGTCAACGAGAGCAGTGTAGGGATCGGCTTTTCCTGGTGCGACGACAAACAGCTTCAAGGTTCGGATTGACCGGGATTAGCAAGTTCATGGTATCGATTTTAAGGATTGGAAGATATGGTTCGGTTCCGACTAATACTACAAGTTCAAGGTTCAAAACAAACTTTATTCTACAAACAAGCAAAACTGAATCCACAATAGGAGCATAAATCATTAAAGGAACACATGCAAGATGAGCAGTAAATTGTAATCATAAGATATAGCGTACCGTGAGTGGCCAACCTTTCAGAGTCAAATTGCTTCCACCTTGATTAGATCCTGTTAAAAATGACATCTAGTTAAGATTTTGAAAACCAACCACTAAAAACAGTACAATCTCCTTTAGAAATTCTGGATAAATAAAACTCGCTGTTTGAGAGTAAGAAAATAGTATATGGTAAAATATGAATAGTCAACTGAGGCAACAGCAATGACAGGCAATAAGCTGGACAAATATTACCTTGGACACCAATGAATGATCCCTCAGGACCTGCAGTTCTTGGTGTCAAAACTGAACTCATCTCAGATTTGATATTCTGTAAAGAATAAAATATGATCATATACAGAGAGAAAAATTTATGAAGCCAATTATTTTCTGTCTTATTTTGGCTGTGGGCATCGTTACAAGTGAGAAGCACTAGGAAAGATATATGTAACCTGTTCTTGCATAGCCAATTGTGGGCTTCTTGCCTGAACTTGTTGAAGAGCACCTGACAACCCACCAGCAGTACCATGCAGAATTTGCCTATCAAAGGAAAAATGTCAAATTCTATTTGAAAGCAAATGTACCACATGTTAGTTGCTCGTTGCTACGGCATGAGCCGACATCAACATTTAATCCTTATGGAGTGATTATTTTCTTACTTTATGGCCTGATCATGATTCATGAGCTATGACAGGTCATGTTAATTCCACTATCCTGAACAAAATCACGTACCTTCTACACAGTCAAAAAAATGCAAGCTTACAATGCTACAAACTGTAACAGCTGTCAGCCGTTTATCACACAGTATTGCAAAGCACTAAATCTTAAACATAACCTCTAGCAGTTAGAAAACTGTTGATGTGAACAGTTGTGTGTATTGTGGAAACGAAAGGATATATGCCCTCACAATCATATATCAAGGTACAAGAAATCGACGAAAACAAATTCAGGATAAGAATAAGATTCAAAACTCCAAATACGAAAGGGTCTACAGTGATCTGAGCTTGAACAAAGAAAGATACACAAAATTCCCATAGAACAATCTAGCAAAAAGGGTAAATTCTTGAATGCAACTTATGATTGATGTTTCATGTGCCGATTTGATCACATGGGTGTCTGTTATGCTACAGAAAAAATTTAAAAGGGAAAGGGACCAACCCTAGACCAAAACATGATGCAAACCAGAGTTTTCTAACAACAACGTCGCACTCAGAAAAAATTACTATTTTTCTCAGTTCGATGATCTACCATCTCATACAATTTTGTCATATAACTTAGAAGTTCAGAAAATACCCTGGAGATTGTCCGCTTGCACCTGCTTTCAACAATGTTTGGTTTGGATCAAGTACTTGGCCAGAATTTTCCCCATATCTTTGCTGCACCTGGAACCGTCATACAACACATAATCATTTTACTGCTTTTCAATGTTCTATAAGGTGTGCACCTAATCCACCTAGGTTGTGTCTAGGCACTAGAGGCACCATCCTCCTGCCGCCTAAGAGGCTGCCTAACTCAACTGGTCGGTGACTAGGCACTAGGCGCCACCCTGCTGCCACTTAGTGCTTAGCCCCTTTTCAACTACTGTTAGTTTTTGGATAAATCAACCAAAACATAACAAACAAGATGTAGCAGGAGTAATACCTTCATTGATGCCTCATCCAGAGAATCTCGCTGAGAAGAGAGCTTTAACCTCTCCTCGTACATTTTCGCTGCCATAGCATTGGCAGTAGCTGGGTTCTGTCGCATTAAAGGATCACTTCCAGAAAACCCACTTGCAGTGCCATTAAGAAGATGAGAACCATCTCTGCGCTGTTGCTGCTGCTGCTGTGCAGCTCTCTGTAATAACATTTGCTGCATTTGTATTTGTTGTTGCTGCTGCTGCTGCTGTTGAGATTGTTGATGTTGCTGCTGCTGCTGCTGCTGCTGCTGAGATTGTTGATGTTGTTGTTGCTGCTGCTGCTGTTGAGATTGTTGATGTTGCTGCTGCTGCTGCTGTTGAGATTGTTGATGCTGCTGCTGCTGAGATTGTTGTTGTTGCTGCTGTTGCTGAGATTGTTGTTGGTGCTGGTGCTGTTGTTGTTGCTGTTGTTGTTGTTGTTGCTGCTGCTGTTGTTGTTGCTGTTGTTGTTGCTGCTGCTGCTGCTGCTGAGATTGTTGTTGTTGCTGCTGCTGCTGTTGATGTTCCCTTGCTTTCACTAACTGAGTCTGAAAGGGTACAATAAATTATAGCTGAATTTGTTTGAACTTCTACAGATTCTTCGAGAATTTACTTGAATGTTTTTCTAGTTTTATTTATATTCATGATTTTCCTTTTCCTAAATGTTTTTACGAGAATTTACTTGAATGTTTTTATGACATTTTTTTACTAAATGGGATGTTATGCTTGGTAGGACCGCTCCCATTGTGAGGCTCGCATAACTGGGTGCCGTGTATGCCCACCGCGAACAGGCCTACTTGTATCCGTCTAGAAGAGGAGGCCTCAAAATTTCTTAAACATTAACAATAGTTAAAGCCTACTCGACTAGTCGACGTGTTTTAAAACAGAAATAATGACCAATCGGCATATGAAAAACAAGAAGAAAACTAGAAAGTTGAGGACTGAGAAGAGGAGCTGCAAGCTTGGGGAAAAGAGGAGCAACAAAAAGCTTGAGGGAGAGAGACAACCTGGTGTTATAGTTCAGGTGATGGAGAGAGGTTGACCAATCTGTATATGAAAAACAGGAAGAAAACTGCAAACTCGGAAGTGAGAAGAGAAGGTGCAAGCTTGGGGAGAAGAGAAGCAACGACAAGCTCAAGGGGGGAGAGAGAGAGCCTGGTGTATTGGCTCAGCATGGTGGCGAGGAGAAGAAATAGAGCTCACATTGGTGCAGGGAACAGAAAGCTTTGGAACCAGAGGGTTCAACATTGGCAGGTCTATAGCTGGACACATTAAACTAACAGGAGATATGCAATCCTAAAATTTGGGGTATTCTGGTGGTATAAAACCAAAACGATGTATTTTAGGTGGTATTTTCCTTGAGTCATGGCAACTTGGTGGTATAGAACCAACTTTTTCAAAGATTTAATCATGAAAAAAATATTACAAAAAGAAAAAACATAGATACAAACCTGAATATATGATGCTGCAATATCTGAGTGCTTTTCATTTGTTCGTGCTATGAATATATCCCAAAATACCGACCACCATTCGAAAAGGAAGCCACCAGGAGCATCAATTGCTGCAAGAAAGATAACCGTATAAAGCAAACAGTAGCACTCAGACATTTGGAGCAACAAAAAGCCTGGTTAAATAGCTTCATGGCAACTTGCTGGGAGGTACATACCAACTGGATCCGGTGAGACCTTCCCTTCCGTTTGGAATGCTTTTGCAGTTTCCTGCAAATTTCTCTTCACAAAATAGTCATATATGTAGACATCCAACCTGTTTTATTAGACAATCAATCATTTAGTCTTCTAAGAGTGACTAAGTTTCGCTTCACAAGTAGAATGACATTACAAATGGAGGAATGCTACTGCATTTACTTCATTGTACTTTCTTGCATTCTCGGTAACAAATTAATCATCAGCTGGAAGGATAAAAATCAAGTTTCAATATGCTCTATACTAGTGCTTAAAGATTTGCGATCTTTTCATATTACCATTCACAAAAGTAATTAGGTAGAGTAAACATACTATGCACAGCTGCAAATATTTTTCGAAAACCTATGGACCACAAACAATTACCACCAATTATCAGTAGTAGTCTTGTGAGAGTGTAATTTTTTGATAAAATAAGCTATTTCGTCTTTAAAAATGCAGCCCTTGTGTAAATACTAAATACTACTAGAGTTTACTACAAATGTGTGATTTTACTAGATAGTTGACAAAATTCACAAACCATGCCATCAAACCCTAATTTTCCAACTTGTATGCCACAAAAAATCCTATTACAAACTTATACAGACACTCTAGTCGGGAAGTGAAACTCACGGCGTGAACAAGACCTAAACTGTTGACTCGCCAAGGTTGAACCTACTGAACAGAGGAGCTAAAAGCAAACCATCGAAACTGAGAGCTCCTACGAAACCATGGTCCCTTCTCACTCGCGAGTAGCACCACAACGTCAGATACACCTTTTAGTTGGAAGCTGTAGACGTCCCGGATTTATCCCCACAAAAAAAATGTACACTACTGAAAGTCTGACACGCGGCGAACAAAAGCGGGCCAGAAACGCTACCCAGGAAGCAAATCAACAGATGGAAGCAAGCAATGGGCCAAACTATTTATTGAGCACAAATCCTCACATCTTGTCCGCCTCCCAGTTGGTCTGCGACTGGGACTGGGACTGCGACTGCGACATGGCTCCGCGCGCGGCGCACCAACCGAGCCCTTCCTCACAAATCCAGGGATGCGCGGGAGGAAGGAGCCCGGCCAGGGTCGTCGCCCCGCCCGACACGCCGCTCCGCCTCCGCCTCTACAACGGTAGCGCCCGCGGGCAGCGACGCGTTAGCTCTCGCAGGCGCTGGGCAGTGTGCGCAGGCGCGGTGGCGCGGGAGGTGGGAAGGGAACCCTAGAGTAGAGATGGCCGAGTGGGAGTGGGGGAAGCGGAAGCTCGGCGGGGGCGACAGAGGGCAGGATGCGGCTGCAATGGCGAGAGGAGAGAGGGGAGCGTGGCGGAGGGGTGGGAGAGAAATGGAGAGGAAAACAATTGGCTGCTGCGTGCACCGTGCACGACAGACCTTGGGTAAAGAAACTGGCGAGCATGCGCCTGACGCGTGGGACCGAAAAGGTAGAAATTCTACGGCGGGCCGCTTGTCAGTCTGGGTACTGGGTTCGCCAGGAAAGCCGTGCGTACGCTTAGCGAGGTTTTTTACAGCACGCACCGAGGCTAGTGGGACCCGAGGGATTACGCAGATATATTCTTCCAAAATATAGTACTGCTACCTACGCACATCGCTTTTTTTTTTGAGTCTCAACCCTTACTTTATTCAAACTTCAACAAACACAGGACGTTCACACCCTCATGTGGATTTTTTTTAAACAAGAGAGGGCACATAAGTGCCCAATTTCATTTCAGCTCAAACGCATACTACTAGTACATATAGACAGCGGCGGAGCTACAGCAAACGACTCCACGGTGCACAACTCTACAATGCGCATGACAGTGTACAAATTTTCTAAGCAACAATACACCAAATTTTAAAGTATGCACCAGTTTTGACCATATAAAATTCTCCAAAAGACAAGAGCCAATCAGATATGTATAATAACAGAGAAGTGGCGATAATAGTGCTAATAAAAATGGATAATCCATTGAGATTTGACAATACTTGTTAACTAAAGTAAAAGGGGAAATTAAAGATGATATTGGCTAACAAAATATGTCCTTAGCCACCGCTGGCAGCACTTCAGCTTGACAAAAAACACCATCGAGTTGTCCACCAATCTATAAACCGAAAATAGAATATAATATGGAGAAGCTTCAGTAAGAACTCAAAATAGAAGAATGAACAGATTAAGAATGAACATATTAAATTAATCAAGTGGTTACCTTCACATTTTAGAATTTGCGACCTCTCAATTTCATGAAACGATCAACCACTGGATCATTAGTGACTTTCTTCATTTCTTCTTTCTCCACATTACAAATAAGATCATCACTCAAACAGAAGTAAATTACTAGATCTAAATGGCGAAGAATAATACTTGTTGGCTTTTGCCGCTTGGAAATGAAGGGGATTGCGGCCTGCGGCTGCGGGATTGGACAATTGGAGCTAGTGCGTGAAGGCGTGAAGCACAGGCGGAGTTGCGACCGGACGGCCGGACGGGACGGCCAAACTGTGGACCAGCTTCAGGAGTTGCGACCGGACGGCCGGACGGCAGCGAGCGTGCGTCAGCCGGCCAGTTCGGCCTCAACTGGAGCCTGGACGGTGGAGGGAGGGCGGAGGGGTACGATCGGAGTATGGGGCAGAGCTGCCGCTTTAGCTAGCTACTCGTTTCGTGCTGATCGATCAATTTCTCTCTCTCTTTTTTTAGCATATTTCTCTCTCTCATGTGGTCGTGCGTACAGCCTACAGCACTTGGGCAGTTGGGCTTCAACGTTTTGGGCTACACGGGTGCACAGCTATTGGGCTCAGGGATGCACATACGGTAGAAATTTATTAATATACAAAAAAATCAAACGGACCCGGTGTCCTGTGCACCCGGTTGGGCCAAGGTAGCTCCGCTAGTGCATATAGAGGTACAATGTCTTGAATGTTTACATTTGCAATGAAACAGGACATATTAGGAGGTCGTCTGCAAAAATAAAAGAGTGGATGGGAGGGCAGTTTGGATCTAGAGTTATACCTGATAACGAGGCAGCTGCCAGAGCGTCCTGCAGAGCAAGCGACAATTCATTTATAGCAAGAACAAACAAATACGGAGAGAGAGAGGGCATCCTTGTCGTATTCCTCTGTCGCTAGCGAACCTTGCATATGGTTGACCATTAATAATAACAGAAAAGGTGGGCAAAGATATGTAGACGTAGACCAAATTAATGAAATGCACATGCAGCCCTTTACATGAAAGAGCTGCGAGGATAAACGGCCACTCAAATCTGTCAAAAGCTTTAGCTAGGTCAATCTTAAGGAGAAACGCCATCTCCTTCCAAGAAGAGAGTTCAAGGGAGTGGGCAATTTCTTGCGCTACAATAATATTATTGCTAATTATGTGCCCTTCAATAAAAGCCTGTTGGGATGGATGAATGTAGTCTGGCAAATGGGGCTTTAGTCTATTTGCAAGGCATTTTGCAATAATTTTGTAGATAACATTGCGAAGACTTATTGGTCTATAATCCGCCAGAACCATTGGGACCAGTTTTTTTTTTAATAAGAGCAATGTGAGTGTTGTTTATTTGAGAAGGAAGGATGCATGTCCGGAAGAAGGTTTGAATGAGCTTGAGTACATCATTTCCAATCCAGTCCCAGGTCGCTATCCGCCTAAAAAAAAAGTCCCAGGTCGCTAAGTAGAATTCAACATTGAACCCATCCGATCTTGGGGAAGCATTTCTTTTCATGTCCTTGAGTGTGGCCCAGATTCCTTGCCTATCCGGAATTGAATAGGAAGGGTCATCAGAAACTGGGGAGTAATCTGCGTTGATACCCGAAATTGCAGCAGTGATAGAGGAGGTAAAAATGGACCTAAAGTATGAGACAAGTGTTAGCTATGCGATCAAGCACAAAATGCGTTAGGTTATTCTCATCCTTGATCGAGAAAATTGTGTTTCTTCTCCTCCTTTTTGCAATTGCTCTATGAAAGAAGGCAGTATTTCTGTCCCCATCTTTGATCCAACTTTTCTTTGCACGCTGCATTTAAAAATCATTTAACTTTGTTTTACTCATACCTGGTGACGAGAGTTCCTTCCAAGGCGTGGTTCTATAGGTGTAGAGGCTGACATTGAATTTGATGAATCTGTTCTTCTAACTCTTTTATTTCATCCTGTAAGGGTTTTTCTTTCTGGACCACATTTTAAGATTTCTCGAAAGGTGGTTAGTACGTTGATAGAAAAAAATTATGTTGATTGAGCCCAACATGATTTTGCATGGTGATGGAATTGAAGTCTTGTTCTTTAAGCCACCAGTTTTGAATTTAAAAAAGTTTCTAGTTTTTGTACTGTAGCCATCAGTGGAGCAAAGGATAGGAGCAGGGTCACTAAAGCAGTGAATAAGAGGCATGTTGTAAACACTGGAAATTGGATAAGCAACACACCATTCATGATTTACCAAGCATCTGTCAAGATGTTGAAAAAGAGGTTTAGAAGAGAAATGTCTGTTGGTCAAAGTGTAAGCCGGACCAGAAAAGCCGAGATCAAACAAGCCACAAAATTTAACAAAAGAACGAAAAGCATACAATCGGTAACGATTAACAGTAGTAGTGCTTTTATCAACTTCATACAAAAGCTCATTCATATCGCCAACACAAAGCATAGGCAAGCTAATGTGTTGGCGATATGAATGAGCTACTAGCCACACTAAACAACCGCCAGGTATTGAGCCTCTTGGTTTGAGCACCGCCTTTCAAAATTCAGAGAAAATTCTATATAATCTAGGAGTATACCACTTTTTTTCGAGAACACGCAGGAGTTATGCGTATCTATATATTAAGATAGAAGAGAGTTGTTGTTTTTTACATTAGCAATTTCATGGCGCCACAGTCCCGCTGCCCATTGCAAACACCCACTCCACTGAAAGCACCTACGTGATTACTCTCTAGCCTACCTCCACTCACCAACTTCCATTCTCTGCAAGTGCTCTTCACTGCATCTGAAACCAGCCGTGGTGACCTGGAATGTGCTTTGAAAACACGATCGTTCCTCTCAAGCTAGACTGTGCAGAAGGTACATAGGATCAGTGAGTTGACGCCCTTCCGAAGTCTAGCCGATATTGGGGATTGGCTCCTCAACCACCACTCCAAAATTGTATCAGTGTTTTGGGGAGTAATGTGTTGAAGACCGATCCAGCTTAGGCAGTAGAACCAAACCTCTGGAGTGTTTCAGGTTCTTGAGTGCAAAGTGGACATGATATGCCTGATGCGGGAGTCCACGCCGCGTCAACCTGTTGGACGTCCAACACCTGTTGCAAATAGCAAACCAGGCGAACAATTTATACTTCATTAGTGAAGTGTTCTCCGTCTCGAAACAGCGTTATCCACATTACCAGAAGATGGTTTATGGTGTTTTCTACGCCGCCAGAAAGTTACGACACTACTTCCAGGAACACTCAATCACAGTGGTGAGCAAGGCACCTCTGGGGGACATAATCAACAATACGGATGCTACAGGTCGAGTCGCCAAGTGGGGCATTGAGCTCGCCGCCTTCGACATCACGTACAAGCCCAGAAATGCCATTAAGTCTCAAGCTTTGGCAGATTTCGTTGCAGATTGGACAGAAGCTATGGACGAAGTACCTCTCCCTGAAGAAGCATATTGGATCATGCATTTTGACGGATCAAAAATGCTTTAGGGCTCGGGGGCTGGCATTGTGTTAAGAAACCCACAAGGAGACAAGCTTAGCTATGTGCTACAAATTCACTTCAAAGCAACAAATAATGTTGCCGAATACGAAGCACTCCTTCACGGCTTACACATTGCCAATGAACTCGGCGTCTAGCACATCCTCTGTTATGGAGATTCAGACTTGGTGGCACAACAGACACGTGGAACTTGGGATGCAAAAAGCAAGACAATGGCGGCATACCGCGCTACCGTTGATGAATTCGCTAAATGCTTCCTAGGCTACGAAGTCCGCCATATCCCAAGAGCTCAAAACGAGGCGACAGACACACTTGCCAGATTGGGGCCTGAACGCAAAAAAGTACCAAAAGATGTTTTCCTGGAACACCTACACAAGCCGTCAATAAAAGGGGCAGACCTCCTTGACCCAGAGTCGGCGGAACCAGTAGAGGCTGCTAGCTATGCCGTCTACCTGGTAAAGCCGGATTGGACGACGCCATATTTGGACTTCCTGACAAATCAGGAGTTGCCAGACGATGAGGTTTTGAAAAGGCAAATCATAAGAAGAGCCAAGGCATTCACAATCATAAATGGCGAGTTGTACAAACGTAGCACCACTGGTGTTTACCAACGTTGCATTTCGCCAGAAGAGGGCAAAGACTTGCTGGACGAGATACATGCTGGAGTTTGTGGACATCATGCTTCGTCCCGCTCCCTTGTGTCCAAAGCTTTCCGGCAAGGTTTTTACTGGTTGACAGCCAAAGCTGACGCAGAAGAAATAGTCAAAACATGCAGGGGCTGCCAACTGTATGCCAGACAACCACACATGCCGGCTCAGGAGCTCAAAACAATACCCATCACATGGCCTTTCGCCGTCTGGGGCTTGGACATGGTTGGTCCATTTAAGACGGCACCTGGTGGCTACACGCATTTGCTTGTAGCAGTAGACAAGTTCACCAAATGGGTTGAAGCTAAGCCTATCAAAAAGCTAGACGGTGCCACAGCCGCAAACTTTCTGTGGGGAATAATCTCTCGGTTCGGGGTGCCTCACAGCATTATCACCGATACCGGCACTAACTTGTCGCAAGGCGAAGTCGAGGAATACTGCTATAAGCATGGCATCCGCCTAGATCTTGCCTCAGTAGCACACCCGCAGGAAAATGGTTAAGTAGAGTGTGCAAATGGTTTGGTCATGCAGGGCATCAAACCTCGTCTCGAAGTAACATTGCACAGGGCAGCTGGGGCTTGGGTGGATGAGTTACAATCTGTCCTTTGGAGTCTACGAACAACCCCAAACAGATCAACCAAGTTTACTCCTTTCTTCTTAGTCTATGGCGCAGAAGCAGTGTTGCCGTCCGACATAATGTATGATTCCCCCAGAGTTCAAGCCTACGTCCAGGAAGACCCAGAAGATGCAAGACAGGATGGCCTTGACCTATTTGACGAAGAACGCGATGTTGCCTTCGCACGATCCGCCATCTATCAACAAGGATTGCGGCGCTATCACAGTCGAAGGGTGCGCCAGCGCAGCTTTAGAGTAGGTGACCTGGTTCTCCGCCTAATCCAAGACAGGAAAGGCTTGCATAAGTTATCCCCGCCATGGAAAGGACCTTTTGTGGTCAGTAAGGTGTTGCTCAATGGATCCTATTACTTGGTGGATGCACGAGATGACTACAAGATGAAACGAGGTCGCAAGCGCAAGAGGAAGGTCGACGACAAGTATGACGAAACCAAGCGGCCTTGGAACATTGAGCAGCTACGTCCTTTTTACACTTAGCATTTTTTACATTGTAATAAGTACTATATGATTATGAAATAAAAGTTCGTGGTTTGCTCATTCAGTTTTGGGACCATGCCATCTTTTACCTTTTCTCGCAATCATATATCTGTTGTCATAAAAGTTACCGAAAAATATTTTGCTCCGTGCTAAGGTTCCAACTTTTTGACATTTGCCGTCGCCGGCTAATAAAGCAAACAACCTTTGCACCACCTAGTATTGTTATCTGCCTATTTGTGTGTGGGTCGCCTAGTAGTATGTCGTTGGCACCAATATGCCGGCTTTGGTCTCTGAGTCTAAACTAATTGGTGTTGCACCTGGTTGGCTCAGCTGAAGTAACTGTGATGAGGTTCCGCTAACATATGAAATAGCTAAACACACAAACGAGATGCATATTAAGGCGGGCCACTTAAATAAGTCTACCGCCAAGTGTAGCATAAACGTTGGCCCAACATATGTACATGCCAAAATAAAACAAGTTTTTTCGCGTTACAAATTAACGCATCTACTTGTGGCTACTGTTGCAGGGGAAAGCGCCTAAGGAGTCGCTGCCTTCGTGAAGGCCGCTTGGAGGTCTTGGGGGCTGACGCCGGCATCCTTGGGGCTGGCTCCGCCATCCTGGGGGCTGCGCTCGTCAGCCGTGGCTTCGCCTTCATCGCCTCCGGCAACTTCGGGATCCGCCAAGGAGGGATCCGCTATGGCAACATGAGGATCCGGGTGTTCTTTGTAGAACTTACGAATGTCCACCATGTTGGCAACTCGAGTTGCGTAGCCCCGAACAGCCCGCAACACGTCTTGCATCACGATGGCTTTGTTGTTCTCGTCTTCGGTCGGGAAGTACTCGGTGACTTGATGAATATCAGCCTCCGGGTACCACGCCGACGTCAACGCCAAGGCCAACTTGGCTCCGCCTCGTGCAGCTGATCGTAGCAGGCCATCATGTTTGGCAGCCGCCTTCTCCAGCATGTCCGGCAAGGCACCAAAGTTGACGGGATCACTATTGTCGCCAGGGAAGAACTTGGCGGCAAACGCTTTGCCCGCGCCGACAATCTGGTTGACTGTTTCGCCAACCTTCAAGATTCGGGCAAGGCGGGGCGTTGTATCCACGTCATCGCCTAAGCTGGCCGGCACTGCATAATGCAAACAATAGTTACACATTGCGGTTTGAGACTCAAGAATTTAAGGTAACAAGGAGATGAAGGAAAAAAGTCTTACCCAGGACATGCTCATGGATGGCGTTGACCTCATCCAGGTGGCCGGCAAGTGTCCCTTGGGCTAGCTGGACCGCCTTCGAAAGCTGGTCCTGCTGCTCCTTGGCATTCTTGTTCACCTGGGCGAGGTTGTTGCCCAAGGCTTCCAGTTGCCCCGACAACTTGCTAACTTCGGCGGCATGGGCCAAATCCCGCTGCTCCAGCTCCTTGGCATGGCCCGCCTTCAGCTTCGCCACCAATTCGGCAAGATCTGCAGCTTCATTCATCAAAGCTTGCATGTCAGTTGAGTTCTTGAGAACATCTTGCGCAGTGTTTAGCAATTCTACAAATCATGAAGGAGCCGACTAAAGAACTTGTGGGAAGGAAAAATTCAAACTAGACGGACGAAAAGAAGGCGAAGAAATTTGTGTCACCTTCATCCATTTTGCGAGCCTTTTCTAAGCTCGCAATCTGGGCATTCTTCAGCTCGATGACTTGCCGTAGTTGGCGGCACTCCGTGTTCTTCCTGCCTTGGGCTTGAAAAAGCTCTGCGTTGGACACGAGAGCTGCCTACAACAGAAACGCAACACTTGAGACCTAGTCAAAAGACCACTCCGCCGGCTAAAAACAACTTTTTTAGCCGCCAAAGTGCTCGGGGGCTGCGACTAGGGATTACCTCAAGTTCGTTATGAAGCAAGTCGCAGAGCTGCTCCATGTGCGAGTGCCAGAACTTGGTGCCCTCACGCATGGTCTTCAATGTTTCGCGGGGATCTTTCGCTCCCGCGGAAAAGTTGGGGCCAGACTTGGAGGAGGAGGCGCCAAGGCTCTCCCCCATCTCGTCTCCCGCCTCCTGCTTCATAGCGATAAATCGAGCGGCATCATTAGCCGAAGCTTCAGCCGTCTTGGAAGTAGTAGGGCCGGCAACAGATTTCTTGCCCGCCATCTTCTCCGCAGCCGCCTCTGTGGTACCATTAGACGCCACGTCTTTCGCCGTGTACGTTCCCGTGCAAACGACTACGGGAACGCCGACGCCAGACGTTGTCGGTGAGGTGGCTGGAGAAGACCTTGGCGGCTTGCCCCTCCCGGCAGCAGCCTTCAGGTTGGCGTGAAACAGAAAGGTACAAGTTTGTGAGCAAAACTCAAATTGTATCAAATGACAAGTCAGGGAAAGCAAAAGCTTGCCTACCGCTTAAGAGGGACATTCTCCCCCAAGGTCTCATCCTCTGCATCGGCAGAGGTGGCCGCCTTCTTCCTCTTCTCCAGATCTTTGGTGGAGCCGCCTACCTTGCGCTTCTTCGACTTGCTGGCACCGGTGTCGTACCAGTTGGGAGTCAAGTCGGCATCCTTCAAGGTTTGCAGCTGAAAAGGAAAAGGCAAAACATCAGTTCAGCATCCAGTGGACAAAGAGGTCAAGTAAAAAGACAAGGTAGCTCCGGCTTACCACTGGGGCTGGATTGTCATGAGTGAACATGGCGACGCCTTCAGCCGCCTTCACAAATAGAGGCTTGATGAGCTCTCTAAGCCGGTACAGCAGCACATCTTGGTCAAGGGTGCTGTTGCCGGCATCGTCCGCCTTGTACTCGCACATCTTCAGTGGGCGATGGCGGAGTGGCATTATCTTCCTCGACAACCAGCAGATGACGGTGTCAACTCTATCAAGCAACGGGGCCTCCATCATCTTGGTCAAAAACTCAATCCGCCTAACAGCAAGGCGGAGGTCATTCGACAAACTGCCGAGTGTCACCTTTGCCGTCCAGCAGGCTTTGTGGGTTGGCGGACCATTGACGAATACAGGCATCCCTTGTGTCGTGCCGGGTGTCGGGATGTCCTTGCAATAAAAGAAGCTGCTGGACCAATTCTTCACCGACTCAATGTAGGGAATCTTTGGATACCAGTCAGGTTGGCGGCAGTTGAAGGTCACACTGCCGCAAGTAGCCAGCTGGCCGCCTGCTATGGTTTGCCGGCGGCACAGGAAGCAGTACTGGAACAACTCTATGGATGCAGCTATGCCTAAGTACCCTTCGCATAGCGCCTGGAAGCCGGCTAGCACTAGAATACTATTGGGCGCTATGTTGTGCGGCTGCAACCCATAAAAGCTAAGCACCGCCAAGAAGAAGGCGGAAAGCGACAATGACATACCGCGGAGACTGTGCGACGCCAACATGACGCGCTCGCCGTCTTGAGGGTCGGGGACTGCTTAGTCGCCTGGTACCCGCCAGGCGCAGTCCGCCTTAGGCGGTATGAATCCGCCATCCTCCAACTCCTGCAGGTAGTGTCGTGGGTTTGTCACGTCAGGTGTCATAGATGACTTCGTAGGTGTGGGATTATGCGAGTCAAGCATCTCCGAGCTTGGGATCGCAGGAACAAAGATCAACACAGATTTACCCAGGTTCGGCCCCCTCAATGTGAGGTAAAAGACCTACTTCCTGCCTACCCTAGATTGGTATTGATATGATAATCGAGGCGTTACAATGGAGGCGATCCGATCTGGTACTCGCCGTATGAGCTAGGGTTTGGGGCTTGATAGCTTGACCTGCTCTAAGTCCTGCGAGTCCTCTTTATATACACAGAGGCTCGCTAGGTTACAAAAGGAAACTTTCCCCGTAAGGAATACATCCACAGAGGCCTACTCGGAGACTACTTGGTCTTCACATCCTCCGGGATATGTCTTCTAGATCTTTCCCCTTATGGCGGTTCAATATTGGGCTTGCTCCCAAGTGGGCCTTCGTCCGTGCGAGTAAGTTAAGTCGCACTGGGCCGCGGGTTAATCCAGAGAGTATTCCCCCGGCATTAGCCCCCAAGTTTAGCTTGGATTTCGAGTGAAGGCTCCTTCGTCTTAACAAACCCCTGAGCCGCGCACGTGAATTGTCCCAGCTGAACTCCAATTTTCTTATTTCCAATCTGCGGCCTATAACTCTTCTTGGCGGCTCAAGAACGCGACTTATCCTGCCTTGACGGTTGATTTTCAGATCTAAACGTCTTCAGCGTCTGGGTTATTTATCTTGGCTCATCGTTTTCCCCAGCGTTCTGCATCAAGTCATGCATTACGCATCCGCTACTCCTTTCCGCCGCCTCCAATCTCGCTTCTCGTACTCACAATCCTTCGG
Source organism: Poa pratensis (assembly GCA_947311845.1). NCBI lineage: Eukaryota > Viridiplantae > Streptophyta > Magnoliopsida > Poales > Poaceae > Poa > Poa pratensis. Next base: position 9,665,895 of record CAMZMU010000057.1, read on the forward strand.
TGGATATCTCCATCGATCTGAGAAAAATGTCTCGCCGCAAGTGCAACTGGGAAGGCTCGTGGGTCGACGAAGATTTCCTGGAATCCCTATCTGCACGGGGCCTTCTTCCGCCAAAAGATCAATGCGAATGGCGGGCGGCCGGTGAGGAGGTAATCCCCAATCCTCTACCAGGAGAAATAGTGATTTTTGCGGAGCATGTTGAGCGCGGGTTCAAGCCCCCGGGCTCTCTATTCTTCCGCTCCTTGATGCAGCGGTTAGGTCTCCGCTTCCATGATATTGGCCCTAATTCGATGTTGCAAGTGAGCAACTTCCACGTCCTCTGCGAAGATTATCTGGGTATCCCGCCTTCAATAGATTTCTGGCTTGCTCTTTTCAATTGCAATAGTCAAAGGGAAACCACATATGGTCCTTTTCTCCAATGCGGCGCCATTTCCTTCCAACGCCGTCGGGGTAGTATCTTCCCAAAACTAACTGTGGGGACCCCGGACTAACTGTCCGAAATACCCTTGTGCCTACATATCAGCGATCCCATGATCAGTGCGTCGCTGAAGCACAATTAAACTTGGTAACCAAAGAACATCCATACATACCGAATTTATTTACTTACTTGATGGAAGTGATCAGCTTCATCCGGTGCTCGCAGCGGAATCACCAAACAACGTGGAGCCCAAGTCATTCGCCTTAACCCTACAGGCAGCTGACTGGGAAGCGCCCTAGTTCGCAAAGACGCCAGTGAACTCCTCTCCTTCGAACTGTTTCTTCTTCCACCATCTGGCTAAGACAATAGCCAGGGACGAAACCAATATGAGTACATTTGATTGTACTCGCAAGCTACCCCAAACAGGAGCATGCACTAGTTTAGTTTTATTTTTATTTCAAAGACTTTTATTATTGAAAAAACATCTTTATATCTTTATTGAAAAACATCTCTATATATTTATTTAAAAAGGTAAGAAGAAGTTTATAACTATCCTTTAAGAAATCATTATTTTAGTTGTTTCTCAAAAACTCCTCCTTTTTCCCGACCATAACTCATTATGGTCCAATCAACTTCAACAACCTCATACTAACTCATTAGTATAGGTATGTAACAGCATCTCCCCTTCAATTTCATTTTAAACTTAAACACCTTTCAAAACTTGCCCAAAACTTGCACATGGTCTTAGCAGTTCTTCCCAACTGTCCATATCCGAGGACTCGGCTATTCGAATAGTTTTACCCTCTGCAGAGGTAGCACGCTTTTCCCACACCCATCCGGTCACTCATCGTGTCAGCCACGTCCCGCCATACCAAGGGTATGCGAAGTTGAGTTCCCGGCTATGGCCTGTCCTTTGCTCATGCTAGTATAGGATCCTACCGCTACGAAACCGGTTCCATCGACACTTAATTCCACGCCCGTCGGAAACTAAGGGTGAGGACTTCGTAGTTCTGCCCGGCGGACCCAAGGGAGCCCTTCAATCCTCTTTCTACAACACAATCATACCGGCTTCCGGTAGACTTCACTTAAGAGGACCCAGGTCAGGGGCAGGTCACCAAACCATCCCCTCATGGAACGAGGTCATCCTCGTTGTTGAGGCATCCAGTACTAACACGAGCAAATTATATGACTACGCCCTTGCCCATATGTGGGTAAATGTGGTCGCACAGGTTATTGGTTGTTCGGTAAGTACCAGGACACAATGTGCATTTTTCAGAAACATCACCATTCACCACCTCTCAATTTCATTACCGACATCTCGGCGTACCAAAATTCATCCAAGGATTTTCAAAGGAGTTTTGAATAAACAATGCTTTTCCCATCCTATAGTTTTATTTAAACAAACTGATACTTCTACATAGAGTGGCAAAATAGTTTTTTCATAAACTTTTGAAAAGGTTTTCACAATCATTTCCAATTCTCATAGCAAAATTCTTTTAACCAAAACTTGGGTGGTTCGTCATCCCACCAAAAGATTTTCGTAGAAGGCTTCTGAGTAAAACAAATTCATTTAGAAATCACTGTATACCACTAACACCTCTACATCGGGTGTCTCAACAATATACTTGTATTTTGGAAAAGGTTTTTCAAAATCATGGCTTTTGTGGCAACACCACATGAATCGTTTATGCTACTTATAAGTAACACAGGTAAATCAAAATAGATGTATATAGATGCAAGCTCAGTGAAGTAGCTTGCCTTGCTCAGCAAAGTGACCCTGGTCTTGTTCTTCTGGTTCAACAAATTCCCCCTTCTCGCAAGTCCCGGCAACGTTCTCGTCTAAACGTCGTAAAACAAACAAGACACACAATTACCACACAATTTGACCAGGCAACACTAACACTCAAGCTGAACATCTACAAATACCTACTGGTCTATAGAAGTCAAAACAATTGAATTTAGTTCAATTATTATTATTATTAATTTCATATACTTTTATTAATTTCAGAAACTAGTTACACACGAGTTAATCCACCATTTAATTTATGTTGATCACAAACATACATACTAAAAATTCTACAGAAAGCTACTGTCACACATAAGACAAATCAATTGGGTTTAATTTATTGTAATTAACCCTAATTTGCGTATGATTTTATTATGACAAAAATCTAGTCACTCAAGTTTTAATACATATCTCATGTTCTGTTGATCACAAAATTATGCCAATTTAGGGATAGCTAAACTTGGCTAGTGCAAGTTCAACAAAATTGACCTAGGTCTAATTGGATTAATATTTATCCCTCTATAATTCTTTTACTACAGAAAGGTTCAAATCACTAATTGAATTACTAATGAGTTTCTGTTGCTCCTAAAATCCCACCAATTTAGGAGTAGCTAACAATTTACAATACTAAACTAACAAAATTGGGTTCAACTCATTTGGACTTTTAAATCAACAACTAAAAATCATTTAGTCCAGAAAAGCTTCTGTGGCAAACTTTTAATTTATCTTAGCCTGTTAAATATTTTTGAGTGAGACCAACGCCAATGGCTAAATATTTTCATAACCTTTCCAGGGAATTTTATTTCATAGTTTTTGGACATCTAAAACGCAAGAAACAAATGTTTTTGTGAGGGTCCAGAGAGGAAATTCGCCCAGAAAATTTCCTGTCCGGAAATGGTTAAATAACTGACAGCGGGTCCTACGGGACCCACCCATCAGTGCGTTTTAGAGAGAGAGGAGGGCACGCAGCATGCATGCAACCATGCTACCGTTGATCTAAAGATCAACGGCTCGGGTGCGTCTCCATCCTCCCGACGCGGGGACACACAGGAAACATAAAAGGGAGGCCTCGGGCGGCTGGTATCTCACCGTGGGGAGGCTGAGGGTCGACGACGAGGGTGTGGGGCGGCTGCGGTGGTCGAGGGCGTCCCGTGAGTGGTGAAGAACGGGATGGAGATGTCCTGGTTCGCCGGCGCTGGAAGCTCACCGAGGTCACGTTCCTCCGGCTTCGCATCAAGCTCCTATTCAACCTGGGCACGAGCAAACGCGGGGGAGTGAGGTTCTGGTCGAGGAGAAAAGGATGGGACAACAATGGTGGAGAAGAAGGTGCTGGAGCGGCCGCGGCCTTCACACGGCCGTGACGCGGCCGAGCACGAGCTTCTCGCTCGAGAGCGAGCGTCGCAACCTGCTGCTGCCCAAAACAGAGAGAGTGGAGTGGGGAGGCGAGTGAGGGTGTTGTGAGTGGGAGAGGGGCTCGGGGTGCTCTGTTATAGGCAGAGGGATGGGTGCACGGTGGTCTCGGTGTAGCAACGCGAGAGAGAGCGAGAGAGCACGGTCGAGGGTTCACGGAGGCGAGTGAGAGTGAGATAACTCGTCATTGGCGGGCTGGGAGACGCAGCAGTGGTGCAGGAGCGAGCACGAGGATTTTGGACGGGAGGCGTGATCGAGACGGCTCACTGCCGTGCGGTGACCTCGGTGTCCTCCGCAGGTGCTCAACAGTGGTGGGCGTCGCCGTGGGCCAGGGGCAGTGATGAGAGCGTGTCTGCTGGGTCACGGGGAGGTGAGGGAGTGGTCAGGGCGAGGCGTGCTTGCTGGGGAGCAGTGGCGACGACGGCCGGCGTCGGCGTCCAGTGCGCGGCAGGCAGCGAGTGGGCAGCGAGATTGCAGGAAGAAGGGGTGTACTCTCGCGCGTGGCTTCTTCCTGAGACGAGAGAGGGAGTGCAGGGGAGGACGGTGGCGTGCTTATGAAGCCTGGCGTGGACGGTGCTCTCCTGCCCACGTGAGTGGCCGAAGAGGAGGAGAGAGAGAGGGTGGCCAACAGCTAGCTTCAATGGGAAATGTCCAAAAACTGGCACACATGTACCTCCTCTGTGCTGGAGTGAGAGAGGGGGAGAGAGAGATCAATTATTGGAGTTCTATGCTTCAACTCATTTTCTGTCCAGAGAAGGAAATGAGGTTTTCTCCAAAATTTTGAATAACACGTGGCACAAAAATGATGTTCAGGAGATCAAGGATGAAAATAGGAGTCTAGGGAATTTTGCCTCATATTTTTCTGAATTGAAATGAGGGAGTTATAGGAGATATTGCAAAATGTCCAGAACTGTTTATTTGATTTAGTTTCAAAAATTTGAATTGGAATATGTGATGTTTTTGCATAACTAGGCCTCACATGAACCTAAGCACCTCAGGAAATTTTCCCCAAATTTTTAGAAATACTTTTATTCGCTAAATAGTTTAAAATTCATTTCGGCCCTTTTTGAAAAGAATCAATAAAGATTATATAAAAAATGGCCAAAAACACTTTTTGTTAAAGTGAGGTGAGATAATACATAGTGGAGAACACAAAACTGGTTTTTAATAATTTTCTATTCTGAAAATATTTATCATTTCATGTAAAACATTGAAATTGAGTTTTCGAAACAGTTTTCAGGAAATTCAATATTGACTAGGCATGAAAACCTACATGGAGTAGTGATGTTCTGGGCTCAAAAGGTTCATCATTAAGTTTGGGGTGTGAGATATGGTGCCAAGGATGGATGATGGGGTGGTGCAGTGGTCCAAAGGTCAAGATTTAGAATAACATAAGGGTGTCAAAAAGGTATTAAATACTGTGACACATGGTCACTGTTTTGCTTAATTTTTTTAACACCAAGAATAAATATCATTTTAAATATTTGAGCACACACAATCCACACACAAGAAATCATAGATCATGAAATCAAGACAAGCAAGACACAACACAAAAGATCAGCAACAACACAACCAAGATCACACAAATCAAACAGCAAAACTTTGTCACACCACAATTTACATAATTAACAATACTATCTTATAAAAATGATCACCCTTAATTATGACAAGAGGATGTTTAGGGAATACCTCAAATCATAGCTTAATATTTTCAAAAGGTTTGATAAAGAAAAATATGTGGGGTAACATATTTTCCACTAGTTTTATTTTCAAGTGGACTGAAAATCAGAGTTTATAAAATGGGAGTTTTATATACCTGCAAAATACCACGGTTGAAAAATAGGTAGGAGATGGCATATAGATCTCCATAATTTTGGGAAACACATAATTTTGGCCCAAAAGTGGATATTTTGTTTGTTGCTAAACCAATCATCGTTGAAATGGACTTTGACCAAAATTAGGAATGGAAAAGATATATGGAATATATTCTTGTCATAACATGGTCACCAGAGTTGTGAATATATTTTTACTTAGGTTGATTTCTTGAGTTGACATTTACTAGTCAAACAACTTAAACATTCAAGTCACACAAGGTTAAACAGAACCATTTAAAGGAAAACACAATCATTAGTGAAGTAATTCAAAAAGTTTTTGTTGGTTCTGAATTTTGGGTCTTATTTATTCTTATTATAAATTTGGGATGTTACAGATCCTTCCCCCCTTAAAAATAAATCTCGTCCTCGAGATTTGCCCGGGGGTACAGGGGAGTTTTGAGGTACGGGTTTTGGGGTTGACTACTCTTCCGAGGTCGTTGCTTCTTCAGTAAGGTTGCCAGGTGAGATCTTGACAACTTGATGTTGCGAGTCTTTCTACTGGTTAGTTGTATAAGAATGTGGGTGTCTTTTATGTCATCGAATTGCCTTAGTCATACAAGAAGAATTTGTTAACAAGGTAGCTAATCTTGTCATCAAACTACTTTTCATATTCCCAAGGCTGAGATGTACTGGATTATCTGACGTTCTGTTTATTTGGATATGACACTCAATTGTTTGAGCATACAAAAGTGATTTGTTAACAAGTTCATGAGGCTTGTTACCAAACCACTTCTATATAACACGAACATTGGAATATCACACTATTTCTTGAGAGATTAAGAATAATAGATTCTGATATAAGAGTTTCCAAATATTCCAAGATAGTCTGGTATATTGCTTCTTTGCCAACCATAAGAAATCTCTCTTCAATGTCTTCTTGTCGTTGTTCCTCCTTCTTGCGGTCTCAGAGCTCGAATCTTCGTAGAAATTCTTATGCAGTCCTTGAGTTACTCTAGTTGCCAATCTGAAATGAGTCTCCTTACGTCTTCATTTCTTGTCAAGGCATGCAGCCCTGAGTTAGAAGTTAGTACTATCGCGGTTACTTAGGTCAGATGTTAATCTAAAGTTAGATACGATCTGTTAGTGTAGTATTCTTGAAATTTCACAGATTAATTTTGCGAGATGAGGCTCGTGCCTTCACGAGGTTGGCATAAACTTGCAGTTTCCTTCAAGATTTTCGCGCACTTGCTCCAGACAGTGCATGAATGACTTGCCGGTTAGGTTGCAAGAAAATCTCAGGCTATTTGGTTAAAGATCGGGGGTCTCTTGTATCTTGCGGAACTGTCAGTTCTCACGGGAGATGGTTTAGATGAGAGGGAAAACATCTTAGAATATTTTCCTAGGCGGGTTTATATCTGCAACAAGGTGCAGCTATGGACAAGAGGTCAAGAATGGTTTTTGTTAGGTGACAAAAGGAGTTTTATAATAAGGAGAAATTTTTGAAATTACTTTGTGCTGCCGACAGGGCGTGATTGTGAAGCACACATGAAGAACATCACACAAACAGAGCACACACAAGCAAAGAACTTCACAGACAAACAACACACAAGGTACATTTAGTACCAATGGACACCTAACACTCGTGGTAGTCGGGTAATATAACTAAAGTTCCCATCATATGTTTTTCCTAGGGGCCTTGGTTATACATGGTTGATGAAGTCTTCATTTCATCACCTTAGGCTTCAGCTGGAATACTTGAGATTGTTGGGGTTGCAACTTGAGTAGAATTGTTGACGTTGAACGAAGGTCTTCGGAAGTCTCTTGCTTTGTTGATATCGATGATCTTGGCATTTGCAGATCAATCACCTTGATGTTGAATGTTGAGTATTTGAGACGGAAACTTTTTCTTCTTCTGGGTTCTAGCTAATTTTGGTCTCACTTGGGTTTATCGTCAAATGTTTTGAACAGGTAAGAGGGAGTAGAGAAATCCTTGGTAAATTTTAAAATAGAAGGGTAAGACTCAGATAGTATTTGAGAAGGTGAGAAGAGTGGAAGTCCTTTTTTGGACTTCCCTGGATAAAGATATATTTTTGGTATTAATATATTTTTAACAAAATACTTTCCTTCCTAACAAACGTCCATGCTAACTAAGGTCTGTTACAGTCAGGATGGCTCTGATACCAAGTCTGTGGGGACCCCGGACTAACTGTCCGAAATACCCTTGTGCCTACATATCAGCGATCCCATGATCAGTGCGTCGCTGAAGCACAATTAAACTTGGTAACCAAAGAACATCCATACATACCGAATTTATTTACTTACTTGATGGAAGTGATCAGCTTCATCCGGTGCTCGCAGCGGAATCACCAAACAACGTGGAGCCCAAGTCATTCGCCTTAACCCTACAGGCAGCTGACTGGGAAGCGCCCTAGTTCGCAAAGACGCCAGTGAACTCCTCTCCTTCGAACTGTTTCTTCTTCCACCATCTGGCTAAGACAATAGCCAGGGACGAAACCAATATGAGTACATTTGATTGTACTCGCAAGCTACCCCAAACAGGAGCATGCACTAGTTTAGTTTTATTTTTATTTCAAAGACTTTTATTATTGAAAAACATCTTTATATCTTTATTGAAAAACATCTCTATATATTTATTTAAAAAGGTAAGAAAAAGTTTATAACTATCCTTTAAGAAATCATTATTTTAGTTGTTTCTCAAAAACTCCTCCTTTTTCCCGACCATAACTCATTATGGTCCAATCAACTTCAACAACCTCATACTAACTCATTAGTATAGGTATGTAACAACATCTCCCCTTCAATTTCATTTTAAACTTAAACACCTTTCAAAACTTGCCCAAAACTTGCACATGGTCTTAGCAGTTCTTCCCAACTGTCCATATCCGAGGACTCGGCTATTCGAATAGTTTTACCCTCTGCAGAGGTAGCACGCTTTTCCCACACCCATCCGGTCACTCATCGTGTCAGCCACGTCCCGCCATACCAAGGGTATGCGAAGTTGAGTTCCCGGCCATAGCCTGTCCTTTGCTCATGCTAGTATAGGATCCTACCGCTACGAAACCGGTTCCATCGACACTTAATTCCACGCCCGTCGGAAACTAAGGGTGAGGACTTCGTAGTTCTGCCCGGCGGACCCAAGGGAGCCCTTCAATCCTCTTTCTACAACACAATCATACCGGCTTCCGGTAGACTTCACTTAAGAGGACCCAGGTCAGGGGCAGGTCACCAAACCATCCCCTCATGGAACGAGGTCATCCTCGTTGTTGAGGCATCCAGTACTAACACGAGCAAATTATATGACTACGCCCTTGCCCATATGTGGGTAAATGTGGTCGCACAGGTTATTGGTTGTTCGGTAAGTACCAGGACACAATGTGCATTTTTCAGAAACATCACCATTCACCACCTCTCAATTTCATTACCGACATCTCGGCGTACCAAAATTCATCCAAGGATTTTCAAAGGAGTTTTGAATAAACAATGCTTTTCCCATCCTATAGTTTTATTTAAACAAACTGATACTTCTACATAGAGTGGCAAAATAGTTTTTTCATAAACTTTTGAAAAGGTTTTCACAATCATTTCCAATTCTCATAGCAAAATTCTTTTAACCAAAACTTGGGTGGTTCGTCATCCCACCAAAAGATTTTCGTAGAAGGCTTCTGAGTAAAACAAATTCATTTAGAAATCACTGTATACCACTAACACCTCTACATCGGGTGTCTCAACAATATACTTGTATTTTGGAAAAGGTTTTTCAAAATCATGGCTTTTGTGGCAACACCACATGAATCGTTTATGCTACTTATAAGTAACACAGGTAAATCAAAATAGATGTATATAGATGCAAGCTCAGTGAAGTAGCTTGCCTTGCTCAGCAAAGTGACCCTGGTCTTGTTCTTCTGGTTCAACAAATTCCCCCTTCTCGCAAGTCCCGGCAACGTTCTCGTCTAAACGTCGTAAAACAAACAAGACACACAATTACCACACAATTTGACCAGGCAACACTAACACTCAAGCTGAACATCTACAAATACCTACTGGTCTATAGAAGTCAAAACAATTGAATTTAGTTCAATTATTATTATTATTAATTTCATATACTTTTATTAATTTCAGAAACTAGTTACACACGAGTTAATCCACCATTTAATTTATGTTGATCACAAACATACATACTAAAAATTCTACAGAAAGCTACTGTCACACATAAGACAAATCAATTGGGTTTAATTTATTGTAATTAACCCTAATTTGCGTATGATTTTATTATGACAAAAATCTAGTCACTCAAGTTTTAATACATATCTCATGTTCTGTTGATCACAAAATTATGCCAATTTAGGGATAGCTAAACTTGGCTAGTGCAAGTTCAACAAAATTGACCTAGGTCTAATTGGATTAATATTTATCCCTCTATAATTCTTTTACTACAGAAAGGTTCAAATCACTAATTGAACTACTAATGAGTTTCTGTTGCTCCTAAAATCCCACCAATTTAGGAGTAGCTAACAATTTACAATACTAAACTAACAAAATTGGGTTCAACTCATTTGGACTTTTAAATCAACAACTAAAAATCATTTAGTCCAGAAAAGCTTCTGTGGCAAACTTTTAATTTATCTTAGCCTGTTAAATATTTTTGAGTGAGACCAACGCCAACGGCTAAATATTTTCATAACCTTTCCAGGGAATTTTATTTCATAGTTTTTGGACATCTAAAACGCAAGAAACAAATGTTTTTGTGAGGGTCCAGAGAGGAAATTCGCCCAGAAAATTTCCTGTCCGGAAATGGTTAAATAACTGACAGCGGGTCCTACGGGACCCACCCATCAGTGCGTTTTAGAGAGAGAGGAGGGCACGCAGCATGCATGCAACCATGCTACCGTTGATCTAAAGATCAACGGCTCGGGTGCGTCTCCATCCTCCCGACGCGGGGACACACAGGAAACATAAAAGGGAGGCCTCGGGCGGCTGGTATCTCACCGTGGGGAGGCTGAGGGTCGACGACGAGGGTGTGGGGCGGCTGCGGTGGTCGAGGGCGTCCCGTGAGTGGTGAAGAACGGGCTGGAGATGTCCTGGTTCACCGGCGCTGGAAGCTCACCGAGGTCACGTTCCTCCGGCTTCGCATCAAGCTCCTATTCAACCTGGGCACGAGCAAACGCGGGGGAGTGAGGTTCTGGTCGAGGAGAAAAGGATGGGACAACAATGGTGGAGAAGAAGGTGCTGGAGCGGCCGCGGCCTTCACACGGCCGTGACGCGGCCGAGCACGAGCTTCTCGCTCGAGAGCGAGCGTCGCAACCTGCTGCTGCCCAAAACAGAGAGAGTGGAGTGGGGAGGCGAGTGAGGGTGTTGTGAGTGGGAGAGGGGCTCGGGGTGCTCTGTTATAGGCAGAGGGATGGGTGCACGGTGGTCTCGGTGTAGCAACGCGAGAGAGAGCGAGAGAGCACGGTCGAGGGTTCACGGAGGCGAGTGAGAGTGAGATAACTCGTCATTGGCGGGCTGGGAGACGCAGCAGTGGTGCAGGAGCGAGCACGAGGATTTTGGACGGGAGGCGTGATCGAGACGGCTCACTGCCGTGCGGTGACCTCGGTGTCCTCCGCAGGTGCTCAACAGTGGTGGGCGTCGCCGTGGGCCAGGGGCAGTGATGAGAGCGTGTCTGCTGGGTCACGGGGAGGTGAGGGAGTGGTCAGGGCGAGGCGTGCTTGCTGGGGAGCAGTGGCGACGACGGCCGGCGTCGGCCTCCAGTGCGCGGCAGGCAGCGAGTGGGCAGCGAGATTGCAGGAAGAAGGGGTGTACTCTCGCGCGTGGCTTCTTCCTGAGACGAGAGAGGGAGTGCAGGGGAGGACGGTGGCGTGCTTATGAGGCCTGGCGTGGACGGTGCTCTCCTGCCCACGTGAGTGGCCGAAGAGGAGGAGAGAGAGAGGGTGGCCAACAGCTAGCTTCAATGGGAAATGTCCAAAAACTGGCACACATGTACCTCCTCTGTGCTGGAGTGAGAGAGGGGGAGAGAGAGATCAATTATTGGAGTTCTATGCTTCAACTCATTTTCTGTCCAGAGAAGGAAATGAGGTTTTCTCCAAAATTTTGAATAACACGTGGCACAAAAATGATGTTCAGGAGATCAAGGATGAAAATAGGAGTCTAGGGAATTTTGCCTCATATTTTTCTGAATTGAAATGAGGGAGTTATAGGAGATATTGCAAAATGTCCAGAACTGTTTATTTGATTTAGTTTCAAAAATTTGAATTGGACTATGTGATGTTTTTGCATAACTAGGCCTCACATGAACCTAAGCACCTCAGGAAATTTTCCCCAAATTTTTAGAAATACTTTTATTCGCTAAATAGTTTAAAATTCATTTCGGCCCTTTTTGAAAAGAATCAATAAAGATTATAAAAAAAATGGCCAAAAACACTTTTTGTTAAAGTGAGGTGAGAGAATACATAGTGGAGAACACAAAACTGGTTTTTAATAATTTTCTATTCTGAAAATATTTATCATTTCATGTAAAACATTGAAATTGAGTTTTCGAAACAGTTTTCAGGAAATTCAATATTGACTAGGCATGAAAACCTACATGGAGTAGTGATGTTCTGGGCTCAAAAGGTTCATCATTAAGTTTGGGGTGTGAGATATGGTGCCAAGGATGGATGATGGGGTGGTGCAGTGGTCCAAAGGTCAAGATTTAGAATAACATAAGGGTGTCAAAAAGGTATTAAATACTGTGACACATGGTCACTGTTTTGCTTAATTTTTTTAACACCAAGAATAAATATCATTTTAAATATTTGAGCACACACAATCCACACACAAGAAATCATAGATCATGAAATCAAGACAAGCAAGACACAACACAAAAGATCAGCAACAACACAACCAAGATCACACAAATCAAACCGCAAAACTTTGTCACACCACAATTTACATAATTAACAATACTATCTTATAAAAATGATCACCCTTAATTATGACAAGAGGATGTTTAGGGAATACCTCAAATCATAGCTTAATATTTTCAAAAGGTTTGATAAAGAAAAATATGTGGGGTAACATATTTTCCACTAGTTTTATTTTCAAGTGGACTGAAAATCAGAGTTTATAAAATGGGAGTTTTATATACCTGCAAAATACCACGGTTGAAAAATAGGTAGGAGATGGCATATAGATCTCCATAATTTTGGGAAACACATAATTTTGGCCCAAAAGTGGATATTTTGTTTGTTGCTAAACCAATCATCATTGAAATGGACTTTGGCCAAAATTAGGAATGGAAAAGATATATGGAATATATTCTTGTCATAACATGGTCACCAGAGTTGTGAATATATTTTTACTTAGGTTGATTTCTTGAGTTGACATTTACTAGTCAAACAACTTAAAAATTCAAGTCACACAAGGTTAAACAGAACCATTTAAAGGAAAACACAATCATTAGTGAAGTAATTCAAAAAGTTTTTGTTGGTTCTGAATTTTGGGTCTTATTTATTCTTATTATAAATTTGGGATGTTACACTAACTCTTGCCAAGAAAATCAAGGAGTGGCAAAGGACATTCTTCTATTGTAAAAACACTTCTCCTGAGGGTGAAATTCCTCTCCCTCTTTGGTCTCCTCTTCCCTTCGAGGCTACCGATGCTCTGTCTTCCAAACCTGATCCTTCTTCGTTGCCCTTTATCGAATCCCTTTTAGACAAGGTGAGAGCGCTGACACTCCATGGTCTCACTGGACTAGATCTCATATCTTGCTGGACTAAGTGGCGAGTTCAGCCTGTGAGTCGCCGCTCGCGGCTTATGATGGATTTCACTTGTCATGCAAACGACGTCGATCGTACTTGCCCTGAAGATTGGGACAAAGGGGAGTGGATAAATTTCATTCGCCGAGTGACGGACGAGGATATTGACTCGTATGACAACGTCGGACTTGCTCCCTTCTGGGCTGAGCACAAGCCTTTTGTGGTAATGTTACTTGTCACCTGTTTCCTCGAAAATTCCTTCTCCAAAATTAATTATTTCTGACCTGAGCTCCTTTTCAGATCGATCCCTATTTCTGGGTTCTTCCTCAGAGGACGTCGACTTGAACAAGGATCCGCGGCTGAGTCGTCAAAACAAGCCGCAGCCTTTGGCGAAGATACAGTTATGCACGAGGGTAGTGCTTCTGAAGAGGAACAACAAATGGCCGACGCTCTTCTGTCCTCGACTCCAAATACACCTTTCCTGGAACTTCCTGAGGTGCCTCGCAGGTCCTCGAAACGTATTTTATGCCAGAGCTCAGAAGACCCCGCGCAGCCTGAGAAACGTCGCAAAGCCTTGGCGTTACTAGCAGAAACAAGAGCTGCCAAATCTTTAAAACTCGCTGATCCCAACAAGGCTACTTTTTCTTCCGAGGCTGTTGCAAAGGATTGCTTCTCAATAAGCTCGGGTAATTGTTTGCGACTCTTCTCCTTTTCTTTTTGTGTTTACGTATTTCTGGCAAGGAATTGCTGATCACTACTTCTTTTCATACTCTGTAGGTTCAGATTTGCAAGGTTTATCTTCTCCTTCCTCTGGTTGCCTGATGAAGAGTATCCGTGTCGCCTCTGGGTATGGTTCGCCTTCTTTTCAATGTTGCGGCTCTGCTAGGTCAGCTTATTAACCCATCAATGTTTTGCAGGGCTATGTCTGAAGAGGCTACCAAGTCTAATTCCCATCCCACTTCTTCTCAGCAAGCTATGAGCGAGGATGATGCTGCTGATGAAAACGTGGGAAACAGTAATGGTGCGACTCAACCAAGGCCCTCCCTGGAGGAAGGTATTGCAGACGCGGCTCCTGCCGCGACTCCAGTCGCAGCTCCATCCACAACTCCTGCTGCTGGTAGGGTATCTACTGAAAATAGAATTCCAGCTCCAGGAAATAGTTCTAAGTCAATCGCAGATGCCATAATTTCTGCTGGAGACAAGCATGCTGCTCTGCTGCGCGGCTTAGTTGAGCAATTTTCTTCAAGTCGCCAGGTACATATACCGTAGCCCCCAAGGATCAAAACCTTGTGTCATCGCACGGGGTGTTGATTCTTTTCCTGGCTTCAAATCTCGAGCCCCCAAATTCCTGGATAATTTACCTATGCGTTTTGCTCTGTTTGTTTTCAGCGTGAACTGTCCTTGCTTGATGCTTCTGGCTCAATAAAGGGTAAAGGCATTTCCATAGACCATCCTGAAATGATGCAGTCTCGCCTGGAGCAGCATAATGAGGTCATTAGGGACCAAGATCAGGAAATAAAATCTCTCAAAGGTCAACTCGACTCCTGCGAAGAGCAATTTAAAGAACTTGAAGCTGATATGCAGCAGCGACTCATGGAGAAAGACGAGGTCATTAGATCTTTGCGAGAAGGGCTGACTCTTAAATCTGAATTGATTGATCGCCTGAAGGGAGACCACGCAAAGGAACTCGCCGCGCGAGATGAAAAATATAACTCGCTGCTCAAAGCCTTTGAGGGTTTTGGCTCCATGGTCAAATCAGCCGTCCTGCAGCTTGCTGGTTGGTCTTTTATTCCTTTAATCATACATATTTTGGGTAACCAACGTTAGTCTCTGACTTGTTTCTTGCCTTTTCTTTCTTTGACATAGGACCTGAGGCCCCAGTGTCCCGCTCCAATTGAAGGATCAACTGGTATATCTGTCTGACTTCAGCCAGCGCTTCTTAAAGGTTACCAAGGAAGTTATGACGGTAATCTCTCCTGCGACTGATGGCCCAACATCTTGCGAGTATTGGATAAATAAACTGCTCAAGGCTCCACATTATGTCTCTGATTGGAAACGATCCTCTGCTCGCGCCGGAGCCGCGCATGTCTTGACATTGCTTCGAGCATATTATCCAGAGATAGATGTTGGCAAGGTTGCTCGCCACGGCCTGGCGATGAGCGCGATGATACTGAACTGCCAATAAGCGAGTACTTCGATATCTGGAAAGGGATGCGCGGTATGCCACAAAATTTGTTGATAACTTAGACTTGGGCACTTATCTCGATAAATTCAATCTTGATGGGAGCAAGGTGTCAAAGGAAAAGTCCTCAGGAGCTGAGTCATCTCGGGCTGCCACTCCAGCAACAGTATCTGGTGGCCCTTCTGCCTCGTCTGGCGGCGCCCTGATTATTAGGACACCTGCGACTGCAACTGCGAGACAAGCCGCGCCAATTCCCACTCCTGTTGCTCGGAAGAGGAAAAATAAATAATGTGGGACATGCCCGTTAGTCTGTAAGATATTCATGTATTATAAACAGTATTTTTGTGACCTATAAGCAGGTTCTTTTCTTGATAATTCCATTAAGTAGACGCTCGCGCGGCTCAGTATTTCCTAGGAACATGTGTGTTCAGGGTCGAGAGCGGCCATGATAGGCAATCAAGCTCGATTGACGCCACACCCCAGTACTTTGGTCGCATAATGCAAGACGCTTCTAGCTTAAGGATTGCCACTAGTTTGGCAAAATTTGAGGTGCGATTGGTACTCGCGATGCTCGTAAGGAGCCCTCAAGGGTCAGTGATATATGAAATTCAAAAGACTCAGCGACTCAATGATAGTTGAGGCGAAACGACAAACCCTTGAATGTCAAGGGTGCCGGCTTTATTTCATAATCACTCGATGTTTTACAGGGTGTTACAGGATGATGCAGGCCCTTTAATGCGGGTTTTCTATTCCCCGCAGGCCATGCATACTTGATACTCATCGCACTTAGTTGCGAATTAATACTCCTAACGGAGTGGGTTGAACACCTGATTGGTTCAATTTTGAGTCGCTAAAAGCGACTCGGGTCGAGCATGATAGCTCCGATGTATGTCTCATGTTGAAGCAGAAGCAACGTGTTGGGCGATCAGCCGCACTGAGCTGCGACTTATGTTGAGTTGAGTTTGCTTTGTAAGGACTCACGATAACTGACCCCTTTGGCTGGGGTTGTTGATCGAGGCTGGTTATGCACATGCGCCATTTCTTGTCTTCTTTTTGTATCAAGGCGACCTCTGGGGCATTATCTTGCTGATGCGCGACTTCTCGGTGGGTATTTACCATCCGGTGGCTGCATCCTGTTGGCCGCTTCCGCGGTACCTCCAACGCGACTCGTTTTGAGCTGCGATTACCGATCTGCGACTGATATCCATGTAAGGAGTTGGCGATGCAAGCTTCTTCTGCGAGTACTGAGCCTGCGTTCTCGCATTCTAACGCTCTCTGCCTGTCTCCATATATTGTAATAACACCGTTTGGTCCTGGTATCTTTAACTGTAGGTAGACGTAGCAGGGGCGAGCGGTAAATTTGACATAGGCTTCTCTTCCAAAGATCGCATGATATGAGCTTTTGACTGCTACAACCTCAAAGTCTAGGAGCTCTGTGCGGAAGTTCCGCTCTGTTCCAAAGCTAACTTCAAGTGTTATCTTTCCGATTGGTCGCGTAACAGCTCCTGGGATTATGCCTTGAATTTCTTTCCTGGATGGTCGCAGCCTTGTCTCGGGTATATTCATTCTTCGGAGCGTGTCTTGATATAGGATGTTTACTCTTCCTCCTCCGTCCATTAACCTTACTTAACTTGTATCCCGCGACTTCTGGCGTGACCACCAGAGCTGGCTGTCCTGGATCTCTTACTTCTGGGGGGTGATCGCCGCGACTCCAAATAACCGATTGCTCTGTCCAGCGACGATACCTTTCTGGCGTTGAAATCTGACCGCTCTTCCGGCTTCCATCCGTCGTTTGTACTCCACTGTATGAAACTGTCCTATGTTTCTTCTAGGTAAAACGTCAGGCTCTTGACGAGAGCTAGATTTATTCTTGTGCTGCATCGATCTGCTGCGAGCTGTATCTGGCGTGTCGCCTTCTTTCCACCTCCGGTAATAATGACATTGCGCCTTTGTGTGACCCGCTGGCCTGCCATCTCTCCTGCGATGTAAGTCGCAAGGCACGTCGAAGATCCCCTTGCAGTTATTAGGGGTAAGGCCTTATCACTCCCTTGCTCCTGCATCTGGTGTGCGCGACGTTCAGTTTTCGCGACTGCAGTTTCCCGTTGGGTTCTGTGATAAGCCGCCTGTCCCTTTATCTGTCTTTGCGTACTTGTCAGCCGTTGCCAAAAGCTGGTCGAAACTATCAATCTTGTGCTCAGCGCGACTTAATTTGTGCACCAACGGCTCAAATCTACAGTTCTTTCTCATAGCTTGTATTGCAGCTTGTACTGTTAAGTTTTTGGCGGAGCCAAGGATCTCCGCGATTCTCTTGATCCAGTCGCCGCTTGATTCGTCCTCTTTTTGAATGCATTGTCTAAGGTTTTTCATATCTTCTGTTTGGAATCTGCGATGAACTTGTCCTTCAAGTCTTCCCATGTGCTTATTGATTTTGATGGCAGCCTTAACAGCCAATCCCTAGCTTCTCCCTGTATTGCCAAGTGGAAGTATTTCGCACGTATTTCTTGAGTCACATCAGCCCCTGTTATGCTTGCCTCGTAATCTTCTATCCATAAGGCAGGGTCTTGGTCACTGCGATAGGTGGTGACTCGCTGCGACTCGTCGAAGTTCGGGGGAAACGAGTGAGCCGTATTTCCTCTCCAAAACATGCTGGTCCTTTCAATAATGAATAGGAGTTTACTGGCGCTGAATCTTCATCTGAATCAGTTTCAATCTGGGATGGCTGAGTCGCTCCGGATCCGTGACTCGCCTTCTATCTTCTTTTCTTTTTCCAATGATACCTGCAAACCTGCTAGCTGGTTGACCACTTCTTCGACGCTGCACCTTTCTCCTCCCCATGATACCTCGTTTTGCGGCTCATTGGGCGTGACTCCATACATATTTGCTTGTTGTAAAGCAGCGGTTTGCAGTAGGTCGATCGCATAGCGAGCTTCCTTATCAGCTCGTGTGTCTCCAACCGGTGCTATCTTTGACAATATCCCTATCGCGGCGTGCACGTTGCTCTCTGGGTCGCCGTGGAACTGTGATTTCATCTCTCCTTGTCCATCTTGATCTGATGTTTTTGCTGCCAACGACGGAGTCGCCACTCTTCTTCTTGGAGTTTCTTGCGCTCAGATGTCGTCTTGGTTCGCACCGCCTGGTGCTTCGGCTGGCAGCGACGGAGTCGTCGACCTTCTTCTTGGAGTTTTTCGCGCTCAGCCGCGAGTCTTTGTGCCTCTTCACAGAGTTCCGTCCTGATAGCTTCAATCTCTTCAATCTTGAGGTCTCCTTCCTGATTTGGTAGAGATCCCCAAACAGGTCTTGACGGGACGGGGATGGGCAATCTTGCCGTAGCTTGTTGTAGCTCCTCCAACACGCGGACCCTGACCGGCCGCAGCTCCTTCACCGATTCGCTTCCTTGAGTCGCGTCCATAGATCTGCGACTGACGGATCCGACGAAAACTTTTACTGATCCGATGGGAACGATGTATCCGAACTCGATGCGATCTGCCTCGGGTCCCCACTCTGAGTCGTCGATGAAGGGGACCCCATTGATGTCTTCAACTTGGCCGATGGCGATGTCCTTGAAGCCTGATTTCGATCCTGCGCGGAACGTGACGCTTTTGACCGCAGGCCCCACGGTGGGCGCCAACTGTCGTGGGTTTGTCACGTCAGGTGTCATAGATGACTTCGTAGGTGTGGGATTATGCGAGTCAAGCATCTCCGAGCTTGGGATCGCAGGAACAAAGATCAACACAGATTTACCCAGGTTCGGCCCCCTCAATGTGAGGTAAAAGACCTACTTCCTGCCTACCCTAGATTGGTATTGATATGATAATCGAGGTGTTACAATGGAGGCGATCCGATCTGGTACTCGCCGTATGAGCTAGGGTTTGGGGCTTGATAGCTTGACCCGCTCTAAGTCCTGCGAGTCCTCTTTATATACACAGAGGCTCGCTAGGTTACAAAAGGAAACTTCCCCATAAGGAATACATCCACAGAGGCCTACTCGGAGACTACTTGGTCTTCACGTCCTCCGGGATATGTCTTCTAGATCTTTCCCCTTATGGCGGTTCAATATTGGGCTTGCTCCCAAGTGGGCCTTCGTCCGTGCGAGTAAGTTAAGTCGCACTGGGCCGCGGGTTAATCCAGAGAGTATTCCCCCGACAGGTAGGCTGACGTCATGCATGGCGGTAGCCAATACCTAGAGCCCAGGTCCGCCGCCTCCTCTTCTTCCTCGACAGCGTCGTCGGCGGCAGCCTCTGGCTCTGCCGTAGTCTCGGCGTCAGTCGTCGTCAGGGATGGAAGGGGAAAAGTGGGCGTGGCCGCCGCTGGTGCCGTCGGAGATGGAGAAGAAGAAGACACCCCACCCGCAACCGCGGCGGGGAAAGAAGAGGTCGCCGACGCGGCGTTCGCGGGAGCCGTCGCCGCCGGTGCAGATCCAATCGCAGTCGTCGATGCTGCAACCGACGCCGCCACTTGCTCGTTGATGCTCGCCATTTGGCACAGAGCGCCGCTTGGTGTTTCGCCGGAGTTGGGTGCAGAAGTGGAGGAGTGCTCAAGAAGGGGGATGCGGCAGTGGTGAATGCGAATGGGGAGAAATTCATCTCGGTGGCGTTCGAGGGGTATTTATCCCTTGCCCTGAGATTCATGCGTGAGTCTGGCGGAGGCATGATCTCCGCCACGTGCCCACGATTTGCACATCGTGGCCGCGGCGTTACTGCCGTCGCCTTGATTCCCGCGCGTAGTGGGGAGTTAATCATGACGCATGTTTTAGTTCAAACTGTCGTGGACTTCATGACATCATCCGTCAACATTTGATGGACCAGTCAAATTGACAAGACCTTGCCTGGAAGATTCCTGACAACAGTCAGGCCGTCTTTTCCATGTTGGCGGCATTGTATCCGGCAACTGTTTAGTCAGACTGCCGCCTGATTCAACTTCGGAATGCTTCAAGCTCTTCAGCCGCCTACTACAAGAACAAGGCGGATATCGCAGATGAAAGAAGACGGCGCCTGGAGAACTTCACCCCTTCCGGGGGCTAATGTTGGGATATACCTACTGGGGGCATCACTGACATGGACAAATCCGGCTAGTCCAGGGTGGCCTGCAATGGTGGTAAAGGCTTTGGCCTGCCAGGCGGCCCAGATAGCTGGAGTACAAGGCGGACGACAAATGACAAGATGGAGGCCCAAGACTGAAGCCCTTGCCGCCTTACAGACCAAGATGGAAGGCGGTGACTTGCCGGATAGGTTTAGGACTATGTAGTCTTGCCGGACACGTCTGTCCCTTGTAACCCTAGGTCCGACCGCCTATATAAGCCAGACCTCGGGATGCCTTTAGGGCACGTTCACCATATTCTCATACTCATTGTAACCTGACCAAGGTTATTGCCATTATAGTGAGTTATAGCAGCACGTAGGATCTCGTCGCCGCCGTGAGATCCGAAGCTGGGTAAACTACCTTGTTCGATCCCGACCTCGACGACGTCCAGCTTCTTGCCCTACGTTCACCCTCAGCTAGTTGGGCCATGTCTCCTATCTCAGATGCCGATACCACGACATTAGCGGTGTCCATGGCTTCCACAGCACCGTTGCCCAACCGCAATTGATTCTTCCATGAATAACTACAATGGCTTCCACAGCACCGTTGCCCAACCGCAATTGATTCTTCCCTCGAATGCCAGCTTACATGCATAACTACAGTAATGTTGCCCTGATGCATTCCATTTCCACTTCCACACGTCTGCACCTATGCCAAGAGCCGGGGCTAGCTGTATCTGCTGCCAAATATCCAGGAACTGCAAAAGTGCGTTGACAGTGAGATGCCCAGCAAGGTCATTGGTCCACGTATGATTTTGTCTCCCCTCTGTAATCGTACGTTCGACCCTGGCCTTCCCTGATAAAGGAGTACAACGCTGGAGCTAGCGTGGCAATGTTCCCATTGAGCTAGGAATCTGTCCAGAAAAGTGTTCGTTTACCATCTCGAACCTGAATGTCGATAGATGCAATGAATATGGCTCGGGCTTCATCTGAAACTGTCAAAAACCCTCCTTCCACTAGTACAGAACGACACATCGGAAACGGGCCAAAAACCCCTTCGGCAACGGAGAAAGGGTCCGTGTCCCCGCCTCTGTCACTGATGTGAAGACTCACAATGGCAACGGAGGAGATAAACCGTTTCTGATGTATTTAACATTAGACACGGAGTTTTGCTAATAACCGTTTCTAATAAGGGTTACAGGAAAACAAAAAAAAAACACGGTGACGGGCTGTGCCGTCGATGGAGCCCCGCTCCATGCGACTAGACGGCCGCCCAGTCGTCACCGTATTCCTGTACGCCCTGCTTTACAACAGTTCATCAGTGCGCGTGGCTGGAGCTCTGCTCCTATGTCTTCACGGCCGCCAGATGAACATCTACTGTCTTTCCTGCTGCGCAAAATGTACTGCTCCTGGTGACGGCACCGTGTATGGAGCCCCGCTCCTAGGTCTTCACGGCAGCAGCATCGTCACCAAGCATCCACCAAGCCCTTGAAACAACGAATATTCTTTGTTAAAAACAGCAAACAAAGCTAATAAACAGAGCCAATAAGCAGTAAACAAGGCAAACCGAGCTAAATACATAGCTGAAGAGCTAACTAACAGAGCAAACCAAGCTAAATAAGTAGCTAACATAGCAAATACATAGCTGAACAGAGCTAACTAACAGAGCAACCCGATCTAAATAAGTAGCTAACATAGCAAATACATAGCTGAACAGAGCTAACTAACAGAGCAAACCGAGCTAAATAAGTAGCTAACATAGCAAATACATAGCTAAACAAAGCAAACCGAGCTAAATAAGTAGCTAACATAGCAAATACATAGCTGAACAGAGCTAACTAACAGAGCAAACCGAGCTAAATAAGTAGCTAACATAGCAAATACATAGCTGAACAATGCAAACCGAGCTAAATAAGTAGCTAACATAGCAAATACATAACTGAACAGAGCTAACTAACAGAGCAAACCGAGCTAAATAAGTAGCTAACATAGCAAATACATAGCTAAACAAAGCAAACCGAGCTAAATAAGTAGCTAACATAGCAAATACATAGCTGAATAGAGCTAACTAACAGAGCAAACCGAGCTAAATAAGTAGCTAACATAGCAAATACATAGCTAAACAAAGCAAACCGAGCTAAATAAGTAGCTAACATAGCAAATACATAGCTGAACAGAGCTAACTAACAGAGCAAACTGAGCTAAATAAGTAGCTAACATAGCAAATACATAGCTAAACAAATCAAACCGAGCTAAATAAGTAGCTAACATAGCAAATACATAGCTGAACAGAGCTAACTAACAGAGCAAACTGAGCTAAATAAGTAGCTAACATAGCAAATACATAGCTAAACAAACCAAACCGAGCTAAATAAGTAGCTAACATAGCAAATACATAGCTGAACAGAGCTAACTAACAGAGCAAACCGAGCTAAATAAGTAGCTAACAGAGCGGTCATTTACCTTAGGCGAGGCGGGGTCGCTTTCCGTCGCGGATTGCGTCCCAGGCGTCGGCGTCGGCGCCGGAGCCACTGCCAGAGGAGACGTCAGAGGAGACCTCATCCTGCTCGAACACCGGAGCGTACTCCTCCTCCTCCTCCTCCTCCGCCTCCGCCGCCGCCACCGCTGCGCCGCCGCATCTGGCCCAGGGCCCTGGCCAGGGAGAAGAGAGCGGTCTATGGCTGCCCGGAGCCGCGTCTGGAACAACGCCTCCTCGGCGGCTTCTATCGCGTGCTCGGCGGCGGAGATGCGGATAGCTCTCTGCATCGCAGACGCCCGAATGACACCCTCGGCGCGCTCGCGCTCAAAGGAGGCGCGAGAGAGGAGGAGACCGACCTCCAGATCCTCGTCCTCATCGTCCGAGGAGGACGATGAGGACGAGATCCGGGCGTCGGTGGCCGCCGCCGCCGTGGATCCGGATGGGATTTGACGGCTCAGAATGAACTCGCGACCGCAGTCGCCGGGGATCTCGCCCCAGTTGTAGGGGAGATCCGGGCTGCGCCTCGGAGGGTGGGAGGAGGAAGATGCTCCATCCTGACTTCCGTCGGCGCCGGAGGGGTTCGCCATTGATGGGTGAAGTAGGAGGAGAGCGTGTGCGGCTAGGGTTAGGAACTGGGGAGAGTGAGACTGAGAGTGAGAGTGAGATACAGTACTGGAGTGGGAGATATTAATACCGGCACCGCTTAATGTGCCTTCACATGGGAAACGGAGATAGACCGATCTCCGTTTCTGATGTGGAAATATCAGCAACGGAGATATTCTTTCCTCCGTTGCCTATATATGAGCAACGGAGATCTTTTCAGCCTCCGTTACCATTGTGTCGGGCCCATCGATGCGCGCACACTCGCGGAAGCGCGCGGAGCTCATTTTTCCGTCGCCTAACTCTTGCCGTTGCCATAGAGGGGTATCCGATGTGTCGTTTTGTACTAGTGTTCCATGGAAGATCGTCAGAGGTGCGGGCCTCCCAGAGCCATTTTGTTCGAAGCACGGTGTTGAAGAGTTTAAGGTTCAGAAAACCCAGTCCACCATAGTTGCGGGGTGCGCAAACCAGCTCCTAGGCAACTTTGCACTGCCCCTTCTTTGCGCAAATCGAGCCACTCCAGAAGAACCCTCTGCCATACTTTTCCAGCGCATTAAGCAGCTATGGAGGTAAATCCAGTGCCATCATATGGTAACCATGCACCGAGGTGATTGAGTCCTTGACTAGTATAGCCCTACCACTGTGCGCCACAAGGCCAGCTTTCCATGTAGGTGGTTTGTTTTGCGTCTGATGGCGTGGAATAGCACGTTCGTTGGGAGACCCCAAGTGTAGGGTTTGATGTAATTTAGAAGCAAGTTTTTCCTTGATTACAAAACCAAGGTATTCAATCCAGTATGATTTGGAGAAGGCTTTAGAAAGGTGTCAACTGCGCCGTTTACGATAATTGACATGGACCTGCGCACACACGAACAAACTACTTTGTCCCAAAGAAACAGAGAGGTTGACAATCTCTCTGGCTTGCTGAACACAAAGGGTTAAACGTATGGTGGAAAATAATATGAGAGCAAAAATGACCAGCGAGCAAAATGATATAGAAAGGCTATTAGAACGGTTGTAAACATCGGGGTCCAAAGTTCACTAGTGGTGTCTCTCCAAAAGATAAACATGTTGGGTAAACAAATTACAGCGAGGCAATTGACAAACATGGGCGCAACACAATACTATCATGACACAAAATTCGCCGTTTCATTTAATAAGGGCATTACGACAAAATACATAGACCGTTAACCAACTGCATCTACAACTAATAATCCACCCCGGGATCGCTATCCAGCCAGTCACCCGAAAGTATTAAGTTGCAAACAACATATAATTGCAATAAGCATGGTGCGTAATGTAAGCAATGTAAACAACATAAAGCAATAAACACCGCTGTTTTATCCCTAGTAGCAACAATACATATAAAGTCTTAATCGTTTCTGTCAACTCGAGCTCAGACAAGAGAGGCTAAATACCCTCTCTAAGATACTAGCAATTACTTCGGCCAAAGCATCCACAAGCATCGAGAGCATGCAAGATCGTAAATAAAACATATGAATAAACAATCTGAACAATAATGTCATGACTCCATAATTCATCGGATCCCCGCAAACACAACATGTAGCATTACATAAAGATGATCTTAATCATGTAGGCAGCTCATAAGATCTAAACAACGGAGCACAAAGGAGAAGAGACAACCATCTAGCTACTGCCATGGACCCGTAGTCCCGTGGTGGATTACTCACGCATCACTCCGAAGGCAGGCATTGTGGTGTAGATGCCTCCGGTGACGATCTCACCCTTCGGCAGGGTGCCGGGAAGGGCTTCATGACCCTCCCGATCTAGGGTTGGCGATGGCGGCGGCCTCGGAATTTTTCTGAAAAATATGATCGGGTACCGAGGATTTTCGAGAGGAATAGAATTTATAGGCGAAAGGGAAACTCGGGGAGACGCCCGAGGGCGCCAGGTGGGCCCCAGGCGCGGTCAACCCTTTGACCGTGCCTGGGTGGCGTCTGGGGGCTGTGGGCCCCCTTGCAGCTCCCCTCCTGGCTACGTCTTCGTTTCTTCGTAAAAATTATTCATGTAAATTTTTAGGCGATTTGGAGAAAATTCCCCGACTAGCTTTTCTGAAACAAAAAGACAGCAAAAAACAGGAACTGGCATTGGGCATCTTGTTAATAGGTTAGTTCCATAAAACATGCCAAAATGATATAAAAACATTATAAAAACATGTGGCCATTATATAATAAGCATGGAACAATTAAAAATTATAGATACGTTTGAGACATAGCAGCATCCCCAAGCTTAATTCCTGCTCGTCCTCGAGTAGGTAAATGATAACAAGATAATTTTTGTGGTGACATGCTTCTAACACAATCTAGATCAAATAATAATGTAAAGCACATGAACTGAATGAAAGTGATCCAAGCCAATGGTCTATAGTTTGAAATGAAGTAAATAATGATTAACCATGTATAACATTTAAGCAAGAACTTTTTATGGATATAACTTTGGAGACTTGGAAATTATAAAACACGTCATGCTTGATAGCTCACAAAGCAATATACTTCTGAAAAAGGTGTTCAACCGACACAGAGGAAGATTTAAGTTTTCAGCAAAGCTTCAACTTGTAACATACTTATCACTGGATAATGTCAATACAAAAGTTTTCACAGTTAAACGTAAGGATAAAATGTAGTAAATTTGTACCAAAATTGATACTATGCGTTTGCTTGAGTAGTGATAAAGATTGGAAAGGAAAAATGACTCAACATAAAAGTAAAAGAAAGGCCCTTCGCAGAGGGAAGCAGAGATTAATCGTGTGCTCTGCTTTTTGGTTTTTTAAAGCATATAGAGACATAAAAATATTTCTTTTTTAGAGTGGTGCATATTATGGTCAACGAATGGTAATAGAGTTCTTGATATCTTCCATACCAATAAATTTTAAGAGCGACTCCCATGAGGAACGTTATTTCTGCAGCAAGCAGATCATTTCTCTATCTCCTTTGTTTACACATGCAGATGTTTTACTGAATTCTCAGGAACAAAATGTGAGGAGAGTTTTTTTGGTGAAAGTTGTAATTTATCTTTTATGGGGCTGGGCACCCCGCTGTCAGCTCTTTTTGAAAAATTAATGGACAAGTAGATGAAGCATACAAGTCCCTGGATAACTTATTTGGCGTGGAAGATAACAAACCCAACTACTGCTTCCTCATGAGTCATGAGCTTGGGAGCAGTGGCACAAAACATGAGTAATAACATTTTGAAATTTTAAAGGTAGCACACGAAAAATTTACTTGGAGTGGCTAGGAAATACCACATGTAGGTAGGTATGGTGGACACAAATGGCAAGGATATTTGGCTCAAGGATTTGGATGCACGAGAAGCATTCCCTCTCAGTACAGAGTTTTTAGGCTTAGCAAGGTATCAAGCAAACACATATCATCAACCCAATAAATGAATGACCACAAGATATACATTAAGCATAACCATTAGACCTCATACCGTCTTCCTTGTCAACCAAACATGCTTTTACAAAAAGAATATCTAGACTTTGAGAAAATACCAATCAAAACAAGCGTCATAATTTAAGACTTTACGTTATTTCTCCACTACTCCATTCTTAAGTAAATGATCCACAAGTTTAAACATTTATTCTAATTCATCTCTCAAGACAACGATAAGCATCAAATTACTCAAGACAATGACCTACAAGATTATGTAAACTTCTTTCTTTTACCACTTCCTACATGATAGTTTCCCTTTCACCAAACACCAATCAACTTATTTCAACAAAACTCTCTAAGCAAATACGCATGAAACACAAGAGAGTGCTTCCTAACTACAAGAAACTAATAGCTATGAACAAGAGATACATGAAAAACAAGAGTTAGAAGCTAAAATAATAAAGAGCTAAACACTCTACACATATAAGTGAAGAACATGAGTGTTTTATGAAAAAGCGGAGCGTGTCTCTCTCCCACACAAGAATGCAAGGATCCATTATTGAAAATGACCAGCAAACAACACAAAACAAAACTGAAAGCAAAACACAAACGACGCTCCAAGAACATCACATATTATGTAAAGGAATAAAAATATAGTTTCATGGGATCGACCTGATTAATTGTCAATGAAGAGGCATCCCCAAGCTTAGACGCTTGAGACTTCTTGAATATTTAGTGGAGGTCCAGGGGAGCCTCCCCAAGCTTGAACTTTAATCCCTTCTTGATCTTCTTTTATCACCTCGTTCTCTCAACACTTGAAAACTTCCTTCACACAAAACTTCTCACAAACTGATTAGAGGGGTTAGTTCTCGAACAAAATAATCCACCTTCAATTCTCATTTGGCAAATTGCATAAACTTGTTCCAAAACATTGGCTACTACCACAAAGGTTTAAGTGATGTTCCGTGGATAGAAGAACTCCACTTTGCTCGTAAAAGAAGCAATGCAAAAATGAAGACAGAATCTGTCAAAAATAGAACAAAACGTAAAGATGATTTTTTTCGGGCTACTAGGACACCTCGAATCAGAAAACTTAAAACTAAAAAAGTTAGACAAAACCCAGATGCTTGCTGTCAAAACATTTCAGCTACAAATCACGTTCTGTGATTTTTTAGAATTTTGTACGGTGACGGACATAAATCTGTTTCTGAACAGTAACTCAAATTTTTTACTTTCCTCCCATTAGAGGCTATTCTAGGCACAAAAACCAAAACAAAAAGGATATAAGGGTGTTGCTACAGAGGCAACAACATCCCAAAACTCAACAAAACAAAAACAAACTGAAGGTAAAAATAATGGGTTGCCTCCCATAAGCGCTTTTCTTTAACGCCTTTTAGCTGGGCCTGATAGTTCTAATGATGCTCACATAAGAATAGAAAATGAAGTAAAAGGGAGCATCAAGAAGAAAATATGAAACACATTTAAGTCTAACCCACTTCCTATGCATAGGAATCTTGTAAACAAATAAATCCATGGAGAACAAAGTGACAAGCATAGGAGGGTAAAACAAGAACAACTTCATAATTTTTAACATAAAGAGAGGTGTTTTAGTGACATGATTTTTTTTATAACCATATTTTCCTCTCTCATAATAATTTACAGTAGCATCATGAACAAACTCAACAATATAACTATCACATAAAGCATGCTTTTCATGATCTACAAACACATAATTTTTATCAAGCTCCAAATTGTGGGATTAAAATTAACTAAAGTCATGACCTCTCCAAACCCACTGTTAACAATATCATAACAAGATGATTGATCACTCTCAAAAAGCATGGGACTCCATCTAGATAATGTCAAGACCTCTCCAATCCCATTTTTAATAGTAGTACAATTAATATTACCGAGCAACATAGGACCATCATCTAGAGCTTTATCATAAAAAAAATCTAAGCAAAACTCCTTATTACCATGCATTTAATATTAGGCATAAATAGAGGATTATCATAAGATTTATCAAAATAGAATGGATTACCATAAATAACAGTAGCATATTTCCACAAGTTTCATTCATAGGGACATCATGTCCATAAGCATAGCAAGCATCAGTTTTATCAAAAAGGGATATTTCAAGAGAATCCATAGGAGCATTGCATTCATCCTCCTTTGGTAAGCATGGAGGGTAATCAAATAATGTAAGAGTTAAAGAGTTACTATCATTAGACGGTAGATCCTCCTTTTGTTCCCACTCTCCTCCTCTTTTTCATCCAACGAGATCTCAGTTTCAGCAATTTCTTCTTCTACAGGTTCCTGCAAGGCATCGGTCTCTCCTTTTGGAGCATAAGTTCTCTCAAGATATTCAGTAATATAAGGATTATCATTGTAATACTCAAGGCAATATCCAAGTATAACAAAAATTTCAGATTTGTAAGAAGCATCATCAATATCTTTAAGCACAGAAGTAATTTCATAGGCACCCATAAAAACAACAAATTCTTCAATTTGTTCAAGATTATCAAAATCATAGTTTCCTTTAGCATATGAAGCCAATATTTCATTATCATTTTAATCACATTGGAAAGGGAGGTGTTTATACCTCCTACAGCAAAAAGATTCATTAAAGCACCTAGATTCATCATATGTAGAGCAAAAGTTTTTTGCAAGACTATTCAATTTATTTATTTGTGCCCATAAGTCTTTCCCTTTTTGAGACAAGCAGTATTCCTTATAACTATTTTGTTGTTCCTCCGTGAACCCAGCTTGCCAATAAGATCTAGTCTCAAACAAAGTAGCCATTGATAGCAAGTAAAGAACTAGACATAATATCAAGCAAAACAATAAAAAGGACTAGTGCTGGATTTTTTGTTGTTGTGTTTTTTAGTTTTAAAGCAAACGAAAAGCAAAACAAGACCAACAAAAAATATACTAAGCAAGACAATAACAAAATAGAGTGTAAGGATGTGCGAAACTCCCCTCACTGAAGCTTCCAAATCCCTGGCAAGGCGCCAGAAAACTTGCTTGATGGCGTGGAATAGCACGTTCGTTGTGAGACCCCAAGTGTAAGGTTTGATGTAATTTAGCAGCAAGTTTTCCCTTGATTACAAAACCAAGGTATTCAATCCAGTAGGATTTGGAGAAGGCTTTAGAAAGGTGTCAACGACGCCGTTTACGATAATTGACGTGGACCTGCGCACACACGAACAAACTACTTTGTCCCAACGAAACAGAGAGGTTGTCAATCTCTCCGGCTTGCTGAACACAAAGGGTTATACGTATGGTGGAAAATAATATGAGAGCAAAAATGACCAGCGAGCAAAATGACTTAGAAAGGCTATTAGAACGGTTGTAAACAATATAGGAAAATAGGACCGGGGTCCACAGTTCACTAGTGGTGTCTCTCCAAAAGATAAACATGTTGGGTAAACAAATTACAGCGAGGCAATTGATAAACATGGGTGCAACACAATACTATCATGACACAAAGTTCACCATTTCATTTAATAAGGGCATTACGACAAAATACATATACCGTTATCCAACTGCATCTATGACTAATAATCCACCCGGGATCCCTATCCAGCCTGTCACCCGAAAGTATTAAGTTGCAAGCAACAGATAATTGCAATAAGCATGGTGCGTAATGTAACCAATGTAAACAACATAAAGCAATAAACACCGTTGTTTTATCCCTAGTAGCAACAACACATATCAAGTCTTAATCGTTTTTGTCAACTCGAGCTCAGACAAGAGAGGCATGAACCCACTATCTAGCATAAATACCCTCTCTAAGATAGTAGCAATTACTTCGGTCAAAGCATCCAAAGCATCGGAGAGCATGCAAGATCATAAATAAAACATATGAATAAACAATCTGAACAATAATGTCATGACTCCATAATTCATCGGATCCCCGCAAACACAACATGTAGCATTACATAAAGATGATCTTAATCATGTAGGCAGCTCATAAGATCTAAACAACGGAGCACAAAGGAGAAGAGACAACCATTTAGGTACTGACATGGACCCGTAGTCCCGTGGTGGACTACTCACGCATCACTCCGGAGGCAGGCATGGTGGTGTAGATGCCTCCGGTGACGATCTCCCCCTTCAGCAGGGTGCCGGGAAGAGCTTCAGGACCCTCTCGATCTAGGGTTGGCGATGGTGGCGGCCTCAGAACTTTTCTGGAAAATATGATCGGTTACCGAGGGTTTTTGGGAGGAATAGAATTTATAGGCAAAAAGGCAACTCAGGGAGACGCGCGAGGGCGCCAGGTGGGCCCCATGCACGGTCAACCCTTTGACCGTGCCTGAGTGGCGTCGTCTGGGGTTGTTGGGCCCCCTGCAGCTCCCCTCCTGGCTACGTCTTCGTTTCTTCGTAAAAATAATTCATGTAAATTTTCAGGCAATTCGGAGAAAATTCCCCGACTAGCTTTTCTGAAACAAAAAGACTGCAGAAAACAGGAACTGGCACTGGGCATCTTGTTAATAGGTTAGTTCCATAAAACATGCCAAAATGATATAAAAATATTATAAAAACATGTGTCATTACATATAATAAGCATGGAACAATCAAAAATTATAGATACGTTTGAGACGTATCAGCATCTTATCCACCAGCAGCCGCAGGTCAGACTTGCGGAGACGACGATATGACAATGGCATTCCTAGGTACTTCGTGGGAAATGAAGCAATATTGCATGGGAATCCAATTATCGTTCCATATGTGTGTTGCACGCCCATCTCCTATCCTCTTTATTAATCCTTGCTTCCAAACTCCAAGCCCCTCATGGATCCCTCTCCAAACCTGAGATGGATTATTACCCAGGTCCAACTTAAGGAGATCACCACCCGGATGATACCGAGCTTTGATAATTCTAGCACTCAACGACCCTGGTTGTTGGGGTAAACGCCATCTTTGTCTAGCTAGCAAAGCTAGGTTGAACAACTCAATATCTAGAAAGCCCAAGCCTCACATTCCTTTCGGTTTAGTCATTTCCTTCCAAGACACCCAAGCTGGCTTCCGATTACCATCTTTACTTCCCCACCAATTTTTCACAAGGAGAGAATTTATATGTTGACATAGTCCCCATGGCAGCTTAAAACATGCCATGGAAAAGGTAGGTATCGCTTGTGCCACTGATTTAATCAATAACTCCTTACCGCCAACCGATAGAAGCTGTTCCAACGTACCCTGAATTCTTTTCCTTACACGATCCTTCAGATATTGGAAAGCCCCATTCTTGGATCTACCAACATCAAAAGGCATCCGAAGATATTTCTCACTCAACGACTCATTCTCAACATTCAGAATAGCCTTGATCTCATTCCTCTTATTGTTTGGGCACCATTTACTGAAATACATCGATGATTTGTCTGTGTTTACTTGTTGCCCCGAACGCCACACAATAAGTATCCAAAATATCTTGCACTTGATTAGCACAATTTCCATCTACCTTAAACGGCAACAAGCTATCATCTGCAAATAACATGTGGTTAACCATCGGAGACGATGGAGCCACCTTTATACCTTGAAGCAATGATGATTCACTTCGAAACTTAAACCGGCACGAAAGGTCTTGTACTGCTAATAGATATGGAGATATTGGATCTCCTTGCCAGCTTGGTGTCTTGGAAGGAATGACTAAACCGAAAGGAAATCACCCGGTTTCGTCCCATTAAAAAGAACCTCAAACGAAACTGTCAGTGATCAATCTCATAATCATACTTACCCACCGTGGATGGAAACCAAGTTTTAGCAAAACTACCTCCAAATAGCTCCACTTCACCCTATTGCAGTCCTTCCTCGTATCAAGTTTTACAGCGCATAAATGATTCTTCTTCCTCTTCTTTTTCATATAATGTAGACACTCATAAGCTGATATGATATTATCCGTGATTCTTCTCCCGGGTAAAAAAACAGATTGCTCTTGTGAAATGATCTCCGGAAGTATTACATCGCTTCGTGATCCGCGTGGTCTGTTAGTCGGGCCGTGGGTCCTAACATAGAGCCCATTTTAGGTACGCACTAACGCACCCATGTAATCCGAAAGAACTGTGAAACAAAACAGGTAGCCCAATAATTGAGGCCCCTTAGTCCGTGAAACATCGACCTCACGGTCCTTACTCCTCACGGCCCTTGCCATCTTATCTTCCGCTTCTGAACTCCATGGCGCGGCACCGCCATGGCTGCGCTTCCTCTCCCCCTTCCCGCCAACAAGCTCCACGATGCTCCGCGACCTGCCTCCCTCCACGCCACACTCGCCTCCCTCTCCCAACGCGGCGGCGACCACGGAAGCCTCCGGGACGCCTTCGCGCTCGTCACCCGCGCCGAGCGCCAGTCTAGTCCCGCCTTCGCAGTCGCCGTCGGCCCGGAGGTGTACGCGTCCCTTCTGCAGTGCTGCGTCTCCGCGGAGTCCCTCCGCGCGGGAAGACAGGTGCACGCCGCCGCCGTCAAGCGCGGACCTTACTACTGCCGCCACGCCTACATCGGCACCAAGCTCGCGGTCTTCTACGCCCGCTGCGGCGCACTCGCCGATGCCGAGCGCGTGTTCGACGCGCTCCCCAAGAAAAACGCCTTCGCGTGGGCGGCCGTCATCGGACTATGGAGCCGCGCCGGGCTGCACGACAGGGCGCTTGCCGGATACGTCGACATGCTCGAGGCCGGCGTCCCCGCGGACAACTTCGTCGTGCCCAACGTGCTAAAGGCGTGCGCGGGGTCCGGGATGCTCGCGGCGGGAGGGCGTTGCACGGGTACGCATGGAAGGCGGGCTTCGGGGAGTGCGTCTACGTCCTGAGCAGCCTGGTGGACTTCTACGGGAAGTGTGGCCAGGTGGACGATGCGAGGGAGGTGTTTGATGCAATGCCGGAGACGACCGTCGTGACCTGGAACTCGATGTTGATGGGCTATATAAACAATGGGAGAATTGATGATGCTGTAGAGCTGTTCTATCAAATGAGGGTCGAGGCGTGCTGCCGACGAGGGTGAGCGTTCTTAGCTTTCTGTCTGCATCGGCGGATTTTGAAGCTCCTGACTGGGGAAGGCAGGGCCATGCCGTGGCTGTATCGAGCGGTTTAGAGATGGATGTGATTTTGGGGACTTCGATCATCAATTTTTATTGCAAGGTTGGGTTAGTGGAGGCTGCAGAGGCGGTGTTTGAGCAGATGGTGAAACGAGATACTGTTACATGGAATTTGATGATTGCTGGGTATTTGCAGGATGGACAGATCGACAAGGCTTTTATCACTTGTGAGAGAATGCTGCAGTCTGACGTTAGGTTTGATTGTGTGACGTTGGCTTCATTTATCATGGCGTGTGTGAAATCCAGCAGCGTGGAGATGGGCAGAGCTGCTCACGGCTATGCAGTTAGAAACAATCTTGAATCAGATACAACAGTTGCCTGTGGCCTGATAGAGTTGTATATGAGTACTGAAAGAACTGAACATGCACGCCGGGTATTCGATGTCATGAGTTGTAGAGACATGGTCATGTGCAAAGCCATGATTTCTGCTTATGCAGATCATGGCATGAGTGCTGAGGCTCTGAAACTTTTATATCAAATGGAACTTGAGGGCATATCTCCAACTGCAGCATGCTGGGATTCAGTTATTTCAGTTTTAATGAAGAATGAGCAGATTGAGAAGGCCCTAGAGATATTTTATGAGATGCTATTAACAAAAACACGCCCCAATCTGCGCACGTGGAGCCTTTTAATAAGTGGCTTGTCTCGAAATGGTATGCACTGTGAGGTAATGAATCTGTGCTGCAAGATGCAGGAAGCAGAGCCTGCACCAAGTCCAACAATATTTTCCGCAGCACTTCTTGCTATGAAAACTGCATCTTCAGTAGAATATGGGAAGGCAATGCATGCTTGCATTGTAAAAAGGGGCCTATTGTTGTCCAAATCCGTGATACAATCCCTGCTAAGCATGTATGGTAGTTTCAGTGACTACGGGACAGTGGAAAGTTTGCTAAGATCTCTTGCTGATGTACAGTAAATAACGCAGCTGTACATAGTTACATATCACATACGGATTTGCTCATATTCATCATCAGATGGCTATTCTTGGAATGAAGTGCACATCCAATCATTCTAGTTGGTGAAGTAGATACATATTCCGTTGTAGCTTAATGCACAACTACGTTTTTTAACACACTTTTCTGTTGTTGTACGGCAGCAGGCATTTTCACACGAGAGCAGAAGGTTCCAATCAGTGAATGAGCAAGGTCACAGTAGTAAATAGTGCTGCTGTTGGCACAGAGCTTCTGAAGCTTGCAGCTACAGAAGATTGAATTATTTGCCGAAAAAGTGTACTACAGTTTAGCTTTCTGTAACTATGGATGGCAAAACCAATAGTGGATTTGTTTTTGTCTTTTGTTGAATCTTTTTCACGGCTCGATAGAGAATTTGATAAGCCAATGATTTTTTTCCGTCGCCGAGAGACAATCTGCGTTTGTGATGCCTCCCCAGTTTGCTCTTTTTTGCATTTGAATGTGTACTCTGCGCTGGCCCTTTTTGGGAATTGTCAGAAGACACGACATGGTCTACATGTGATGAACGAATTATTGTTTAGTTCTTGTTACAATCAAAACAATGGAGCAGACTGTACACCCATACTGCAAACTGTAATTATTTGGTTGCAAATATATGCTTCTCCAGAGTTGCAGAATTACCGAGTGAAATGGTAACAGCTTTTGCAGCATACGTTTACTTTTACTGAAGAACCTACAGATGTAGACCTTCGGCACTCGTCTGGTAAAAATCATTTATGTTCATCGATCACTGACAGTAATCGGTCCATATGCTTGTTTGCAGAGCAGTGTAAGAGCATCTCCACTCGTGGCGCTCAAACGGCCGTCCAAACGCATTTGGGACGTGCCGGACACAAAATCGCCCCCACTCGCGGCGCCCAAACGCGAATTCGGTCCGGCGCGGCCCAGTTTTGTGTTCGGCACGCCCAGCCCACGCCCTCAACTTGAGGCTTGGGGCGGCCCCGGACGGAAGGAAACGCGACGCCACGTCGGCCTCCGACGCGCGGGCCACGCCTGGCAGTGAGACGGCGATCGCAATAAGTGCCGGCTTCCCCCAATTCGTCCACAAAAATCGCATTTCCCCCGCCATCTCTCCCGCCATCTCTCCCGCCAAAAGAAAAAACCCTCGCGCCGCGGCGGCTCCATTGCGCCGCCGGCACCCAAGGGGG
Organism: Poa pratensis; assembly: GCA_947311845.1. NCBI lineage: Eukaryota > Viridiplantae > Streptophyta > Magnoliopsida > Poales > Poaceae > Poa > Poa pratensis. The sequence goes on from CAMZMU010000057.1 coordinate 9,701,951, forward strand.
CAGCGAAGACGAAGGCGGCGGGGAAGACGCTGGGCGTCAAGCGCAAGACCCCCCCCCCCCCCCGGGGAGAAGCCGGAGGAGATGAGGCAGGAGGATTGGGACCTCGACGTACTCCGGCGCCGATTGGACACGCAGAGCCGTGCCGGGCGCCGCGTGAAGCAGAATGAGAGGAAACGGCTCGGCACGGCGGCGCCATTGACGGCAAGGACGATCGCCGCCATGAACAAGACCGTCGCCGCCTTGAACCAAGCATTCGCCTTGGGAGGAAGCCAAGAGAGCAGCGCCACTCTACGATGCAAGGTCGGCGGCTCGCCGTCGAATTCCTCCTTCTTCGCCGACAGCGTCGCCGCCACGCCTCGCACCAGGTTCTCCCCCGAGTACGGCGACAGCCAGCATCACGGCGGCTTCGACCCAACATCATCTTCCCTTCTTGTGGCCTGGATCTAAACCACCCCGTCGATCTGAATTCGCCGGCGATGCAGAGAGATCCCGCCGTCCAAACGGCCGCCGGTCGGAGCCTTTCATTAGACGCGGGCGCCTCCCATGTGATCGACGGAATGACTCCGACGCCCCGGAGCTCATGCAGGTATGAACCCGCATTTTGTAGCCATGGCATGTACAATATACGTGTGCATAGGCGAGTCGTGGCTACCGGCCTTGCTCCTTGTGTGTAGGAGACCGCCCATATCATGGATGACATCATCAACGACAACGCCCGGGCGGAGGATGATGACGACGGGTTCGACGAGGATGAGGAGTACTATGAGGACGACGACGAGGACGGGGCCGAGGTCGAGGAGTAGGGGGTGGTGACCGACGCTGTGGTCGGCGAGCAGGCGGCGAAGAAGAAGAAGGGCAGCCGCGGCACAATCTGGACGACCAAGGAAGACGAGTGCATGGTCGAATCATGGAAGGCCATTACTACCGGCGAGATCACCGGCACAAACCAGTCGAGCACCGCCTACTGGTCCCAGATCAAGGACGAGTTCGACGAGCGCCGGTTCACCAAGGACTTCTACAAGGTGAGCATGGTGCGCGGCCAAGGCGCCATCGAGCATAGGTGGCGCATCGTCCAACGCCTCGTCAACAAGTTCCACGGCTGCCACGAGAACATCGTCGACCAGAAGGAGAGCGGGAAGGGCCCGGCGGATCAGGTGACCGCCGGCTTGCGACCCCCTTGTTGTTTTGTTGCTTAAGTACAATTGTGATCGTCGTCGGCTTGCTTTGTTGTAGGTCATCGACGCCCTTGTGTTGTACAAATCCATCAACAAGGAGAAAGACTTCAAGTTGATGCATTGCTACAAGCTTCTCCAAAGTTGTGAGAAATGGAAGGCGCACCGGCGGACTTTGAACAAGAACGGCCGCGCCGACCTCAACGCCGATCCCCAAAACTTGGAGGGGCGGCCAATCGGGAACAAGAAGGCGAAAGCGGCCTTGGCAGCGGCGGCAAAGACGGACAGAGTGCAGTCGTCCATCGACAAGGTCCTCGCCGATGTTTGCTCCAACTCGAGCTTGAGGCGCGAGGAGAACAACGCAAGGTGGGCGACCTTGATGCAGAAGGCCGACGTCAAGATCATTCTCGAGCAGAAGAAAGCCGCCGTCAAGAAGAGGAGTCAGGATTTCATGATCTTGACGGCCAACGTCTCCAACTTGGATCCGCTGGCGAGGGCGGCGCACAACATGTATCGCGCCGCGATCCTGCAAGAGCTTTGGCTCGTTCCGCCCGAGAACGGCACCGAGAACGGCGGCAACCACGGCGCGGACGACCAGGTCGACGATGACCCCGACATGATCGCCGATGACCCCGACATGACTCAGCCCGGCTATGGCTACGTGCCCCAGCCCGGTGACAACATCTAGATCGGCGACGACGACGGCGGCGGCGACAAGCAGACGCCGGGCAACGACATCTCCCGGCGTATTTTGGCGACATATTTTGACATAGTGTATTTTGGCGAAAAAAAACTTTGGACCGGGCGATTTGGGCGCCGCAAGTGGAGAGCGAAGGCGCCCAAATGCGCCAAGTAGTCCGAACGGCGCCCAAACGGCCTGTTCGGAAGGCGTTTGGGCGGCCGTTTGGACGCCACGAGTGGAGATGCTCTAATCCATGGTAACTTCTTACTCAATCGGAACCATGAATCCATGATGCTCTGGACGAAGTGCTTGATTCAAGGCGCGGCCATGGCGGAAAAGCAGCCTCGACGTGATAGCGAGGCATCCACGTGAGAAGTGGGCACGCCTGGCTAGCTCCACCTCCACGGCGCAAAGAATGATGGATGGAGCCCCCAACCGAGTGCACCTCCACCGTACCATGTGTCTTCACCAAGAAAAAACGCTTGATTTGCATCACCCTCCTTTTCCTTCAATTCCCTACCTATCTTGGCCGACTGCTCTGTTGCTTTGATGGGATTCTCTTCTGTTTTGCTGGGGAAAGAGCGGAGCCTGAGTAGGTCGATCAGATCTTGCATGTGTTTGCTCTTCTTGGTGTGCTGTGAGGGCCAGTCGTACATGGGCCAGGGCCCTTGATCGTGCGATTCTTGCAAGAAACGGCTGGTCATGACATCCCTTGTCCGAGCACAGGAAGGGTACATGCGATCTGGGATCCTCGGTATCACACCTGATGAACTGAATAATGCATGGCATCATTTGCATGGTCCATCTCCATCCATTCCGTCAAGAGCTCACAGCTCAGGATCGGTGTTCACCGGAGCACATTTCCTGAGACCTCTCTACAGGAGCGCAGTGCAGATCCTGGTATATGGCAATGTATAGCTTAGGGCGTGTTTGGTTACATACGGATTTTTAAGCCCGGCGGCTGGTGTACATCTCTTCAAGTATTAGCGCCTCTTGTTCCTGTGTATAGGAACGCTTTGACCACTCGATTCGTCTCGACAAGTATTTTAAAACAATATTCCATCTTAATATGTTTTGAATAACTTTTTTTTCGTCGCGAGTTACCGGTTATAATATTGTAGTTAGCATATTAATAAGTAACACTTACCCCCAAATAAAACACACTTATAAAAAAATGCATGTTTTTATCATAGCAATTATCTACATGCCGAGAGAGTGAGTATTCAATCCACTCTAAACACGTAAAATATGACATTACCATCAGCAAAGCTTTACATTAGTAAGAAGCAAAGTTCAAAAAACCAGACAACCATTAGATTTTAACCTGATACCAAGTTGACTATACTTGATAACCAAGTGATAATAATCTGACAACTAGAGTCGGAAAAAAAAGTTGTCAAAACATATCAACATGAGATCTAGTTTCAAAAATCTCGTCGCAACAAAGCCAACAGTGAATTCAAAACGGATATGAATTTTGATTTATGGTTTAAGAGATAAGATATCTTAAAGTTTGAAAACAAAAAAGGAATCTAAGTGGGTGCATACATAATGGCTCAGTTACATAATCTGTCTGTGCCCACGGAAAGCTAATCTAGGGCACGTGCCCTTACTAACACGGTCCAATAATAATTGAATTGTGTGTGCAAAAGTAGTAGAGCATATAATTATATCATTTCCACGGATGATTAGTACAATAAATGCCACTTCGGTTCTAAGTGTAAATCATCAAAAATTATCAACTTATTGTCGATCCACTAAGGAAAAATGATCATACCAATCGTTCAATTTACATGTAGTTAGAATGGATATCTCCTACCTATACCTAAAGGGACCCCTCCCCATGCCTCTACTAGGCATCTACATGGACAAAAGTCAAGCAAAGTCGAGTCAAGACCAGTCAACAAAAGCCAGGTTCATGATATGGTCAACAAGTCAAAGATCAAGACAAGAGATAAAAGACAAGGTCAAGCAAGAAGCCCATTAGGTGGAAGCCTAGTTGGGCTAGTCCACTATGGACTATGGCCCATCTCTTCTCACATCCACATCCCTCATGAATTAGTGGACCAAACATTACCATTGTACCCCTCCTACCTACCACCATGAAGGGTAACCTTGGTCATTTGTCAAGGACCCCTTCCCTATGTAACCCCCAAAGGGGTGGAAGGCTCATTCACTCCTCATTCAATACAAAAAGGGGAGAGGGTTTGAGCTCCACACCTCAAGGTGCTCTAGTTTCGGATTCGAGGAGTCGCCGACAACTCAGACTGTTGCATCCCGGGAACCGGGGGTTCCCCAGGATCCTTTCCCCGTGCACCGTAGCTTACTGGACGATCGTGGCAGTAGCACACCGAGATGATGAATCCCCCGAGAACAGGACACCGTGAAGGCCTGGAAAGGTTAGCCCGGGAAGCCTGACCCTGAGAAACCCCGAAAACCTTGTGGATAACGACAACGGCAGCTAAAAGGTCCCGAAGGCAGGAAAAGGCACAAGGGTTTGGCAAGGAAGGACGGTAAGGGAAAAAGGTGTCAGCAGTCTGCCTCGCCCACGTGACAGTAGGCAAACCCCCTACTCAACCTTTGTGGTATCCCCTTAGTAGTATAAAAGGAGGACCGAGTAGAGAGAGGGATCATCTTGGAAAAAAAGCTAGCTAGGTAGATCAGATCGAGGGAGGATCATCCTAGTCCTAGCGAGAGAGTGCCCGAGGACACTTCCTTGTAACCCGGATACGCATATCACCACCATATATTCAGACATGCAGGAGTAGGGTGTTACGCTTCCGAGCGGCCTGAACCTGGGTAAACTGCATGTGTGTTCTACTTTCTGCATCTCTTACTCGCTCGCCCAGATCTTCTTAGCGCCCCTCGCCGAATCTCAAAAAGGGGATCTCGCAACCTCCGGTGTTCGTGACTTCGGACACGACATCTGGCGCGCCAGGTAGGGGGCGCAGGAGATCTGGCGAGCCTTGCCTTGGGGGTGCAAGCTCGCGGATCTCCTCCGACCGGAGGAGGTGGAGATTCCAGGCTTTACGACGGGAAAGGTAGGCTTGGCTGAGGCGTAGCCCTCGACGACCTCGTCGGCCATGTCCTAGGGATCCGTGATACGTCCAAAACGTATCTATAATTTTTGATGGTTTTATGCTACTTTTATGCTTTTGACAATTGTTTTTATATTAAGTTTATGATTTATTTAGACTAACCTATTAATAGTTGCAAAAGTGCACAATGTTCTTGTTTTACTCTTTGATGTGTAGGAATTATCAAAAATACAAGAGGAAACCTCGTTGGAGTCGAATTGGGACTTTCCTAAAATCTGTCTGAAAACTAAGATTGTCACGTACCGGACAGAAGACGGCGTCAAACGGAAAAAGTCCAGTCGCAAAAGTTGCAGGAATTTTCTCCTAATGGACCTGGACATAAAATTCGGCCCAATCCGAGTCCGGACGGCCGAGATAAGCCCGATTTACCGAAACCCTAGATGGGATGACGGAAATCCGAGAGTCTATATGAAGGGAGGAAACCTAGCTCGTGGAGAACACCTCATACCCACGAATTTCCAGCCGCCAAAGCCACGTTTTTGCCTCCCCCATGGACCTCATATCCATGGGGGAGGGCTCCCAAGAAGCCATGGAGGAAGGGGGCTAAGGGGCGCGCACCCATTGATGCCGGCGGCGCGGGAGGAGTTCCCCGCGCCACCGCCGGTGCCGGCGCCGCCCTGCGCTCCTCGCTGCCCTCTCCGCCATCTCCACCGCCAATTACTCCTTGTATACAGTGGTTCATCCTCCCACAAACCTCTGTACCGCTCTATGTAAACATGGTGTTTGATGCTATGAAATATTATCCTATGATCTATGTCATGTTTGTATAGTTTATTTGTCTTTTGATTGCTTTGTTGAATGTATGAGGTTCATTAGAGTTGTATGTTGATATGGTACTGTCCTTTGGTGTCCATTATATTTGTGCGCGCATGGATCAACATCTTGGGGTTAGTAGTATGTGCAAAGGAAGGGGGTAGACCTGCCGGAGCGACAGAAACCTGAGGAATCGAACCGGAATGTTGCACGTATGGGAGTAAGAGGACCATTAACTTAAGGCTATGGTTGGGGAAACTTAATGCATTGTTAGTAGTTACGGATGTTTGCTAACAATCCAATCATATAGTATGTGTAATCACAAGTAGTTGAGTGCATATATATTTAGCCTCTCCCACATGGAAAACTGCATCGAAGACAATGAACCAAGTATCTTCACTAGTTAATCTTGTACAAATCCATCACACTTTCCACCACTTCTCCACACTCATGATTCTGTTAGTTTAGTGTTACTTAGTATATTTTTTGCTGCAACAACTAACTTTACTTTCCTGTTATTTATTATCCTGCAAAGCTATCTCTATACCCGTATTGTTACTCTAGTTTTATTTCCTAGATAATGCATACGTTTGGTGTGCGTAGAGTTGTATCAGTGGTTGATAGAACTTGAGAGAATATTCATCCTACCTTTAGCTCCTCGTTGGGTTCGACACACTTACTTATCGAAAAGGTTACACACGATCCCCTATACTTGTGGGTTATCAAGACTTTTTCTGGCGCCGTTGCCGGGGAGCCATAGCGTAGGTGAATATTCTTGTGTGCACTTGTTTGCTTTGTCTCTAAGTAGTTTTTACTTCCAGTTCTAAGTTGTTCTCTATCTTAGTATGGATAGGGAATGCGAATTACCAAAAAAATTAGTTGTACTTGTTATCTAAAAACGTTTTCAAAAAGAAAAGTGATTGGAAAGATGAGTAATGGTTTAGTGGGGGTCGACCTTGAACACTTGTGTTCATGCCTATGAAACCAAAACAAATATTTCCATGGAAGCTTTTCAGCTAAAACATGTATATATTGTATATATGTATATATTGTACATATTCCTCTGTACCATAAAAGTAAAGTGCTAATTGTAGTCTCTAGTTATAAGAAAGTGAAAGTTTTGCTTTGCTATCCAGAAACAGATTTTCTGTGCTTCACCGTATAAAATGTTTAAAATCACCAGAACGTGATATTGATCTGAAATTTCTTGAGGGCAAAGTACTGTTTTTATCTTTCTTTCATTAGACTAACTTTGTGTGATTTGAGTTACGTAGATATCTCGAAAAAATCGATTTTCTCTGACTGATCAGTTTAGACAGATTTTGTGCTTCTCTGTAAATAAAATCGTGATAAATCTCAGGATAGTATTTTGATCTGAAATTTTTTGTGCATAAACCTGAGATTATGATCTGTCTTTCATTAGTCTGAGTTTTTCGATTTGAGCTACGTAACTATCTCGTTGAGTGCCATCTTTACAGACTGTTCAGTTTTGACAGATTTCATTGTTTATTCAATATTGTACTTAGTGCTCTTAGTTTCCTTAGTTTTTCGACGGAAAACGGAAATGATAAGAACCTCGGTATATACAGTGGCTAATGTTTAATAAATATTATGAAATTTGCCAACACTTGAACATAAGTGGATTTTATTTAATGAGTACTAACCCTACTAATGAGTTTTGTGAAGTTTTATGTGGATGTAGCCTATAAGTTCTAATTAATATGGTGATATGAGATGAACAAGAAGACGCAAGAGCTCAAGCTTGGGGATGCCCAGGTGCATCCCAAGAACATATTCAATTAGATTCAATCATCTAAGCTTGGGGATGCCCGAGTCATCCCCCTATTCATCAACTAACATGAGGTTGTCTCCTTCATACTCTATATTACCCGTCCACATGATATGTATTGTCTTAACTTGTATTATAATTGCTTTTATATGTCTTGGTTTTACCTTCTTTAGTTTTTTAGGCTCTTTATTTTGATTTTTATTGCCTCTTTACTTTCACTTATAAATTCGAAACAACAAAAATATTTTCTTTTCTTTTTTTCTTCTTAATTTGGTTCTTTGTTTGTGTTCTATTTGGTTTATACCTTTGGTTTTTATTTCGAGTTTTCCTTACTGTTGCTAGATAGTTTAGGTCTTGTTCTTCCTCTGGTATTAAGTTTAAAAATAAAATAATAAAGTGTCAAGTTTTACCCATTTGGTTTTAGTTGATATATATGTAAAAAGTGATTTTCTGTTTTCAGCATCTACTGCTTATTGCGATTTTTCATATTTTACTGGAAACTCTAAAAATCACGTAAAATTTACGTATTACGTATCACCTAATCCTATGCATGCACAAAAATTGGCAAAAATTTCTGACATGTTTAAGTGCACCTAAAAATTACGTTTTCCAGCTGCTGTTTTTCTGGACAGATTCTGACTTCTGTTGCAAGAGTGGCCTATTTGCATTTTCATTTGATTCTTTTTGGGTCTTACCTTTCATTTAGAAGTTGGCCACTTAAGCAACCTTTCTGTAACTTAAAAACAAAATTTGATTTGGTTTAATAGCAGCACTTTGGGAATATTATCTATTGCACTAATGTCTAACCGCAGAAAAGAATGGAAAGTTTTTGTGTTGAAGTTTTTTCACAGAGAATGAGGAACACCAAACAGAGAAATATTGAAGAATGGCCAAAGTCATAAGCTTGGGGATGTCTCCGCATCCCTCTTCACCAATAACCCCTCGGTTTGCAAACCTTTAAACTTTGTTTTTCGAGCAACATAGAAACTTGAATAAACTTGGAGCGTCTGTATCTTATTATTTATTTGTCTTAGCATCAAACACCGGTTACATTAATAAGTTGATCGTCACATCTTTTATTTATCCCTGTGTGGAGAGGTGGTTCGAAGTTTATTTGTTTAATGGATTATTTGTTGAAACTTAAAAATGGTGTGGAATGATATTGTTTAGTAGTTTATGTTTTCCTATGGTTAGTTTCAACTAGCTAATAGTGTATATTATGTTATTTTGATGTTAACATGCATTGTCCTGTTCATAAGATGGTATGACATTGTGGTATCCTCCTCTGAATGATTTACTTGAATTGACTTGGCACATGCTCACACATGTTTATGACTGAAAATAAAAGTCAATTAAGCCTTGATGATTTATTTTGCCTCAGAGTTCTAGTATCACTTTTATGCCTCTGTTAATTTTATTCTGTCGCAAGTATGATTATGGCAGTTATTGCTCTCTTGGTTGTCGCTTCCCAGTCTATTGCTAGCCTTCACCTGTACTGAGCGGGAATGCTGCTCGTGCATCCAAAATCCTTAAAACCAAGTTATTCCAAAGAGTCCACCATAAATTCCTATGCATGGTATTTCAAACCATTCTAAGTAAATTTTCATGTGCTACCTTTAAAACCTTCAAAATACTTCTCATTTTGTGACACTGTTTTCAGCTCATGAGGACGTAGTAGTTGGGTTTGTTATCTTCCATGCTAAATTAAGTTTCCGACTTGCATGCTTCATCTGCTCGTCACTAATTTTGCAAAGAGCTGGTTAGACCATTATAACATCTAAAAAGTAAAATAAATAGACACTCCTCCATGGTATGAGATTGTTGGCAGGCACCCGAGGATTCGGTTAGCCATGGTTTGTGTGAGCAAAGGTTGGGAGGAGTGTCATACTATATAAAAGTGCATGCTATAAATGCCTAATTTTAATATCTCGGAACCGCTCTCAAAACTTGTTTTAGTATGGAAGATAACAAGAACTCTATTGCTATTCGTTGACAGGAACAACCACCTCTCAAAACAATTTACTTCTGTTTAAAAAAAATAAAAAGCTCTAGCACATGTTAATCCCTGCTTCCCTCTGCGAAGGGCCAATCTTTTATTTTAACGTTGAGTCACCATCCTTTCTTTGAGCACTTCTTCGAGAGCATAACGGTCATTCTTTGTGTAATGTGCTTGTCCCAGAATACTGTTAGCTCAGGTGTAACTTTGATGCTTTTACCTTTGATATCTTTACATCTAGTCTTCACTTGAACTTCAGAGGTGCCTTGACATTTATGTTTTGCTCCAAAATTAAGGGCAAGCGAGATACCACTCTACCATGCTTTATTATGATCATTACAATCTTGTTGATGTTTATAAATTTCATGTTATGAGCTCTTAGTTCGTTGATACTTTTCATTAGGTAATATGATTGCTAAGTTTTATTATCATTTGTCATGCAATTGTTAAAGGCCTGATCATAGTATTCAGCATAAAAAATTATTTTGTTATCGTTTACCTACTCGAGGACGAGTAGGAACTAAGCTTGGGGATGTTGATATGTCCAAAACGTATCTATAATTTTTGATGGTTTTATGCTACTTTTATGCTTTTGACAATTGTTTTTATATTAAGTTTATGATTTATTTAGACTAACCTATTAATAGTTGCAAAAGTGCACAATGTTCTTGTTTTACTCTTTGATGTGTAGGAATTATCAAAAATACAAGAGGAAACCTCGTTGGAGTCGAATTGGGACTTTCCTGAAATCTGTCTAAAAACTCTTTTTGAAGATTGTCACGTACCGGACAGAAGACGACGTCAAACGGAAAAAGTCCAGTCGCGAAAGTTGCAGGGAATTTTTTCCTAATAGGTCTGGATATACAATTCGGCCCACCGAATCCGGACGGCCGAGATAAGCCCGATTTACCGAAACCCTAGATGGGATGACGGAAATCCGAGAGTCTATATGAAGGGAGGAAACCTAGCTCGTGGAGAACACCTCATACCCACGAATTTCCAGCCGCCAAAGCCACGTTTTTGCCTCCCCCATGGACCTCATCTCCATGGGGGAGGGCTCCCAAGAAGCCATGGAGGAAGGGGGCTAAGGGGCAGCGCACCCCATTGATGCCGGCGGCGCGGGAGGAGTTCCCTGCGCCACCGCCGGCGCCGGCGCCGCCCTGCGCTCCTCGCTGCCCTCTCCGCCATCTCCACCGCCAATTCCTCCTTGTATACAGTGGTTCGTCCTCACACAAACCTCTGTACCGCTCTATGTAAACATGGTGTTTGATGCTATGAAATATTATCCTATGATCTATGTCATGTTTGTATAGTTTATTTGTCTTTTGATTGCTTTGTTGAATGTATGAGGTTCATTAGAGTTGTATGTTGATATGGTACTGTCCTTTGGTGTCCATTATATTTGTGCGCGCATGGACCAACATCCTGGGGTTAGTAGTATGTGCAAAGGAAGGGGGTAGACCTGCTGGAGCGACAGAAACCTGAGGGCTCGAACCGGAATGTTGCACGTATGGGAGTAAGAGGACCATTAACTTAAGGTTATGGTTGGGGAAACTTTAATGCATTGTTAGTAGTTACGGATGTTTGCTAATAATCCAATCATATAGTATGTGTAATCACAAGTAGTTGAGTGCATATATATTTAGCCTCTCCCACATGGAAAACTGCATCGAAGACAATGAACCAAGTATTTCTCTAGTCAATCTTGTACAAATCCATCACACTTTCCACCACTTCTCCATACTCATGGTTCTGTTAGTTTAGTGTTACTTAGTATCTTTTATTGCTGCAGCAACTAACTTTATTTTCCTGTTATTTATTATCCTGCAAAGCTATCTCTAGTACCCGTATTGTTACTCTAGTTTTATTTCCTAGATAATGCAAACGTTTGGTGTGCGTAGAGTTGTATCAGTGGTTGATAGAACTTGAGAGAATACTCATCCTACCTTTAGCTCCTCGTTGGGTTCGACACTCTTACTTATCGAAAAGGTTACACACGATCCCCTATACTTGTGGGTTATCAATCCGCGAGCTCTGTTGCGGGCTATCTTGCAGCATGCTCGCACCAACCCCAATCTGCGGATCCCCTGGACGGCCCTGTGACTGATTCGGCTGTTGGCTCAGTGACGGATCCCAAGGTCTTGGCCAGTTCAAGCTCAGGGGCTCGCCACCCGGCACGAGGTGAACGATCTCCTTCTATTGGAGATCCTCTGAACCCCACTGTAAGTCAGCCTCAGCCTCAAATTACATCTCTCCTTCGACTTCAGGCTCAATTCCGCAGTCAAAGTAAAAGAGAGGGGATGGTCCTCGAGCCATCCAAGGAGATCTCGAGCCAAGGACAGCTTAGGCAGGAGCACGGTTTTGAGAGGCGAGAAGAGTTTGCGGTTTTTCTCCTCAAAAGTGCTCGAGCAATGGCAGCAACCCCTGTAGAACATTCACACCAGTTGCCAGATCCAGAAAGAGATACACAGTTCGGAAAAGGGATTGGAAAATCGCACGGTGAGTCAGAGCCCGAGGGGACCCGACCATTGTTTGGGATCAAAGATCCTCGGGAAGCAGCAGCCGCAGCCAGAATTCTCTTGCAGCACCTCCTAGATCACGCCACGGTATCACCATGTTTCTAGCTCTGGGTGGCGCAACTTGACCGATTGATAGCCTTGATACAGAAATTCCCTGTCGGAGATTCTGAATGGGAGGAAGATACCATGGAAGAAGAGCTGAATGACGGTAGTGAATGTGCGGCTCTGGTTCCTTGGCTCCAGAGGCCGGTGCGACGCGATCAATATTGTTATGGTTTCCGTAAAGTTTATGATGGTAGCACCGACCCTGATGATTTCCTGCGGATCTTTGCGGCAGAGATCAGTCGGGTTGGAGGAAATGAGCTGATGATGATGAACTACCTCCCATTGACACTTAGTGGGCGTGCAGCAATCTGGGTGAACGAACTTCCGGATGCCTCAATAAGTTCATGGACCGATTTCAGATCTCAGTTTGTGTTGGCTTTCCGGGATCACGAAGAGCAGCATTGTAGTTACGAGAGACTGTGTCATTTGATTCAGTGGCCTGGAGAAAATTTGAGAGACTACATCCACCGTTTCAAGTCCACGGCAGGCCGCGTCCCCGGAACCAGAGCTGCAATGGTGATATTATCTTTCAGCGCTAACATCCGCAACCAGAGGGTAAGGGGAGAAACTGATAGTCCGATCAGTGGACACCCAGGAAGAGTTGTGGCAGGTAGTGGGAAAATGCTTGGTTAAAGATGAACGACGGGATCCGTTCGCGGGATTGGTTCCCAGGAGCAGTATACCCCCGGGATGGTACGACGAAAGGTGGATCAGTTTACCTGGGCCCAGGCAGTTCCTTTGACAGAATGATTCATCTAACAAAGGGTAAGTAAGGTCAAAGCAGCTGGAACGGAGGGCAGATTCGGGTCGACAGATGACAGGTGAAAACGAAATACAGGTTCCTAGTGTACTGGGCCATCTCATGTCAGATTCTTTGTCTCGGAAGTGAAAGAAAAACCAGTTTGCAGGATATACCCGGAACAGTCCGTATCTGGGGTAATACCCTGAAACGGTGGAAGTGGTAAGGGTCCATCCCTCCACAGGTGTTGTGGGTCTGGATCCGTTCCGCCACGTATGTAAAGTGGGAAGGGTCCGTCCCTCCACAGATGTTGTGGGTCTGGATCCGTTCCGCCACGTATGTAAAGTGGGAAGGGTCCGTCCCTCCACAGATGTTGTGGGTCTGGATCCGTTCCGCCACGTATGTAAAGTGGGAAGGGTCCGTCCCTCCACAGATGTTGTGGGTTTGGATCCGTTCCGCCACATATGTAAAGTGGGAAGGGTCCGTCCCTCCACAGATGTTGTGGGTCTGGATCCATTCCGCCACGTATGTAAAGTGGGAAGGGTCCTTCCCTCCACAGAGGTTGTGGGTCTGGATCCGTTCCGCCACGTATGTAAAGTGGGAAGGGTCCGTCCTCCATAGGTAATGACATGGGGAAATGATTAACGTCGTGAAAATGCTTCTTGCAAATGCTAACTCTAGAACCCTTTTGGACGCTGGGGGCTTCCGCCCGAAACAAGAAGAATTTTGTTTTGCAAAAGACTGACTATGAGTAGTTTTGCATGGTCATTGCATACACGAGATTTCGCTCCTAATCATGCTTACTGGGCTAACCACTAAAATTGTCTGGCTTTCAAAAGTTGTTACATGATGCAGGAAAAGTGCCCAGAAACAAGACAAAGGAAACATAATGAGAATGTACATCTTCAGTCGAAACCATCCGAGTCCTCCGCCGAGCCATCAGGGTCTTCAGCGGAATTGTCAGAATCATCCTCAGAAGAAGGATCAACGTCTTGCTTCCCCGGATCGTCAACTGGAAGATATCGAGGAATGAGTTGGTCAACTATCCCAGAAACCGCACTGATGGAAGCAACGACGGAGGCAGGGCGGAACCAGCAGGGGCCCGGCCCCCCAACATGCAAGCAATTTTTTTATATCCCTATGACTTTCTTACCTTCCCGTGGACCTTGGTCTCCTTTTCTAATTCCTCTTATTAAAAAAAGAAGAAAAGTGGGGATTGGGAAAAGAGGCAGCCTGCCTAGGCCGGAGGCGCACAGGAGTAACGCGTCGCTTGGGGGCCCTGCTCGTTGCCTGGCTCTGCACGCCTCTGCCCGCTGCCCTCAACCTCGCCTTCCTCAGTTCCTCTTCCTGTTCGCCCCCAAATTCTTCACCATCCCCTCCCGCGCTCCCAGCTCCGGTCCATGGTCGACAACAGCTCCGCTGCGCCAGCGCCTTCCTCCACCGAGTAAGGCAGGGGCTGGCAAACCTAGGCAGCGGACGACAAGCAGCAGTGCTCCCTCCGATTTTTACAGGTTTGGATTTTGATTCCCAATAGATCTGACATTTGTTCTGTACCAATTACTGCATGATTGTATCCTGCCTCAGTTCCCCTTTTATATGTGCCTTTTGATTTTGGTTTGTCTTACTAATTCCTCAAATAGGGTAAATAATTTTAGTCATAGCTGATGGTGTTCAATTTCCGTAGGATAATCATGGCTAAAGATAAAAGGAAGGCTGTAGCAGTGCATAATATGCATTCTTATTTTGGGAAGAAAGGAAGGAGTGATGATCCGGTTACTGCCCCTGATTTGGATGAGCAAGAAGAACCAGAGCATGTAGAAGAAGAAATTATAATAGCACCAATAACACCAGCAACACCACCAACTCCACCTCCGGTTGACAGAAGGAATGATGATTCTCCTGTTTTGGTAGTACAAAGGGATCCAGGGCTGCGGTGCCAAATTTGGGATTATCCTCCTAATGATCAAGAAAATACTCGTTTGGCATATATGAAGCATGGGCCATATCAATTTGAGAAAGATGAATACCCTCTTGATGGTGCATCAAATCACCCACGCAAGTTTCAGTTCCATTGGTTTAAGACCTTCCCTTGGTTAGAATACTCCCCTATTAAAGATGCAGTCTATTGTTTTCCATGCTTTCTATTTTATAAGAAGCCACTTGGAAAGAAAGGTTTGGATAAGTTCACATTGGAAGGGTTTAGAAAGTGGAAGAAGGTTAACAATGGAAAGGATTGTGCATTCTTAACTCACATGGGAAAGGATAGTAAATCTGCCCATAATTATGCTGTCAAATGTTATGACAATCTCAAGAACAAGCCATGTCATATGGAACAATTAGTGGAGAAGCAAATAGGAGGACATCAAAAGAAATAGGTTGCGTCTCAAAGTAACAATTGATGTATTGCGGTGGTTGACATTTCAAGCTTGCGCCTTTCGAGGCCATGATGAAAGTCCTAGCTCACCAAATCAAGGTAATTTTCTTGAAATGGTGAAACTGTTGGCTGCTTATGATGATGAGATTGGTGTTGTTGTATTGGGTAATGCTCCACAGAATGCTAAGTATAACTCTCCTACCATTCAAAAAGAAATTCTGCATATCATTGCTTCTAATGTGCAAAGGGAAATCCGTAAGGAAATTGGTGATGCTAAGTTCTGTATGCTTGTTGATGAGTCGAGGGATGAATCAAAAAGAGAGCAAATGGCAGTGGTTATTCTTTTGTTGATAAAAATGGTTTCACTCGAGAGCGTTTTCTTGATATTGTTCATGTTTTGGATACATCTTCAGCTACTTTAAAACATGAACTATCTTCTGTTTTGGTTCAACATCAGTTGGATGTTAGCAAAATTCGTGGACAAGGATATGATGGTGCTAGTAACATGCGCGGGGAGTGGAATGGACTACAAGCTAAATTCATGGAAGAGTGTCCTTATGCCTATTATGTCCATTGTTTTGCTCATCAATTGCAGCTAGCTCTTGTTGCCGCTCCTAAAGAAGTACCTGATGTTCACAACTTTTTTGATCATATCTTGCTCTTGTTATCACTACGGTTGTGTCTTCTAGTAAAAGAAATGATGAGCTGCATGCTAATCAAGTTGCTGAAATGGAGAATTTCATTGAGCTCGGTGAGCTTGAAACTGGAAGTGGGCTTAATCAGGTTGGAACTTTACATCGGCCTTGTGACACTAGGTGGAGTTCTCATTATGCATCTGTTTGCAGCCTTTTGAAGCGATATCAGTCTACATTTTTGGTACTTAAAAGCATTGCTACTTCTAAAGGTTTAGGTACTTCACCTTCAGCACGAGCAAAGGCTAATGGGGCTGTTAAGTTGATGATGTCTTTTGACTTCATATTTATTCTGCATGTCATGAAAGAACTTATGGGAATCACTGATATGTTATGTAGAAAGTTGCAGCAAAAGTCTCAAGATATTGTGAATGCCATGGATGATGTGAAGACTACAAAATTATTGATTCAACAGCTCAGAGATAATGGTTGGAGCAAGCTTAAAGCTGATGTGCTTTTGTTCTGTGTGAAACAGGGAGTTAAAACACCACACTTTGGTGAGTTATATGTGGATTTCATTAATTCTCGTGTAGAGGATGAGAGTACAGTTGAGCACCATTATCGGTGTGATATTTTCATGGTTGTTGTGGATCAGCAAGCACAAGAGTTAAACTGCAGACGCAACAAACAAATAACAGAGCTTCTCATTATGTGCACTTCATTGGACCCCAAAAACTCATTCAGTTCATTTGACATTGATACTGTGTGTTCTCTAGCTTCAAAATTCTACCCCGCTGATTTTGAAGAACAAGAAAGGGAGAATCTTAGATGTCAATTGCGGCATTATGAGCATGATATACCTGCAAACCCAAAGTTTCAGAATTTGACAACTATATCAGAGCTTTGTCAACAACTTGCAGCTACCGGAAAAAATGATGATTATCACTTGATTGACAGGTATATAACGTTCTGTGCTCCTATACTAGTTGATTTAATCATTGCTACAAAACTAACTTGTTTGTTTTTAATGAACAGATTGATTCGCCTTGTTCTTACTTTGCCAGTCTCAACCGCAACCGGTGAGCGTGCATTTTCTGCAATGAAGCTTGTGAAAACGAGGCTTCGAAATAATTGGAAGATGGATTCCTAAGAGATTGTTTGGTAACATACATTGAAAAGGAGATTGCCGTTGGAATAACGACAGATGCAATTATAGATGAGTTTGATGAAGAACCACGTCGAGTGGACTTCAATTGAGAAGTGTTAGTTGCTCTATCTCCTGTTGTCTAGATTTTGTTAGTTAGTAATATGCAATTGTATATCCTTTTGTCCTCGATAAATATTCAATGAATGGTGGTATAATTAATGAAAAAATATTTTGTTATACATCGTCCCACTTTTTGGCTTTTTTCTGGCATTTGTGAGTTGTCTTCTTTGTTCGGCCCCCCCAAACAATTTTCCTGCCTCCGCCGTTGGATGGAAGCTGCTCTCGCTGCTTCAGTACTTATCCCAGTAATCGCGACTTGGAGATTGGCTTCGAGGTTGTGGAAGTAGATCGTTGAGAGGGCATCAGACAGAGCCGACCGGACGCTACAGAAAACCTCAGATCGAAGCTTGGAACTCTGGATTCCTTTAACCTCACGTAAGCTGGCGCCGATATCCTCAATAGCATCAGCTACAGCTTTGCGGGTCGGTACCTGGGAAGATGACGGTTCATCTGGGCGAGGTATCCCGAGCGTGTACAAGCCATCCTGAGCCCCGGATACAGCAGCATGGATCCTGGCCACCCACTCGTCGCTCAGCCGTTGGGATTCCTGAAAGGCAGCAGAGAGGGATTCATTGTCAATTGATTTGGAAGCCAATTGTTCCTCCAGTCCATGAATTCTGCTCAAAGCCATCTCTAGTTGACAGGACTTGGAGTCGCGATCTGACTTCAGGGATTGAGCTAACTTCTCAGCAACTCCCAGCTCTGTCACGCTCGCCTTCAGACGAACCTCCAACTTTTTCATCATTGCTTCTTGGACGCTCATGTCGACTTCTAGAGCTGCCCTTCGCTGAGCACTTTCTGTCGCCAATGCCTGATAACTGTTGGCTCGAGTGGCTAATTGACCAACCCCAGCTTCAGCAAGAGACTTGGATGATTTCATGGCCTCCACCTCATCACGGAGGGAAAGAATAGTAGCCTCTTGAGATGCGACGGTAGTGGACAGCCTATCAACAGCGGCGGCCGTCCAAGAGGAAGCTGCTTCATGTCGTTCAGAACAAAGTTGACTCTCCCTGGCTGCCAGACAATTCTCGCGGGCAAGGAGCTCCTTTTCCCTGCGGTTCATGTCTGCTTCGCGGGCCTAAACTTGCTCCTCCTTCTGGAAAAGATCAAGGCGCTCCCGAGCCCTTTGTACTCCCAGCTCATGCTCCCGGAAAGCAAGCATCTGAGTCCGGACAGAACACTCTGCCTCAAAACCTTGAATCTCCCGGATCACCCTGGCAAAGACGTTCATGTCAAAAGGCTCTCCCGAAGACCTGAATTGGGTGGAGGCGCGGGCTGTCCTGTTTCCAGCAGACGACATCCAAGCAGGGTCATAGCCCTGCATCTCACCCACTGGGCTGCCAGGCAGCTGGACAATGGGGACACAATCATGATTTGCCCCAGACACAGCCACAGGGTTGAATGGAAGAGATGGACCCCGGTTATTGGGAGTAATCGCGGGATCCCGGGAGCAACCTTCCTCTCGTCGCCTCTTCGCTGAGGGGTCATCCGGGCGCATTCTGATTGAACAAAACAAGAAGGTCAGTTTGGGACTTCCGGTGACTACCGAGCATGATCGATAGATGCCAGATACAAAAACATACCTTGGTGCCTTCCGCTTCCTAGGATTTGCTTGGGCGACGTGAGGTTCGTCATTCTCGAAGCCCGCCATGCCTCTAGTAGTAAACGGAGGCAGCAAGACCCGGAGGACACCCCAGTTGTTCTCCGCAAAGATTGGGCACCACGCTGGCTGGCAGGGATGGAGCCCCAACACCAGAAAGAAGAAAGACCCTCGCAGAAACTTCATCTTCAGACAAGCTCGTGGGACTGAGCCTGGATTGGATCTTCAGCGTGCATCCTGTATTCCCACATCATCCGAGTCTCTGCTGCAACGGAGCTATCCTAAGACAGACAAAATGGGATATTATGTTGGCCCTGTCAACCCTTTGGATCGAAGTATCTTGAGCCGTTCCAGGACAAGCTCAAAATCTCCCTCGCGCGGCTTAGATCCGTGAAGGTCAGGGACCTCAAGATATGGATGCGAGAGCGGCATCTTTACATAGCACCATTCTCCACGCCATTCTTCCCAATTCCCTTTCAATTGAAGCTTTGGGAACCCGACGGAGGCGCCGCTGCGAAATTGGAAAGTCACGCAGCCTGAAATCACAGGTGTATGGCTGATGCACGGGTGAAGAAGTGCCGGAACAGAGCCACCGACGGGGAACCCCGATGAAGCATTCACAAGAATACGCAAAGATTGCCGGAGTCAAAATCGCGCTCGGATGCAGGTGAAGAAGGTGAAGCCCATAAGCCTCCATAACGGCAGTGAAGAAATCAGAGAACGGCGACACCACGCCCGCAACCAAGAACTTGATGAAGATGGGGAAATCCTGTCCCCCGATCTGTGAACTTCCTTGGGGAAGAAGAATCGTCTCCCCCATTCATTGTGGCCAGAAGCCACTAGATGCCGAGCCTCATTGCAGATCGCATCTGCAGCGAATTCGTTGGGGATCAGGGCCTGGGAACGGATCAGGGTAGATGAAGGGCTTGCTCCGGATCCACTGCCGCCGCCCCCGCTTTGTTGGGTCGATGAAGAAGAAGCCATTGTCGGATCGGAATCAAAGATCTCGCAGTATAGAGGAATCCTTCAGCAGGAGATGCGGGAGACGAGAAGGCCAGAAGCACGGAAAAGATCCAGGATAGGACTGAGGGGAAGGAACCTCCTTTTTTCCTTTCTAAGTCAAAGAAGGGTCCTTGACACATGGCGCTGCGGTCACGCTCTGAAGGGGACACAACCACGATTGCGGTCTGGTCGAGGTCGTGTCCGGGGGCTACTGTCGCATCCCGGGAACCGGGGTTCCCCGGGATCCTTTCCCCGTGCACCGCAGCTTACTGGACGATCGTGGCAGTAGCGCACCGAGATGATGACTCCCCCGAGAACAGGACACCGTGAAGGCCTGGAAAGGTTAACCCGGGAAGCCTGACCCTGAGAAACCCCGAAAACCTTGTGGATAACGACAACGGTAGCTAAAAGGTCCCGAAGGCAGGAAAAGGCACAAGGGTTTGGCAAGGAAGGACAGTAAGGGAAAAAGGTGTCAGCCGTCTGCCTCGCCCACGTGGCAGTAGGCAAACCCCCTACTCAACCTTTGTGGTGTCCCCTTAGTAGTATAAAAGGAGGACCGAGTAGAGAGAGGGATCATCTTGGAAAACAAGCTAGCTAGGTAGATCAGATTGAGGGAGGATCATCTAGTCCTAGCGAGAGAGTGCCCGGGGACACTTCCTTGTAACCCGGATACGCATATCACCACCATATATTCAGACATGCAGGAGTAGGGTGTTACGCTTCCGAGCGGCCTGAACCTGGGTAACTGCCTGTGTGTTCTACTTTCTGCATCTCTTACTCGCTCGCCCAGATCTTCCTAGTGCCCATCGCCGAATCTCTAAAAGGGGGTCTCGCAACCTCCGGTGTTCGTGACTTCGGACACGACACAGACCGACGTCTTGAGGGACCTTGACTTCGCCCCCGGGAAGCCTCGTTCGGACCGGGGTCCATGCTCAAGTCCTTCGACGCTCTCCTAACGTAGGATTAAGCCGCACTCAACGAGGCGGCCCAACCTACTAAAAAAAAACATCGTCGTGTCAACTCTTGCATAGTGTACGGCGACCTTCATCATAAGGCCGGCGTACACCCCCTACTAACCGCTATTTAACCACGTCACTCGAGACACCCCCCAAATCATCCGTTGATCAATTTCAACAACATTATACTCCTGAAATTTCTATATTTGGTATACATAACCATACATTACAAACATCTGTTAAGATATTTGATACATGGTTTTGAATCTCTGCCAAAATATCTAATAATGGTAAAATAGATAGGAGCATGAACACAATAATATATAAATAAGCTAATACTTCATCAATTAAAAAATCAAGTTGGCATTTTTTCCTTTTTATATTGACAATGGTTTTTTATCTTTTAAGGACAATATCTCACACAAAAAAATATTTTACGCAACTTAGATATATTTTCAGAGATATATGTTGCAACTATATACATAAAATAATTGAGACAAATATTGTACGGTAAAAAATTCTCACTAATTAGTATGCAATATATATTTGTTAAAACCAGAATATTATAAAAAAATATAAAAGTTTAGTGTAAATATATATAATTTAACTCGTCTCAGGTCTAAAAACCGAGCTCGATCGCGTGGTGAGCCACATCATCAGCAACCGTCCGCGCCAACACTGTCTTATTCAAAACAAAAGTTGTAACACGACTAGTGGTACATCATACGATCAACCGCAACGATTTCCATCTACTATACTAGTTCCTGCAAAACATTCGGTGCATCACCCATTAATCCTTCACATGCACGCTGATCATCGCATGGACACCTCCCGTTTACTACCAGATAGGTGAGAAAACGAGTAAGCGTAGTTGAGAATTAAAAAAGAGTAAGTTCTAGCCTTAGAGATCTTCTTGTTACTCTTAGAGATTTGTCATCTCCTATCCAGATAGGAGTCATTGTTGAGCATCCAAAATATTGATTGGCCACAACAACTTCGTGAACGTTTGGTGATCACCTCAATAAAACCCCAAAAGACCGAGTTGAGTTTCGAGGAACTTGACCTAGAAGAGAAGAAGGCTAAGTCTGAAGACTTGGGTGCACATGCGCATAGCCTCTCAAAACAAAGACAGGGAGCTGGTACCGACAGTTTAAACTTCGGGAATTACATCTGATGTGTTCTCCCATATCCTTCCTAATCACACTCGTTCTTGTGTACCGCATATCCTACTAGTTGTTCATGTTTACTTTTTTAGGCATCAACTTTTGCTCTATCTATTTATATTTCAGTTCTGGTGCTTCAATTTTTGTCGCTCTAGATCTGATTATGTTCTAGTTCTTTAGTAATTTATTTGAAGCACTGTCTAGTTATTTTGATTATATGTATTTTTCTAAACTACTATTCACACCCTCTAGTCGTATACAGATCTTTCAGACACCTTAACCAAAATAGGCTCTTATGTTCTCATCGGTGGAAGGAAACTCAAAGTGGAAGCCCAAAGAGTACAAAGCACGGGTTGTGACCAACGGCTATACCCAAAATAAGACGAAGGTACTCACATGTGACTAGACTGACCATAATTCAGGTACTATTGTCATTGGTTGCATCGTACGGTCTTCTCGTTCATCAAGTGGACGTTAAAACGGTTTTCTTAAATGGAAACTTGGAGGAGAAATATGGTATAATCTGATGGTTTGTACTAGAAGGCCAAAAAAAGGTTTGTAAATTGAGAAAATCTTTGTATGGCCTCAAACAAACTCCCAAACAATGGCATGAGAACTTCGAAAGAAATTTAACATATGTGGGCTTTGTTGTAAATGATGTCGACAAATGTTTACACTACTGCCATGCATGGTGGGGGCGAGGGAGTTGTTCTATATTTGTATGTAGATGACATAGTAATTTTTGGGACAAGCCTCAAAGCGATTGTGGGGGTCAAAATCTTCTTATCTCAATGTTTTGAGATTAAAGACTTTGGAGAAGCCGATGTTATCTTCAACATCAAACTACCGAGAGATGAAATTGTGGAATTACACTTGTGCAATCCCACTATGTGGAAAAAGTGTTGAGAATATTTGACTGCCGGTTACAACACTTTTCCCACACCACAATTGCACAAGTGTTGAGAATCCCACTATGATTCTAGTGTAGAACTTCAATAGAATCAGCACACCACAAGAGATCAGTTGAGATGCTATCAAATTATTGGCTCGCTTAAATATTTAGCTTGTGCTACAAGGTCTAACATCTCATTTGCTGTCGGCAAACTAAACTGGTTTGTGGCCAAACCGAGAGATGATCATCGGCAATGCGCTATCTAAAAAGAATCACGTGCTATGAAATTCATTATACCGGGTATCCAAAAATATTTGAAGGGTATAGCGATTCAAATTAGTTTTTTGATATTGATAAGACAGACCACACATGGATATATATTCACCGTTGATGGCGGCGCTGTTTCATGAAAGTTTTGCAAAGAGACCATCATAATAAGGTCAACAATGAAAGAAGAACTCACAACATTAAACACGGTTACTGTTGAAACAGAATAATTCGTTAAATATTAACTGACTTGCCTATGGTTCAAAACCAAAATTGGCTATCCTTATGAACTGTGACAACCAATTAAAAATTGTGATTGTCAAAGTGAATAGTTCCAAGAACAATGCGTAAAGTTAAAGACATGTTAAGAGAAGATTAAATACTTTAAGAAAAATAAAAAAACTCTGGAGTTATGGCATTGGATTATGTCCGAAAGGCTAAGAATCTGATGGATCTTTCTATAAAAGAGGTATGTAAAAAATTATGATAGACAATGAATCGATGGAGATGATTTGAGACTTGGTTGAGTTGCGCGGGGTAACCGAACCTATGTGATCTAATACCGTGAATTAAGTCCTGGAAAACAAACCGGAGCAAAATGGTTGAAGAACCTTAAACTCTCACTCCGCTGTATATGTAATTATCTCATAGAATACTGTTAGGCAGATTGATTATATTTTAATGTGTTCTGTGTCTAACTATGAGCGAAAACGGGATGATTTTGAGAAAATATACCTATATGAATCACGGTGTACGGTGGATGAGATTTGAGATTTGGGAGAGGAGTATGAACTCCACCAAACAAAATCACTTGAACACAATGTAGTTCTGCTTGCGTCGAGTTGTATAGGTAAAAGGAAGAGGTGCATACATGACACGGGCATGTAGCCTCCACCAGCGAGCAGCAACCACCACGGTATTGAACTTCGCTCTGTAAATTGATTGTTTTTGGAGTTTCTTTTCTCCGGGCACAACATGAGAGTACTCACTCCAGAACAAGTGGAAGGATGGGAGAACATCAATCAAAAGGGTACAGAATAGAAGGCGAAAGGCAGAAGAAACAATACATTTACCTACAAGAATGAAGCCTGTGAGAGGGAGGGGAAAATACAATTTATCGGACAAACAATGGCAAGGAAAAGAAAGGTGAAAAAAAATTAGGCAAAGAACAAGACAATATGACATACGAGCACCACGAAGCATGCAATTTAATCTTTACTCTGCCGGCGTCACGGCGTCGGGACGGCCGGAGGCGTGCCTCTCGATCGCTCCTCCTCCGAAGTTCCCCGAGCGCTCTCCTCGGTTGTTGTCTGGCCGTGGCCGCCCCTGATCTCCTCGATCATCCTGACGACGTCAGGTGCGTCCGGCCGCGCATCCGGCACGGTGGCCACGCACGCCATGGCCACCTGCAGCAGCGCCACCATCTCCTCCTCGGCGCTCGCGCCGAGCCGCACCAGCTCGACGTCAAACACCTCCGCCGTCCACTCCTCGCGGACCACCGACTGCACCCAGCGCGGGAGGTCCAGCGTGCCGTCGCCTTCGAGGGAGGCATGTGTCGGAGACTTGCCGGTGAGGAGCTCCAGCAGGAGCACGCCGAGGGAGTACACGTCGGCCTTGAACGTGGGCCGGCGAGTGTCCACGACCTCCGGCGCACGGTAGCCGCCGGAACCAACGGGTCGACGTCGCGGCGAAGATCGGGTGGAGGCAGAAGTCGGAGAGCGCGGCGGCCTCGTAGTCTGGCCGGAGAAGCACGTTGGAGGACTTGACGTTGCCGTGCGGGAGGTTGTGCGCGGAGTGCAAGTGCGCGAGGCCGCGAGAGGCGGACAGCGCCGAGCGCATGCGGGCGTCCCAGTCCATCGGTGTCCGGCCGGAACCCCGGCTCCCTGCATTTGCATGGAAATTTCAGGTGAGAAAACTATGACGAGTGACACTAGCAAACATGCAACGTAATATTAAAATGCAAGAACCATCACGGCATCTCATGGTGTTCTCCACGCCATGAAATCAATAAGACTTGAACTAACAACTCAAAGTAATGCTTGTATATATAAATAGCTGATAATATGAAGATACGTACTTTCAACGTCACAATCATGCAAGATCAAAGAACCAATCATCTTAGTTTTATAAAAAGGGAACATTCGGAAGAAAGCAGAATCAATCATCTTGAACAGCTCCATAATGAGGTTGGTCACAGTCTACAGAACTGGCGATGCACACACAACTATCTTTTAAGCAAAATGTGGAAACTTGCATACAGAGAACTTATTGCAGGCTGAAACTTATTTTAAGAAGAGGACGACAGACCGAAGCAATCAATCAGCTGCCTTAGTAGGTTAATTATTAGGACCGAAACTAAGTTGGTACTCCTAAATTAATAGTCGCATATATTTATTAGGGGCACTAAATAATCGCATCTTGTGGATATATTCTAGACCAGTACATGATAGACCTGTAGACACACCGGATAATAAGATGTAAAAAACAGAGTCCGTGATCATACTTTAACACAAACAATCGACCAGCTTCATTTTAAAACAGAAGCGAACAATGCCCATGAATATACAGTAGGTTTATGTTAACAGACAAACAGTGCGGTACTGATCATGGTTTAAAACAGACGAACAATGCGGTACTGATCATGGTTTAATACAAACAATCAACCAGACCAGCTTCATTTCAAAAACGAGGAAATTGCACATTCCACCATGCTCGTGCCATCTCGTTGCGGAAACCACCAGCTTTTCAGGATTTTTGCACTCTCCACCAGGTCTACTTCTAATCCGTTGCAACCTAGTCTAAACACACTATTGACAGTCAAATCTAACACTAACCACCTATCAAAAATATTACAAGCTACATCACGCTTTCTGGACATGACAAAAATATTGTGACATGGTGCAACTTTTTTTTTATAGATATGGGAGCATAGCCCCAGCATATGATGCACATGATGAAGCTATATAAGATTAAAAAGAGGCAATATTTTTTAAACGAGTCAATATACTTGTCATTTTTATTAATTAAGATTAAAAAGAGTTGGTTAGTTAATTAGCATGAAACGGCAAAAAACGGAGCGAACACACCGCCGACCGTCGCGACGGCACATAGATCTGAGCGAGCCCGCCGAAATCCGTCAAATGCCAAGACCGTACCAAGCATAGATGAAATCCGCCGTCGGCTTATCCATGTTGGACCCGGCCATCAGTTGGCTGTCAACGGTCATAAATGGGGCATTCAGACTGTATTGCAACGAATTAGACGTGAACGTGGTGGAGAGTGCAAAAGTTCTGAAAAGCTGGTGGTTTCCGCAACGAGATGGCATGAGCATGGTGGAATCTGCAATTTCCTCTTTCAAAAACAGAACCGAATAATGCCATCAATATACAGCAGGTTTTATGTGAATAGACAAACAGAACCGATGAGCAAGGCAGCGCTGGTCATTCGCCTCTCATCATCAGTCCCTTTCCGCTTTCCGGGCGGTTGAGGCTTTGATCGCAAGCAATTAAGATGCCTGCGAGGAGGCCGAAGGCACAAAGACTGCATGGATGCCTGCCGTCTTACTCCGGTGGCATATCAACTGACTGCCTAAATTACCACACTGTCTACCGTCAGGGCGCCATGAGCGAGTTGCATGCGCAGCCGGGCACGAGGAGCACTTTTGGGCCGGAACCGGAATACCGGATCATGGCGAGGCGAGCTGCTCCGCCCACTCGCCGGCACGAACGCAGCCCCACCGGCCACGGCGACAACTGACACACGGCGTCATTATTCTACTTGGATGACAGATAGGAAGATGGTATGAATAACACGATGTGCTATGGAGTCGTACTCCTAGCTTCATTCTGCATTTGTGCTGCCATGCCATGATATTTGACTTTAGGTTGCTGTGGGGGCAACTTGGCACATGGCAGGATTTTACACTCACTCACTCAGCCTAGGCGGTGCGCTGCTGTAGTTGTACACTCACTCTTTACGCCCAGCAGCGCACACGGGTACATACACACTACTACTAGCAGCGGACATTCAAAACTGTAAAAGTGGGCCCCATTTAAGGAGTATTCTCTCAAAATCCCACCGATATTAAACGTACACTAGTAAGAGTACAGTATACGATAATGACAGATATGGCGCCAAGAGCAAGCACAGAAACGCCACATGATGAAGGGCTTTCATACCGCTACCCGCCATATTATTCAATGTACTTCCCGAGTCGATCGCATCCTAGAAAATTGCGTTTGCGTTTGAGAAAAAAATACAATCCACGATGCCGCTCAGCTATACCACGCACGCACCAAGCCAGCATGAGCGTGAGGACCATCATCGCTTTTACAGCCCAAACCTAATCGCACCACCCCGACCGACCACACTCGAGCAGCAAAGAAAAGCGATGAGCAAAGGAAAAGGCTCCATAGTAAAAGGAAGAACAGCGCGGAAAAGAGAGAGAGCAGGGGAAAAGCGCGAACGAGCGAGAACAACCGCCGGCCGTCCACACCACATCACATCGAATTCTTTCTTTTCCGTGATGGAGAAAGGAATTTGCGGAGTAAATCGCCGCGCATCCGCCATCAATGCCGTGACAATTCCGGCAGAATCTGTGCACTGCACGGCGCCATGATGTCCTCATTCTAACGATGACTTGCTAATGCTGAGATGAATTTCTAGCGCGATGCCGGCATGAACTTGGGAATGCGGCCAATTTCCGACAATCCCGATGATGGCTGACAATGCCTATCCTGCTAGTCGACGGTGGGCAAATCCCAGCCGAAAAGCAAGTTGGACTAGCGAGCAATGCTGCGAGTGAGACCGCGACGGCGACAATCTCCTCTTTCTGACAACGGCGGCGTGATAAGGAAAGAACGATGATGCAATTTCCGCAAGATTTTCGGTTTCAGAAAACAAAAGAAATGATGTGACTGACCGTGGAGCATGGCGGAGAGGCTGCCGTTGGGGAGGTAGTCGTAGACGAGGAGCTTCTCGTCCTTGGAGAAGTAGTAGGCGCGGACGGGGAGCAGGTTGCGGTGCTCCACCCTGCCGAGCTGCTCCATGTGCGCGTCGAACTCCCGCCGCGCCACCGCCACGTCCTTGAGCCGCTTCACCACCACCGTCGTCCCCTCCTCCAGCACCGCCTTGTACGACGTCCCCACGCTGCCCTTGCCCAGCACCTCCGCCGACGCGCGCAGCAGGTCCTCCAGGTCGAAGCTGTACCCGGCGCCCTTGCCCAGGAACACCAGCCGGCCCGCCTCGCCCGTGCCGGCCCCGGCAGCCACCGCCGCGGCAGCTGCCGACCCCGACGTGCCGGTGCCGCCGCCGCCCATGTCGTCCTTGGACGAGGACGTCATGCCGGACCCAGGCGGTGCCACGTCTCTGGTTTGCCCCACCGCCGCCGCCGTGCCCTTGGGTCCTTCGCGAGCCGCGCCTCTCCGTCGTCTTTTGCAGAAACAGATGGCGGCCAGCAGGAGCAGCGCTAGCACCACGGCACCCACGACGATGCCGACGATTGCCGCGCCGGAGAGCTTCCTCTTCTTGTTAGACCCTGTTGGCATGTCGCTGGGGCTCATGCCGGGCGCCGGCGCCGGGGAGGGGAAGAAGGGGCTGCAGGGCGGCAGCGGCGTGCCGCACAGCTGGAGGTTCCCGGCGAAGGAGTCGGCCGGGAAGCGCGCGAGACTCTGCGGGATGGAGCCATTGAGGGTGTTATCCGAGACGTTGAACGCGGTGAGGCCCGCGATGCTGAGGCTGGGGATCTTGCCGGAGAGGTGGTTGCCCTCCAACCTGAGAGAACGCAGCGCGGTGAGGTTGTTGAGCGCGAAGGGGATGGGGCCGGAGAGGTTGTTGTGGGAGAGGGCCAGCCTCTGGAGTGCGCCGAGGTTGGCGAGCCTCGTGGGGATGGCGCCGGAGAGGTCGTTGTTCTGGAGGAAGAGGGAGCGGAGGCTAGAGAGGTTGAGCAGGTCGTCGGGGATGGTGCCCGTGATGCGGTTGGAGCGGAGCGAGAGGACTTGGAGGTTCGGGAGCCGGCCGATGGTGGAGGGAGGGATGGCGCCCAGGAGGCCGATCCCCGGGAGGCGGAGCGAGATGACGGTGGAGGCCGCGGCGTCGCAGGTGACGCCGACCCAGCCGCAGGCCGGCGTGGAGGTGTTCCAGCCGAGCTTCCGCTCGTGCGGCGTCGCCGTGAGGAAGGCCAGAAGCGCCGACCGCTCGCTCGCCGGCGGCTCCGCCGACGCGAGGAAGGCGAGCGACGCGACGAGTGCCAGCAGCAGCACCGCCGCGGGTGCGGCGGCAGGCATTGGTGCGGGCGGTCGTGGGGCGCGTCTAGGAACAAGGCATTGGGGAGAGCAAGAAGAGGAACGGAGGTTGCTGGAGCTGCAGCTGCTTTCTCCGGCTTGGGGTTGGGAAATTTTGGGGAGGAAGAAGTGGGAATGTGCGCGCCGGGAGTGTTTTATGTGGGTTGGTGACTGACTGACTGGTGAGTAGTGTGCAGCTGGCATCAACACTCTCTCCACTGGCGCGAGACGGCACACTATGCTCGCCCGTGACGGCGTCTAGTTCTCGTGTGTGTGTGTGCGTGTGCCGAGCAGCCTAGTGATCTGTGCATGCCGCGCCGCCGTGCCATGTGTCGAGGCTTGTTGGTTTCTGGAATCTGCGGCCTTGCCAGCAGAGAGCCACGTCACGCTCACCACCCGATTTTTTTCGTGGTAATACGTGTCTCACTTATAAAATAAAGATCAAGCCTTACATCACTTTTCTTCTAGCTGTCACCTACGTGTCCCCTCTTTTTTTTCCTTCGACGCCATCAAAGGAACCTCTTCGCCCGAGTTTCACGCGACTCCATCGTTGATCTGCAGCTTTACGAAATAGTTTGCTAGAACCAAAACATTTGCCGTTGAAAAATCAGACCACAACTACGACGTCGAAGGAGGAAACTAGAATTGTCAGCGGTCAGCCTCCAACCACAAACCCACACAGGATACACCATTTTCTAGCTGTCATCTGCGCAGACGGTTACTCCTAAATGACACATCCTTCCTACTCCACCATGACGTCGGAGACAACGCCATAGCAACGAGGACAGGGCTGAAGGAGAGACACACCTTATGGGGTCGCCGCCGTCGCCTCACCGACCATCCATCCATGAAACCTAAAGCCGCCGATCTGAGGGATCAGCGAACAAACGATGCCATCAACTCTGAGACGTCGCCATGAAGGACACCGCCGGTGTGGGAGTGAATATGAGGTAGATTTATTCGTCCAAACGTCGCTCCCACCACCCCAACGACGCGCCACGACCTACAAAACTAAACCCTAACTACAGAGCGGAGTAAACCCCTACCCCCTTCCCTCCTGCCGCTGAAGCAGTAATCGAAGGAAGAGGAGACCAACGCCCTGCCCGGTGTAGATCTGGTGGATGATCGCCTCCCTAGTCGTCTGTCTCGTGCGGCTAGGTTAGGGAAAAGAATTATCGAGAGATCAGATCGCAAGGTACACTCCCGCCCGATCGCTCACTCGTCGTTTGCTTTATTAGTTGTTTTGTACTCCAGTATACTACGGTTGCCCGCGGGATATAGGCTATGGTCGGTCGGCATACACGCTCACCAGTACGGGAGGGCGCTCCAAATGCTGCTGCGTACCGTACTCCCTGCAGGAATTACTCCGCATTTGCAGCGTGGTCAATATACAGATCCATCATCCAACCCCATTTAGAATACAGATCACCTCCAGCGAGACTACAATCGCCACCCATATTACCGTCACTTTTACCGGGACTTTTCGCTGTATTTCGCATCTCACAGCTGCTTCGGGAATCGGGCTTACTTGATTACTCCTGGTACTTGTTAATTCCACGTTTGATCGCGCGATGCTTGTACTGTAGAGCGCAATCAACACCAGAACGTGCTTTCGGCAGCATTACGAAAGAAAGAATGTTGTCGACAGAAAAACAGCAGCTAGCAACCAAAGACCACCGGAATCTTCAGTAGCTTGGCGCTGCAGTAAAGTGGAAATGCCGGCCAGACAGACGTACGTACTGTCCCATCACACTCGACCGCTTAACACAGAGAAAATGAAACGAAACGAAACGAACAGATGGATAAGCCTGGGTCGACAGCTACAGCACATGCGGCACCCGACAGCCGGCGATCGATCTGCCGCCGCCCGCGCCCGCGCCCGCAAGCAGCCACGCCGTACCTAAGCGGCTACGCCGTCGGAGGGTTAACCGTTGGCTACGCGACGTGAGGCAGATCGCCGGTCACCGTCCGAAGCCCATTTTAATTAGGCGAACAACCGGGAGCATGTTAACCATCAAACCACTACCTAGCTACTCGCGCATCTATCAACGGCACTTTATTACGAGCTGCTAGCAATACGTTGCTGTCAAAACGTTTTTGTTGGCGTCCTGTCTCCTGATCAAATTAGCACTTGGTATCTATCGTCCTCGGATCTCCTTTAGGGCCACTTCTTTTGAGTTTCTGCTTATGCATAAGCTGGTTTATAGATTCCGGTGGGGAGAAACTGTGGTGGGGAGAAGCTACGAGAAACTATCTGGGAGAGTTCTTTTGAGCTTCTGAATTTTTGGCTTATTTGTTGTGTTGATTGTAAAATGTCTATAATGCCCTGATATTTGATATGTGCACTAAATAAAAATATGGTGTAGCAGTATAATTCAGAACATGCCAAAATAAAAATAATATGAAAAGTTAGACGATAATAAAAACATGGTCATTATCCAACATTTTTATAGACCAACGGTGAAATTATAAGCATTTAACATGACATCAATTTACTAGCAGGATACAAATTACTATCTAAACACCAATTACCAATACCAGGGTGGAAAACTTGATGCTAGCAGCATACCAAATCACAGCAGTACAAAATTAATAGCAGCACCAATTCACATCCATTTTTATACTACCAGAACATGAATACACTAGCAGTAGGAGGAGGTCGTCGCTGGGAGGCTCAGTCGGCCGGTGGAGATGCGGCCGAGAGTGGAGAAGGGGCGGCCGCGGGTGGAGGCTGGGCAGCGGCGAGGTCGGGGAGGTGCCGGAGCTTGGGACGTCGACATCGAAGAGGGAGGTGCCGGCCTGGTGCGGACGAGCGGGCGAAGTTGCTGCCGTCCTCGAAGCTCGGCCTGGAAGCTCGGCCTGCCGTCCTCGAAGCTCGGACGAGCACAACACGAAGCTCAGCCTGCTGCGGACGAGCACGCGAGGTTGCTGCCGTCCTCGATGCGGACGAGCTCGAGGAGACGGCGGCGTAGCTGAGCGGGGCCGGGGAGAAGAAGAGCCGGGGCGGGGAGAAGCAGTCGCGGGACGGCGGGATTCGGCGGGGGAATGGACAGATCCGACCCTGGGCAACCGGGATCCGGCGGCGGTGGGGGTGGAAGGCGGCGGCGGCGGTGGAAGCCGGCGGCGGCGGTGGTACGTGCGCGGGTGGGCTACGGGATGGGAAAGGAAGGAGAGGTTGGGGATGGGTGCGGGTCGGGACGGGGCAGAGAATTCTTTTTTCCCCGAGTCGTTCGTTGACTGTGGACTCCAGCCTCCCGATGGCAATAGTCTGTAATTTCGCCCAAGGACATGTCTACGTACCGAAAACGCTTCGCTTCTTTCCTCAGAAGCTCGGGAAACTCCCCGGAAACGAGCTCGGCCCAGCTTCTCCCGTCCTTCACGTTTCCAGTTTCGTGGTGAAAATAAGCCCGGCAGAAACTGGACCCTTCTTTTGGGCATCTGCTTCTCTGGACCCAAAAGCCACCCACAAACTGCAAAAGAAGTGGCCCTTAATCTCTGGATGCTGGTCGATTGTCCATGGCCCTGACAGCGAAATCAGGTTGGATTTAGTGTCTACCTAACGTCTCCAACTGGACGTCATCGGCTGATCAGCTGATCAGATCCGTCAGCGGTCAGGCCATCACCGCCATAGATAAACCCGGCCGGGCAGCTCCAGCCGATCGATCTTCCCGTGAGAAATTGGCGCGTTTGACCTCCATGTGAGAATCTAGCACGCCCAATGTGCACACAAATGGGGCGTCACTCACATGGGAGAAAATCCGCTCCAGCAACCGCACGATTTGCTTTCAGGCTTGACTGCTGAGACCTGCTGTCGACGTGTCCCCACTTTTAATACTCTACTGTGCGCGACTTGCGGACTTGTGCGACCGCGTGGGTGGGTCGTAGTATTATACCATCCGTGCGCGCGCGTGTCACGTGCGCTTCATGTATTTTGTGCTTTTAATACAAGGCCTAACAACACTAGCCTTTGGTGGTATTTCTTCATAGAAGGATCTCACATTTCGCGAGAATTCTCGAAATTCGGCTTTCGATGGGAGTCGAATTCAGGTCGATAGGAGCGGCACCACGCCTCTAAACACTGGGCCACAACCCCGTTCTCTATTTTGTGTTTTGCACCAACTGAATGTTTATGATACACAAAAGTTGAAATGAATAAAAATGTAACAATCCCTTCATCTCATAATATAAGATGTTACTAAAATCAATGCAGGAGTATATTGGTTAATAAAATCTTATATTATGGGATGGAGTGATACTATTACAGTATTACTCTCTCCGTTACGAATATAATATGTTATGTACATTTTTTATGTAGAGTACAAACGATTGAATGGACATGTCTAACCCTCGCTAAATTTTTTATCTCGTTGGTAAATTTTGTTGCGTCGCCCCCATCGCGTTGGAGTTCCTCCGCAGGTCCGCCCCCGTGGTGATCCACCGCATAGCCTCTGCCCAAGCACCTTGTCGTGATCCCGTGCATCTCCTCCACCCCAACAACATGCGGTGATCCACCGCGTCGTCTCCAGCCAAGCACCTAATGGTGACGCCGCGTATCTCCTCTGCCCCAGCAATACCCGGTGATCCCTAATCGCCTCCAACCAAGCACCTGGCCATGGACCTATGCATCTTGTCCACCACAATGCCTCCAGTCAAGCATCTCGTCATCTCCTCTGTCCTAGCACCACGCGATGATCCACCGCATCACGCGTGATCATGCAAATCTCCTCCACCCAAACAACAAGCGGTGATCCACTACATTGCCTCCGGCCAAAGCACCTAACCATGATACCGCCCATCTCCTCCGTCCCAGCAATAAGCAGCGATCCACTGCATCGCCTCCAGTCATGCACCTAACCATGACCGACCACGTCGGCGAGGAAGTTGAGCATCACTGAGCGGGTCGCCTCACCAGGAGCGACGGTGGCGCCTTCTGTGTGACCGATGGGATTGGCCATCGAGATTTTGAGGTCTAAAATGCGCCCCCCTATCTAGCGTGCCAATTTTTCATGGTATTTTTTAATGGTTGATTTTTGTTCATAGGAGTCGCCCTCTGAGATCTAGGGTAGAACACGGGAGAATTTTTTTATACGGAATTAGGCCTAGGCAATCAGCGTCCGAAAATAGCCCTACTTCCTCTTTGTGGCGACTAGATTATCTGTCAGTGCTCTAGGCAATATTGAGGTTTGCTCGATCTCGCCTATGGTGTATGTGATGGAGTATTATGAATGATGTATCACTTGTGTCAAGGTACTGCTCAACAAGCCCCTATTCCCCTTATATAGATGGTGGGAATTAGCTTTACAAGGAGCCGAGTCGGCTTATTGGTGGCGCAGATAACGCTAACCTTTAACAAGATAATCAAGCTCTGATCGCAATTAGTTACTAGAAGTATCCCGTAGGAACCGCGACAGGTGATCTTGGACTGACTTGTGCTCGAAGTGGGTTCATTCGCCCCCCTCCCACGCGTAGGGTCCAAATCCTTCTGGTAGGCCACCCTTGTACCGAGTGGACCACCTTTAACCTTTGCGGGCCTACCCGGTACCCATGACCTCATCACATCTGAAAGAGGGAAAGAGGTCGCTGTAGCTATTGATATGTGGTTGTTGTTCCCCCGTGTCGGATGCTCCAGCTAACTTGAAGGGAGAATGAAGGGGCGTCGCTCGTGGGTGTGGGGAAGTGGAAAGACGACATCCTCAGAGGGAAATAGGCGGGGCGGTACTGCTCGTGGTCATGGGAAAGAGGCGAGGCACATACCGTTTTTCCTCACTTACCGGTGTGGGTAATTTTCTTCACCCTGTCACAACCTGAAGCTCGATTGTCTGACGAAACTGAAGATTGACAAGGTGTTATGAATATAGCAGCGCATTGGAGTGATTCCTACCCGTCCATCTTCTGATCAACGGACCACATTGCTACGTACCGCTTCGCTATGAGAAGCAACGTGGACCGTTGATTAGCAGATCTACGGCTACGATCAACCGATGCGTCGCTATTCAAATCACCTTTACAGCTGGAGCTTTTACCGCGCCAACCACCCCGTTCCTGTCGCTGTCTTCCGGCTGCTACTACTTCTAGTCTAAGCTGGGAGATGAAGATCTTATCTTACCTTTTTATTAGGGTTTCCCCCTCTCAGCCGCCACTGTTCGTGGTGAAGCAAACTTGTATTCTGAACCTTAGTCTTCCCTCTGAACTTGTCCAATTCCTCTGTAATCGACTGTTAAATTCAGAGAATAAGAGAGTGTGGCGCTGCATCTGTGTGTTTCTTGCTTGCGTAGTAGTTCAGGCATGTCAATGGTATCAGAGCCATCCGTTCCTCGGTGGCGAATTGGATCTAGAGCCCGGTGAGGTTGGGCTCTCCCGTGAAATCCCTCCCCGTTGTTCTGGATTCCGGCGGCGGTGTGTTGGTCTTCTCGGCGGCGGCTTGGTGGCGGAGGCACAATTCGGGTGCAGATCTGGCGTGAGAAGTGGTTAACGAAGAACATCTCTTCGGTCGTAAAATCCCACCTTCCCACCCTGATCCGTGCATCATCGGCGGTGCGGCGGCGTTGGCGGCGGTGTCGGCGACGGTAGAGTCTTCTGAATCGAGTCAGGTAACAACCCTATGGTGCAAAGCCCTCTCCTTTCAGACAGATTAGTAGCGGCGAGGTGCTTGTTCTCTGCAAGATTGTCAAATACCTCACAGTAGTCATGGCAGCCACGGGTACGACAGATACTGGTGACCTGGTGTTGGAATCCCTGCAGTTAGATGTCCAGTGTCTGCAGAAATACAGAGAGGAGGATAAGCAGGAATTCTCGGAATTTCGTACCCATGTTAACAAGAATTTTGACAGTACCCAGAAAAGCTTTGACAATATACAGTCGAACTTTGAGAAACTCTTTGCAGCAAAGGGAATAGAGACTGCAGAAATTCAAGTAGAGGAACAACTTGTGGAGAAGGCTGGCACCACACCAGAGACACCAACTGGTGCTGCTTCTGCCGCTTCAGTCAAGCAACCACAGACGACTGGACAAGCTTCGGGCAAGCAAATCCTGCAGGATATGCAAGGTAATGAGCTCAACTTGGATGGCACTCCAAAGAGCACATACAGGCATCCCAACTATGGTCAGGTGACAACACTAATCCCTGGCATGAGAGCTCGTAGCACACTGCCTGTGGCTCCTCCAAGAAGACAAGATAATGTTCATCATGGTCAACAAAACAGAGATTGGAGACATGATAATAGACACCATGATCAGGGAAATAACCACAGAGACAGAGATACTGGCCACAACAATGACAACCTTCCACAGCAGCACAGAGAACCTGATGTGGGAAATTGCCAACAACAAAATGATCGAGGAGGTGATCAGCATGGTGATAACAGAAGAGGTCTCCCATCTGTGAAACCAGCAAAGATGAACATACTAGAGTGTGATGGTTCTGATGTTGATTCTTGGATACAGACAGTGGAATTATATTTTGAATCAGCTAGAACACCACTTGATAGCAGAACTGAAGTAGCTGTAACTTACCTCAAGGGTGATGCAATTCAGTGGTGGAGAGGTACAGGTTACAATACCTGCAATGTTCCTTGGCACAGGTTCTGTAGGTACCTGGGAGATAGGTTCTCTGAAGCTTCTGTTTGTGACAATGTCAGAAATTTTCATGAGATCAAACAAACTTCAACAGTCACTATGTATACAAGGAAGTTTGAAGCTGCAATGAACTTGATGCGCAGAGATAATCCAGCTGTTCCAGATGATTACTATGTTCACAGTTACATATCTGGCCTTCAGGACTACATCCAGGCACACTTGCAGTGTCATGAACCTACAACCATGCAAAAGGCTGTATGGTTGGCAAGAAGAATGGAGGCTGCTATACCCCCTCACAAACCCCTCTTCCAGCAACAAAACAATGTCAGAAGGCAAGTGGTTTTTGATGCCAAGCCACCAAATGCAACACCTGCCAGTGTGATCCAACAGGCAACTGAAGAGAAGCGCTGTTACAAATGCAGAGAACTATGGTTCCCTGGTCACAAGAAGGTATGCAAAATGGTGAACAAAAACCAAGTCCAAGCAATGCAAGCTGCAAAACCTAAAACTCAGGACATCATTTATGTTGTGGAAGAGTCTGACAGCGAGACTGATGAGGAGGTGCCAAACAACGATCCTAAACTGCTTATTTCCATGCATGCTTTACATGGCAAGGCCAGAGCCAAATCCACATTCACATTGAACGTCTTGATTGGTGATAAACCTGCTTTGGCATTGGTGGACACTGGCAGTACCACCACTTTTATGAGCCCAAAAATTGCACAACAGGCACATTGTGCAATACAGCCAAGCAAGAGACTGAAAGTCACTGTTGCTAATGGGGAAAACTTATGGACAGAGTTTCTCTGCAAGGATTGCTCATATACTATCCAGGGTCCTTTTACATCTGATTTCAGGATTCTGCAGCTAGAAAGCTATGATATCATTTGGGTGCAGACTGGATTTACACATATAGTCTTGTCACGCTAGATTATAAGAAGCTGACATTACAGGCAACAAAACAAGATGGTAGCACTGTCACCTTCCTGGATGAAAGCTTTCCTGGCACAGCTTAGGTGGAAGAAGCTCAAGACTTGGGCAAATTATTAATGCATTCTACTTGTGGTGCTTTACTAATGGTCAAATCAGTTACTACTGAAACAACAGAACAGAAGTCACACCCAGTGGAAATTCAGAAACTTTTGGATGAATTTGCAGTTATCTTTTCTGAACCCAAAGAGTTACCACCAAAAAGAGATTGTGATCATGCAATTCCTCTCTTACCAGATGCAAAAGTCATTAATCAGAGACCATATCATTTGCCACATCACCAAAAAGATGCTCTGGAAAACATCATCACAGATTTGTTGCAAAAAGGGGTGATCAGAAACAGTGTTAGCCCTTATTCCTCTCCAGTAGTACTTGTCAAGAAGAAAGATCATACTTGGAGGAAATGCACTGATTTCCGAAAAATGAATGCTCAAACTATCAAGAACAAGTACCCCATACCCATCATTGAGGATTTACTGGATGAATTACATGGAGCCACTGTTTTCTCCAAAATTGATTTAAGGAGTAGATACCACCAGATCAGGATGAAAGAAGAGGATATTAGCAAAACTGCATTCACTACTCACCAGGGACATTATGAATATGTTGTGATGCCCTTCGGTTTAACTAATGCTCCTGCAACATTCCAACAGCTAATGAATACTGTCCTGGCACCTATCTTGAGGAAATTTGCTCTGGTTTTCTTTGATGATATTCTGATCTACAGTAAAAACTTGAAAGAGCACATGGCACACCTGAAACAAGTATTCACCTTCTGTAGCAGAATAACTTGTTTGCCAAAATGCAAAAGTGCACATTTGCAACAGATAATGTGAATACTTGGGTCACATTATCAGTGCAACTGGTGTTGCCACAGATCCCAAAAAAATTGAGGTGATTGTCAATTGGCCACAGCCTGAAAACATCACTCAGCTGAGGAGCATTCTGGCATGGCAAACTATTACAGGCGTTTCATTAAGGATTATGGCATCATTTGTAGACCACTATTTGAAGCACTGAAGAAGGACAACTTCCAATGGACTGAAAAGCAACAAGCTGCTTTCCAATTGCTCAAGCAGAAGATGACTAATCCACCAGTACTAGCCCTTCCAAATTTCTCTCTGCCATTTACCTTGGAAGCAGATGCTTCAGATTATGGTATTGGAGCTGTCCTCATGCAACAAGGGAAACCTATTTCTTTCTTGAGCAAAGCAATTGGCCCTAAATCTGCCGGCTTATCAACTTATGACAAAGAAGCCATGGCAATATTGGAAGCATTAAAGAAATGGAAGCATTATTTCTTAGCTTCTTCCTTGGTTATTAGGACTGACCAGCAGAGCCTCAAATATATTCAAGATCAAAAGCTGACTGAAGGAATTCAACACAAGCTATTGATCAAATTGTTGGGCTACAACACTGTTGAATACAAAAAGGGTGTGGAAAACAAAGTGGCTGATGCCCTTTCAAGAGTAAAGCATAAAATTTTATCTCTGTTCACTAGTGCTGCAGTACCAGTTTGGGTAACTGAAGTGGTCAAATCTTATTCTCAAGATCAGAAATATTTGGAACT
This sequence comes from Poa pratensis, assembly GCA_947311845.1. Taxonomy (NCBI): domain Eukaryota; kingdom Viridiplantae; phylum Streptophyta; class Magnoliopsida; order Poales; family Poaceae; genus Poa; species Poa pratensis. Next base: position 9,741,373 of record CAMZMU010000057.1, read on the forward strand.
GATACAACAGCTGACAATAACACCTACTGCAGTACAGAACTTCACTTTCTCTAAAGGACTGATAAGGTACAAGTCCAAAATATGTGTGGGAAGTACAACTGATCTGAGAGTCAAGATCATTGATTCTTTACATAACTCTGAGTTGGGTGGACATTCGGTGAACAATCTACTCATTAGAGGATAAAGATGCTATTCCACTGGCCTGGCATGAAGCAACAAGTCATCGACTTCATCAAGCAATGCCCAACATGCCAGATCAATAAAGGTGAACACACAAAGTACCCTGGCTTGCTTCAACCTCTGCCAGTTCCTGATTTTGCTTGGACACACATTAGTATGGACTTTGTGGAAGGATTGCCAGTTTCTGAAAACAAGGACATTATTCTTGTGGTGGTAGACAGATTCACCAAGTATGCGCATTTTATCTCAATGAAGCATCCTATAACTGTGCATTCAGTGGCACGAGCCTTCAGAGAAAATATTTTCAAGCTGCATGGACTCCCCACAGTCATAGTTACTGACCGTGATCGAATCTTTACCAGTACACTATGGCAATCACTATTCAAATCGTTGGGGGTTAAGTTACATTTCAGCACTGCGTATCATCCTCAGACGGATGGGCAAACCGAACGTGTGAATCAATGCTTGGAGAACTACCTCAGAAACATGGCATTCTTGCAGCCAAAAAAGTGGCATCAATGGCTAGCATTGGCAGAATGGTGGTATAATACTTCTTTTCACACATCTCTGAAGATGACACCTTTTCAAGCATTGTATGCAAGGCCTCCACAACAGTTAGCTGGACTGTTCTTACCAACTGACGAACATAATCCTGAGCTGACTCCAAATGCAACAGTGGCAGAGATTGCTCAGCAAATCAAAGATAATTTGCTCAAAGCACAAGAACGTATGAAGGTGCAAGCTGACAAAAACAGGCAAGAAAGAACATTGGAAGTGGGTGATATGGTTTATCTCAAGTTACAACCATACAGACATACATCCTTGAGCATTCACCGCTGTCTTAAACTACACTCCAAATATTATGGCTCATTTCGGGTTTTACAGAGAGTGGGAAACACCTCTTACAAGTTGTTGTTGCCTGATGGATGCCAGTTACATCATACATTCCATGTGAGCCAGCTAAAGAAGCATCTGGGTCCTCAAGCAATACCCAGTCCTCATCTACCTCTGCTTAACCCGGATGGCACTATACTTGTGGCTCCAGAAGCTATCTTGGACAGGAAATTGATTCCAAGGGTACAAGGAGCTATCTCTGTCCCAGTGGTTCAGTGGCTAATCAAGTGGCAGAATTTACCACCAGAACAAGCAACTTGGGAGGACTCGACGTTCATCCAGAAGGTATTTCCAGCTTTCCATCCTTGAGGACAAGTCTGATCTCGCGAAGGGGGAGTTGTCACAACCTGAAGCTCGATTGTTTGACGAAACTGAAGATTGACAAGGTGTTATGAATGTAGCAGCGCATTGGAGTGATTCCTACCCGTCCATCTTCTGATCAATGGACCACATTGCTACTTACCGCTTCGCTATGAGAAGCAACGTGGACCGTTGATTAGTAGATCTACGGCTACGATCAACCGATGCATCGCTATTCAAATCACCTTTACAGCTGGAGCTTTTACCGCGCCAACCACCCCGTTCCTGTCGCTGTCTTCCGGCTGCTACTACTTCTAGTCGAAGCTGGGAGACGAAGATCTTATCTTACCTTTTTATTAGGGTTTCCCCCTCTCAGCCGCCACTGTTCGTGGTGAAGCAAACTTGTATTCTGAACCTTAATCTTCCCTCTGAACTCGTCCAATTCCTCTGTAATCGACTGTTAAATTCAGAGAATAAGAGAGTGTGGCGCTGCATCTGTGTGTTTCTTGCTTGCGTAGTAGTTCAGGCATGTCACACCCCTACGGGATATTTTAGTGATGTACGGAAATTTCGCAAGATGGTAGTGAGAACGGATTTAACCCAAGTGCATCATCAGTGCCAATGTGTTTTCCTTGAGGCAACTTGGCGGCAACCAAAGAGGAATTATCGGTGATCAGTATCCAATGATCTAAGAAAAGAGGGTCAATTTTCATCGTAATGTTTCTCAAAAAACACTATCTAAAATATTGGTGACAATTAGTTCATTCTTTATACATTTATATATTCAACGATATTTGAATTCTGTCAATCAAACATGCATCTACGACTCAGTTTATAGTTCACAATCATTGTAGGCATGGATATAAGTCCACCCACATTACAAATATTACAAACCTTCGTCGATTTCTTCAAAAAGAAAAAGGAAAGCGTTCACTGCATCATATTTGTCCGAGGATCAGTACTCATCTCCAACTGCAGGTAAAGAATCAGAACATCACATGCATGCTTTAGAATTCTTCCATTGATGTGCTGCTTGCAGAATCTTCAGGTGTTTGGCCTCAGAAACTTCATCAGGGAGTGGTCTCTTCCTCTTTCCTATTCTTGTTGTGTTGTGTTCACGGTCTGTACCGCTGAAGCTAGCTGAAGCATCAAACTCAGCCAAGTCCTTCAAAAGAAATTCTGGCATATCTTGTGCTGGCTGAGCAATTGCAAGCTCATAAATCGACCGAGCGCGATCGGTCTCTCCAAGTCCCCTTTCCAGTTCGGCATACTTCCTCCAAGGATAGCAGTTGGACGGAGACCACTCGATGTACTTCTCGTATAGTGTTCTACAACGATCAACATTGCCCAGACGCATCTCCATCTCGATGTACTTTCTGAAGGTCTTGGCCTTGGGAGCCATCCCGATCGCGTTCCCCAGGAGCCGGCGCGCGGCGGTGAGATCCTTCCGCCTGATCTCAAGCTGGGCCGCCATGATCCACACCTTGGCGAAAGTGAACTTCTTGTGTGGGATGAGCTTCAGGCACTCCCGGTAGACCTCCCTGGCACGCCCCATGTCCTGCGCGTCGAGCTCCTCGTACAGGGCGTAGTTTATCCAGAGGTAGATGTACCTCTGCCAGTATCGCTTCTCCTCCGCAGGGGCACGTTGGCGATGGCCCTCTCGTACACGTCCCTGATGCTGTCCTTGCTCCCGACGCTCTCCTCGTGCGCGAGGTAGTCGAACCAGGCGTCGTAGTTGAGCGGGTTCTTGCGCACCGCCTCATCGTACGGGGATACCCTCGTATTGGTTGCGATGGCGGCGCCGGCGTCCACCTCTGGGTCCTTGCCATCGGTGGCAAGAAGCAGTTCGGCGGCGCGCTGGTACAGCCGGTACGCATGCTCTGTCTCTCCATGCTTCTCCTCGAAGCTGACGTAGCGCCTGAACGTGTCCAGCAATGGATGCTCGGCGACGAGACGCTCGTAGAGGGCCCTGCTGCGCTCGGCCTCGCCGTACCGGGTCTCGAACCTGACGTACGCGTCCCAGCCGGCCGGGCCTGGGCGCCACGCCATCCAGCGCTCGAACACCTGGCGGGCGTTGGCGTAGGCGCCGAGCAGCTCCTCCATGTGCTCGTACTTTTGCCACAGCTGGTCGACGCGGGGGAGGAGCGCGACGGCGCGGTCCCAGACGTTCCGGGCGTGGCCGACGGACCGGTTGCGCATCTCGAACTCCGCGTACTTGACCCACAGAGTGTGGTCGCGGTGCTGGGCGGCGGCGCGGAGAGCGCGCTCGTAGACGGAGCGAGCGCGGGCGAGGTCACCCTGCTGCTCCTCCCAACGCGCGTATCTTACCCACACCGCGACGCCGCAGTCTTCCCGCCGAACTCGCTCCTCGAACCGGTGGCGCTCGCCGAGGCGGTACTCGGAGAGCTCGTCGAAGTCGGCGATCTTCTCCCTGGGCGGGTTCATCGATTGGTCCTGGCAATTCTGGGCATCGCGGAGGATCTGCCCAGCTGTGATCTGGACCGGCGACGGAGCCTTGTTTTTGACCCGCATCGTGCGGGGCAGTCTCACATCGGTGTCGCGCTCGGTGAGGTAGCCTGGAGTCGGGCGAGTGGAGGCGATCGCCATGGCTGTTCCCGTGGTCGATCTATATAGGATTTAGCCCTAGAATCAGCCGCATATATCTGCGGCGACTTGATCGAAAACCTCGTACTCGACTGTGGCAGCTTAAGCCGAGTTTCCCCCGAAGACCTGGCAAAAACGTGTACTTATAGTAACACCAAAATCGAGCCAGATTACAACTCCGACTCTGACACGATCTGTAGTTCCTAGTTACAACCAGTCAACCAGACAGCGTGACTGAGACTGGCTTACGTGATGGTTGTGCCTGACTGCCTGCCACGGAACTTATACTGCCTTCGTTCCAAACACAATATGTTTTGTGTGTTTCACATGTTATTTAAATACGAATTAAAATAACTGTACATACACAATAAAACATGTCAAGCTACATTTGTATACATGTGAATGTGGATAAAGTCTAAAACATCTTATATTTCAAAACGGATATCACATGTATACAAATGTAACTAGACATGTTTAAGTGTACGTACACTCATTTTAATCCGCATTTAAACAACAGGTGAAACACTAAAACATCTTATATTGTGGAACGAAGGAAGTAGGTCATAAGGTAAAGACACACCTGTTGTGCAAAATGCATTTTAATTTCATTTGAGAATGTTAAAAAAGTCCAATCAATCATTTCCCATATCGATATTCTATATCCGCACACAACGGTTTCGTGAAAAAGACCCTGACAAAATTTATTTATTCTGACAATATTATTTCCAAGGATATTCCCTCAAAGACATATCTGGGTTCTTAAAATAAGGGCCAATCGGTATAGACGCCAAGCACATGCAGCTATGACAACGCAACCCCTGCTACTCTACTCGCCAAACTTCCACCTGCTCTGCCTCTAAGAGGCACCCCCCTAAAGAGTCTAGCTGCTCTCCAGGTTTCTGCTTCCTCCTTAATAGCCCAGACCACCAACACCGAGGAAGGAGAGACGTTGTTGAAGACAATGTCGTTCCGGTGACACCACAAGGTCCAGCAAACCAAAGACACCGCCGTCCAGAGGTCTCTCTCATCGCGGCGTCCACCGTGTCGTGACACCACCCAGTCCACCATCGAATCCCCAAGATCGGGTACCCAACCTGCCAGGTGCCAACTGCTCAGACATGCCACCCACACCGTCCGTTCAAAAACACATTCAACTAGTAGGTGATCAATGGACTCGACGTGCTTGTCGCAGAATGGACACGCGTCCGGTCGCGACAATCCATGCCTAGCTAGGCGAGCAGCCATCCAACACCGGTTCCATATATAGGGCCAACCACAAGAAGATTTTGCACTTCAAGGGCGGCCTCGATCGCCAGATCTACTGTGCGCCCGACATCACCACCGACCCTCCGAACAATGCGGCGTAGCATGATCGTGAGGAGTAGGCACCACGGTCGTCCAATATCAAAATATCCTCCTGATCTGGCCGGAGAACCACCTCTACTAAGCTGTCCAGGAGCTCCTCCAGAGCCCACGCTACAATATTTGACGATAAGTCCTCAAGCCAGCCCTCGACAAGATCCTCCCATACACAACGGGTCTTAGCCGCTGACCTCAAGACTGCCCTGAAAAGATTAGGGGCGAAGTCCCTGATCAAACCACGTGGCAACCAACTATCCATCTAAAAGAGGGTGGTGGCCCCATCTCCTAACACTGGCCGAGTAGTTGCGTCAAAGATCTGTCAGACTAACTGTGGCACCTGGATGTGTTGAACTTCCTCCACGGTTTGTCAGGGCTACCCTGCTCAACCAAAGCCACTTTGCTCGTAAAGCCAGGTTCATCCCCCTTAGGTTAAGGATTCCTAGAACCCCGAGCTCCCGAGGCATGAACACTGGGTCACATGCCACTAGGCAATGCCCTCCATGGACATATTTGCGTCACTTCCACAAGAATATCCCCGAAGGATCTTCTCGAGAGCCATAAAGACCTTCGCCGGGAGGTCGAGGGACATCATGATTCATGGCGAAGATCGTCACCGCCAAGAGGATGGTGCGGAACAAGGACAGCCGCCCCAGCGGTTCATCAACGCGGGCCCCAACTCGGGAGTCGCCCAACCACATGCTCCACGAAATATTGTAGCTCTGCAGCCTACGGCTTCTGCAGAGCCAGAGGGAGACCAAGGTAGCGCACTTGAAATGTCTGGACCACACAACCCAACTCATGCACTACTTGTTGAGGTCCGTGTGCAATCCGGACGCAGCTTCAAAGTGGTTAAGGAGCGCTAAGAAAATCCGGACGCAGCTCCAAAGTTGTGAACCTCAAACAGTGAGCACTTATATCTTAAACAAAAATCATCGTCTAAGACACACCCCTGTTTGCCTTATAATATTGTGCTTCGACGCACTATCGTTGATCAGCTTAGATAATTGACATGCTATAGTTAACAAAGTTGCAAATGCTCTACCATTAACGGGAAGTGATGTGTTTAGATTGGACCTAAATACTACATGATATTTTACGGTATTCCGCATCCGCTTCATTTTACTCGAAGTATGGCTCCCTTATAAAATACTATGGAAACTTAAAGTGTCACTCAAAATTGAAGTTTTTACGTGATATTTGTACCTGCATCATGTCAGACATATTGGGGTAATGGATACATTGTGTTGAGAAGCCTCTCCGTTCTCTTTTTGTGTGATAAAGTTTTGAAAGTCGAGAGGAAACTTTCAAAAACCTGACATTAACGCTTGCTAATCACAGTTCTGGATCCGGGGGACCTTTTTGGTCGATATGGCTGTGTCGCAATTATTTGGTTTTCTACAGGAAAGTTATACCATTTTCACAAATGTTGTTCGTGTATCAATAGATGGCTGTTTATGTCCCGGTTTGGTCACATGCGCCACATAGGCTTCTTAGTGGATGATGATGTTTTTATGTGTCCTATTTATTTATTTTTGGGCAGGGTAGATATTTATTTCTGTGTGAATTGTCACACTTTCTGGTTAGACCTATTTTCTTTGAGATGCATGCTTATAATAAATTTTGGTTATCATCACAACTGATGTCGATGCCAGAGTTCTATTTTCTAAAAAGAAATCCCAACTTTATACAACTTTACAGTAATATTTAGAAACATGAGGAATATAGGATGCAGTGTGTACAATGTTTCCGGAACAAAAAGCTCTATGATGTACTCTACCTCCGTACTGTTTTAGTTGTCGCCAGTTGCACTTGCTGTTTGTACTTCGGTAGGTCTGGACAATAATTCCGGAATGGATGAGTACAACATAACTAATGAACCTAAACCATTCCACGCAACCAATGCAATTTCTTCCTAGGACATGCTTCATATCGTCATCATCTACCTCTTCTGGAAGTTGAGCTTCATGATGGCAAAGCCGAACAAGGCGGCAAATAGCACTGCGAACGACACGACCACCGTGGCCACATAACCCAACCAGCTATGCTTGAAATCAAAATAGTCCTCTATAAAATCTTTCACGAGGGTGCCGTCATCCATTGGTGTAACAACATCGCCGAACTGAGATACGACCAGTCCGTACAGTGTCCACGAGACCGGGCATGCCCAGCAATACCATCTCCACCAGATTGGGACTCTCTGTACATATTTTCAGACCAAATCATGAATAATTAAGCTACACGAATGCTGAAAAAAAAATATATGTGGACTGTCAAAGGTGATGAAACTTACCGGTCGGGGGATGATGAATCCGGAAAAGAGATTCCAAATGCCATAGAATGCTGACGAAACGATTGATGCGATGTGGTAGTTCGGTGTCAGGCCAACAGCCATCATGCCGTAGAATGTGAAGTAGAGCAGCGTGAAGTACATGAAGAAGAGGTACCAGAAGAATTTAGGAGCTGTCCACTCAAACCCAATCATCGAGTAAACTATGACTCCATATACGGTAGCCTGAACAAATGTGTATGGAAGTTCAATGACAACCTGCACAAGAGAAGTTTATCGCTAATCAAAGTCCGGCTCTCAATAACGCAACAACCAGTTGGGAACTAGAATACCTGGAACAGATTGATTTGTATGAAAACACTCACCTGGCCAAATGCGTATGGGAAAGCCGAGTACATCCCCGCTGCTCTTTCACGGTAGAAGACTGTTCTCTCAACAGCCACCACTGGTTGCACCGAAGTACAGTTCATGATACCGATGAACAGCACTGCAGCATACATTGACCCCATGGCGTTGAACAAGTCTTGTGACTGGCTCCTGGATTCAGAACAGGAGATAATAAATAAAGTTTCCATTGTAGCTGTTTGCTTGCTATATAGTATGTTGGTGTCATGACTTACATTTTTCCACCAAGATCCCAAAAGATGGTGCCGAAGAGAAGAGCAATGACGGTAGTAAAAAGGAACCTTATGGCATTGTAGGGAGGATTCCTCCAGTATGACAGGTTCTGCTTCCACAGGCAAGCCACACACTGTGTGATCGAAGACTGTGAGTATTGGGTAGGGAAATACAGGTCACTTGAACCCGGCGCAGGTTGGCTTAGTTCCTTTATCAAAGCCTTGTTCCTCCTGCAGAAGGTAACATACTTATATTACATCTGCCATTGCAAAAATGCTCTGGAGAAAGAAAAAATGGCCTATTGAAAGCCTGCCATTGCAAGTCTGAGTCCAAGTTAAAGAGCATTATTATGTCGCAGTTAAAAGTCCTTCAACTTGTTGTGATAGACTGTATTTGTAAGCTGAGTGAACTGTAGCAAACTTAAGAATCTGACCTACCATAAGTAAATTTACCTGGAGTATTTGCGAATAGTATGCTAAGCTACCTGACCTGTATAGCGTACTTAAAAACTCTGTTTCCTTAAACGTCTGAGGTGATTCCAAATGATTATGTGACTAATAGTAATAGGATAGCTAGTTAGTAACTCACTGGTAGAGTTCAGATTTCTTGTATATGTCACTGAAATCAACACCTAGCATCTGTTCTTGACCGATCGTTGTCACTTCCAACATCCATGTTGCAGGATTGTAGCCATCTTTGATTTTGCTAACTCCATAAATCCCCTGAACAGTACAAAACCATGGGCTTATCAGTATATTCAAGAAACTGAATTAGTTATTCTCAGATTCTTGTAATATCACTTTACCTCGTAGTACTTGATTAAATCAGAAGAATGATGTCCCAACGGACCAGCATAGATCTCTTCTCCACCTCGCTTCAGCAGGAAAAGCTGCAAGCAGTTCCCAGAAAGTTAAAACCTCATGGAATAGTTCAAGGTTTAAACAACCAGCCACAATCAAGCGGGATTCGCCAAATTTAGCCAAGTTATCCGTAGGGTAGCTGACTAGCTGGCAGAAATCTCCGATGTGAACTCTCACTCACCTCATCAAATGCTTCAAATATATCAATGCTAGGCTGATGAATGGTGCAGACCACAGTTCTACCAGTATCAACCGTGTTCCTCACTGTCCTCATCACGATTGCAGCTGCTCGGGCATCAAGTCCGGAGGTTGGCTCATCCATGAAGATTATAGAAGGATTAGCAACGAGCTCCACAGCAATGGTCAGCCTCTTCCTCTGCTCGGTCGACAGACCATTCACTCCAGGTAGACCAACCAATGAATCTCTCAGAGGCTTGAGCTCCACAAGCTCCATCACCTCGTCGATGAACATCTGCATAAACAGAGATAAGAAACTGTATATTGATTATTCACTAAAGCTAATAATATTTTTTTGCTTCACTGACCTTTCTTTTGTCTGAATCCACATCCTCGGGAAGACGAAGCCACGCTGAAAAAACCAGAGACTCATACACTGTCACCTGAGGGGAGTGGATATCATTCTGTTCGCAGTATCCTGTTACACGCGCAAAGGTCTCTTGTTTCTTTGGATATCCTGAAATGCTGATGTTTCCTTCAATGTACCCACCAGTCTTTCTCCCTGCCAGCACATCCATCAGGGTAGTCTTACCAGCGCCACTGACACCCATCAACGCGGTCAGTACCCCTGGCCTGAAAGATCCACTAACACCTTTGAGGAGTTCCAACCGGTCTTCTAGCACGCCTTGTGTTTCATTTCCTAAAACGAATTTCACACTCAAGGTTACTAACTTGACAATAACCGATGATGATACTGCAACAGAAGCATTTTTATCAATTACCGGTGGCATGTCAACAGAGTATCTGACGCTGTCAAACACAAGTGAAAGGGGGAGAAATGGAAGGACCATTCCCCTACGTGTGGGGCTAGAATCCTCTTGGACAATTTCTGTTGTTCCATGAGTGCTAGGTGATTCCAAGTGATCATTGTCCAGAACTTCACCGTTCAGGTTGGCATGCTTCTCCTTGAGCTCATCTTCAGATACTGACGAACGGGAGTTACCATATGCTGGGAAATCGCAACATGAAATCATTCTCGTGATGTATTACATATAACCAAGTCCAAGAAAAATTAGCAGACCAGTTCTGGATGTACTCACCCTTGAGGTATGTAAGGGCAAGAGTGAAGAGAGCATTGAATAACAAGGTGAATCCGAGCATTGCACCCAAACCGATCCAGTACCACTTTGCTTCTGTGAACACTCCACGGGACTTGAGGACTTGCACGCCAAGGGTCTCGTTTGAGGCAGTGCTATCAAGGATTTTGTCCCAGCTGTGACCCAAGAACTCGTTAACTGAGATGGCATTCTGCGCATACATTAGTGGGGATATCCAGTAACCCCAGATCCACCATTTCTTCACTTTGTCTGAAGATTCAAACAGAATGATGGCTTAATATTGAAAAAAACTACATTTCCACTGTCTATCATCACGCCAGAAGGGTGAGTATATTTACCTCTTACTAGAATGAATCCGCCCAATACCATAAAAATGAGTAACATGAATGATGCAAAGACATTTGCAACAATCATGTTCCTCGCTGCCCCACCGATGAATCGGAAGAGTGATGCAGCCATCTGATTGATTGCTAACATAAGCACATATTGCTTGAAAAACCTGGTGACAACAAGTACACTCAGATGGCAGAACAGTATCAGCCTTTTTTAGGGCTCAATATAGGATAGCTGACCATACAATTGTTAACAAAAGAGATTCCGACAAATCTCACCTGCCAACATTTGGGTCAAACCCTATGACATAGTAGGTTATGAAAACATAACCGCCAACCTCAACAAAGGTAATTGGGATCTTTAGGATCCATGAGGGTATTGCGTAGGCCCATGCTGGGTAGAAAAGAAGGTCCCTCTGCTTGAAGAACACAGGTAGCTTAAAGACAGTAAGTGCAAGCTCAGAGAACCCATTGAACATGATCATTATCACACCAAAGAAGAGCGCCCCCATGTAGATGCCCCCATTGGTCACAGAGTCGCGCTTCATCTTTGTACGGAAGAAGAGCGTCATTGCCATAAATGACATCACGATTAGCTGTAATGCCAGAATACCAAGGAATCGGTTATACCTCTATTGTAATTCTCTCCATCATATTTTCAACAAAGGAATTTTTATCGACTCAAATGTTGCATCAAGCAGATACAAGCAATCATGTACCAATCAATATACTTGTTTGTATTAATGGCAGTTACCTGGAAAGTTCTAAACATGTAGACGAAAGAGTTCCTCTTCATGAGGAGGATCTCCCTGTCAATGTTGGCCTTTAGCAGCTCCGTGCCACTCACACCATACCTCGTGGTTGTCAACGCTGCTGGATGGCTCTTGCTCTTGTCGAACGGAACAGCGAGCTCATTTCTTATGGCTCTCCCAGTGTGGAATGACTGGAATGCACGCACAAAATCCTTAACCGGAACGAACATGTATGGCTCGTCACCCCGTGCCCAATATTGCTTTTGATCTTTCTTTGAAGTCACCTGTCCAGTATTTGCACAGAGTCGTGTTATTAAAAGAAGTACCCATGTGTACATAAGAAGGTGATGGCAATGCCAATGTAGGTACCTCTTGCAAGAAGTCAGCCACACCCTTCCTCTCAGGACACTTGAAACCGACAGACTCGAAGAATTCAAGCACGTCCTCGCGAGGGCCCTGGTACACAACTTGTCCGTCTGAGAGGAGGATGATGTCGTCGAATAAGTTGTACGTCTCAGGGGCCGGCTGCAGCAGGGAGATGACGGCTGTTCCACCGAGGACGTGGACGGACTGCCTGAGCGAGTTTACAATCTGGAACGTGTGGAGCTATCAAGCCCAGTGGAGATCTCATCCATGAAGAGCGCCTTGGCTGGCCCAACCAGCATCTCACCTGCAGAACAAATCAAAGTAGAAATATTAACATCTGGCTTTCATGATCCGAAATGGAGCTGGAATTCCATCTATTTTACCAGTTGTAACACGCTTCCGTTGTCCACCAGAGATACCTCTCAGCATGTCGTCCCCAACCATCGTGTCTGCACACATCTCTAGTCCTAATATCTGCACCCAGTAGTAATGACGTCTAAAACGATGAACAAGACAGATTTTGCGTAATTCAATCCGAAATTACTCGCAGTTGTAGCTCAAAGCTGCAGGTACCTTCAGTATATAGTCTGTATTCACATTGGCTTCTAAGCCCCCAATTGATGACGCCTAACCAAGATGAGCAGAAAAGTTACAAGTCTTCATTTCAAATGTATTTATCATGATAAACGCACTGAAACAACCAAAATCTTGTTGATTTACTACTGCGGATTTGCAAAATTTACCTTCATAAATGCATCGATATCAGCATCAGGCTTGATATTTGCGGCCTTCTCTCGCCTTGACAACTCAGTCAGCATATCTGCCAACAGAACAAAAGTGGAACTTGATAAGCATATCTCAAGCAAACAAAAGACTATCCCGCAGAATCCGTGAGCAGCAGAACTGAATTTATGCGCAAGTGCACGTGACTGGTTGCAGAGAATCGTACCAAAGCGAGTGCCAACACCCTGGCAGCGTGCGGAGAAGGCGAGCGTCTCCCTCACAGTCATCTCGCCTATGTGGAGGTCGTGCTGGCTTATGTAGGCCGCCGTCCTCTCCGGCACAAACTCCTCCATCCCGTGGCCGTTGTAGGTAACATTGCCTGAGACCTTGAGGTCGTTGTCGAGCCTCCCAGCCAACGCGAGCAGCAAGGTGGTCTTGCCAGACCCAGGTGGGCCCAACAGCAGGGTCATCCTGCGGGAACGAAAAGAGTGTGAATGTGGAAGAAGCGATGAAATCGAGCTCCAGAAGACCCGGGTCAAAGTCTCCAAGTGTACTAGTAGTACGCAGGCAGGGGGAGCATCGCATCTTTTCCGTGAACAAAAGGCGATGGAGATCTTTTCACCTGCGGGGCTTGATGATGCCGCTGACGTCGTGGAGGATGGGCATGGTCCGCTTCCTGTTGGGGAGTATGCGCAGCGCGTTCGCCGCTTCCTGCAACAAACACACTCGATTATCAAACCAAATCAATCTCTGTTCCACAGGCACGCTGCATGCACAGGGCCACAAACACGAACGAGAGAGGGCGAATGGTTTCGATGGATCATCACCTCGAGCGTGTTGGTGATGGAGTTGAGGACGGTGGGGAGGCCGCTGTTGCCGACACGGACCTCCGCCTCCGCCACCAGGTGCTCAAACCGCACCTCGATGGTCGGCATGTCGATCCCAACCCTGCGCAAACAAGCACGCACAAATCATCAAACACCCAGCAGGCAACGCAACGAGTCCCCTAAAAAAAAACAAGCTGGAAGTGACTGCTACTAGGATCAACGCACGCACCGCTCCAGGCGGTCCTTGAGCTTGAGCAGGAAGCGCTCGTTGTCCTGGTCGGCGACGCGCACGAGCCGCTCGAGGAGCGCCCGCCGCTCGCGCGGGCCGAGGCCATGCACGTCGACCACCCCCTTGGTCCCCGCCGCCGCGGGGGGCTCGGCGCCGTCGAGCGGCGGTAGGATGGCGCGGCGGACGCGGTCGTAGGTGGGTAGCTTCTCGAGCGCGGCCCAGCGCAGCGCCTCCTCGTCGTCCTCCTCCCTGGACGAGCGCGAGAAGACGTCGTCCCCGCGCCGCCAGATGGAGCCGCTGTCCCCCCGCATGCTCGCGATCTTCTGGATTTCCGCCGTCGCGTCCATCCCCGCCAGCCGCGGCCGGTCCCCTCCCCCTCGTGCGCGGCTAGCTAGCGCCAATCCCTAGCCGGGCGGCGCAAAACCTACAAGCTTCCGCGTGATTTGAAGAGAGATTTTAGGTGTGTTTTTCAGGTGGTGGTGGTGTTGGGAGTTGGGGGCGGGGGTTTTTGTAGGGCGTGGGAAATCCGTTGGAACGGAGCGGGGAGGGAAGGGAAGGCGTGGAGACTGCGTTGGTCATCACCGATTTCCGCCGAATCCCTATTCATCTGTACGGTGTGCCACTTGTCGCTTCTAGAACCCTAGTTTGAAAACGTGCATTAGCCTAGAGCGGCTGCCTTCTAGAACGGCGTGTGATAGACTTACCTCGGACGAAGGTGGCGCGCAAGCAATTAATGTGCCAGCATTACGTGAGCCTGATTAGACTTTTGTTTTAACAGAAAGATTTTATTGCTGTTATAAGAGCATTCTAGACTACCTATAGTGGGAGTAACTTCACTAGTGACATAGATGCCACCTAATTAAAAATCCTACGTGGCATGTAATTAATGAGTAGAGATACAAACAGAGTAACTTAGCTAGTTACTTGTAACACTAGTAACATCACACTTTTCAAGAGAAAATGAGTCTATAGAGTAATAAATGAGACAATCTATGACACCACCTCTATGTTACTTTGCACTATGAGGGTAGTAACATAGTCTAGTAATATGTGTATGTTACTACTTGAAATTACTACCCACTATGGCTAGTCTTACAGATAGTAGTACTCTTCCTGCGACAATATACACTCAGTTTTCAAACCTAGAAGGCAACCCATTGGCCAGTGCAGGCAAGGACAATAACCATCATCTGTACCTAAACACCTCATCAGTAGAGACTCTAGTTGGCAGCTACCCGCCACAGAGGAAGCGCAGGGTTGTTCTCACAGGCAATACAACGGTCAGAACAATGCCACATCCCAAGCTAGAGAGGAAGAAAAAAGAAAGGCGGTGGAAGGACTCGCGCCACCGCACCCTAAACCTCTCCTCGTCATCGTCCCTTCTTCTTTCCTGTCGCCGATGTCGGCCTAACCGTCTGCATTCTTTGGCCACGGTCAGTACCGTGCCATCTCGCCACCCCTCCTTCTGGAATCTTCCACTATGTCGATCCTTCACGGTCCCGCGCGAGGCAACCATGTTAACCCCTGCCTTTCGTCTCCGGCACCGGCGAGTTACAACCTTAAGTCGTGGGAGAGCGCACTTCGCACCACTAAGTCTAGGGCTCACATGCGGTTCCTCTCCGCTCATTGCCGCCTTCTCCACCGCGTGTTGTGGCGTTGCTTACTGCGACGAGTTGTCGGGTGGGAGGAAACGAAGGAAATGAGCGTATGTTGAATTAGGAAATGAGAGAGGGGAGAAGAAGAGGAGAGGAGGAGGGGATAAGGTCGGGTGGGGGCCCATGATCTCTCAAGCGAGTTAAACCCGTGCGTGGTCACCCATGGAGAAGCAAAGGTGCTTTCATAGATAGGTAGATCCATCAACAAATGTCCTAAAAGTTTTGCCAATTATACGCAAGCGTCTTGCCCGAGAGAGACCATGTCAGAACTTGCAAATGCTAAGGGATGCCCTAATAAGTTTGCCTAACTGCCTCTAGAGCCTCATAGATTGGCTTCCCTCGAACATTCAAGAACGAGAAGCAAGATACAAAGGAGAGGGATTGTGGGGACCCGGACTAGCCGTCTGAAATACCCGATTATGCTTAACACAACGATCCATGATCAGTCTGTCGTTGCACATAATCCGAACTGAATATCAAAGTTTACATCCATACAATACCGAGTTTAAAGTCTTACAAACATGGCCATACTGGCCTAATTATACATAGGTGCCTTCAAGGGCCAATCGTCTTTATTCAGCGGAAGCTACGGTAGTAGAGCTAATCCATCCTAACAACACCCGACAGGCAGCTGACTTATGAAGATCCTAGTTTGCATAGACGTCGCCAAACTCCTCTTCAACGTAGGGCTCCTGGAAATCTGGCTAAGACAATAGCCAGGGACGAAACCAATATGAGTACATTTGATTGTACTCGCAAACTACCCCAACTTGAGTGAGCACTGGTTTTAGTTTTATTTCTTAAAACTTTTATTTATTTAAAACATCTCTAAATTTTTACCGAAAAGGGGTAAGAAGAAGTTTATAACTCTCCTTTAAGAAATCATCATTTTAGTTACTTCGCCAAACTCCTCCTTCTTCCGACCATATCTCAATCATGGTCCATTTCACTCCACGACCTTGTACCAACTCATGGGTACAAGTATGCAACCTTTTTCCACTTCATTTTCTTTTCAAAACTCAAAGTTTTATAAAATCTTGCACATGGCCTTAGGACAGCCTCCCAACTGTCCATATCTGAGGACTCGGCTATTCGAATAGTTTTACACTCTGCAGAGGTAGCACGCTTTTCCCACACCCATCCGGTCACTCATCGTGTCAGCCACGTCCCGCCATACCAGGGGTATGCGAAGTTGAGTTCCCGGCCATAGCCTGTCCTTTGCTCATGCTAGTATAGGATCCTGCCGCTACGACACTTTCCATCGACACTTAAATCCTCAGAAACTAAGTGTGAGGACTCGTAGTTCTGCCCGGCGAATTTTAATGGCCCTACAAATCCTCTATCTCCAATTCAATCATAACAGCCCTTAGGCGTCCTTCTCTTTAGAGGACCCGGGTCAGGGGGTAGGTCCCAACCATCCCCTCATGGAACGAGGTTATCCTCGTTATTGAGGCATCCAGTACTAACACGAGCAAATTATATGACTACGCCCGCCCCATATGGGGGTAAATGTGGTCGCACAGGGTATTGGTTGGTCGTCATAGTACTAGGACACAATGTGCATTTTTTTTTTCAAAAACACCACCATTCTCCAACTTAATACCGACCTTTCGGCATTTCACCTTCCTCCAAGTACTTTCAAAGGAGTTTTGAGAAACATTGTTTTTCCCATCCTATAGTTTTAAATAACTACCTTATACTTCTACATAGGGTGGCAAAATAGTTTTCATGTATTTGTAAAAAGGTTTTTCCAAAATCATTGGTACTTTTGAACAACTCCTGAGTTAAAAATAGATGTATATAAATGCAAGCTCAGTGAAGTAGCTTGCCTTGCTCAACAAAGTGGTACTGGTCCTGATCTTCTGGTTCAACAAAACCTCCTTCCTCGATAAATCCGTCAACGGTATCGTCTAAACGTTAAACAAGCAAAGCAAACAATCACCATACTAACTCAAGCATCAACACAACATTACAATCACAAATGCTATAAATAGCCACTGCATAAACCAAGCAACACAAAGTGGTTTCAATTTAATTGAATTAACCTTTATTTATTGTTTTCAAACTAAGGCAGAAACTAGTTGTAACCATTTAATTCACAATTAATCTAGGTTGGTCAAAAATTTCAACTAAAATTCTATGGATAGCTACTATGTGTAGAAGACAACCAATTGGATTGAGGTCTTTTGGAGTTATCAAACTCCCTACACAATTGTTTTAAACCAGAACCTCATTAATCAAGTTTTAGCTACCAAATAATTTTGTTGCTTCCAAAATTAAACCCTTTTAGGGGTAACTAACCTTGGCTACAAGTGATCTAACAAAATTGGTCCTAACTCAATTGGACTTAACATTAATTCACATTAATTAGTTTAGTGCAGTAGGGTTTACTAACATTCAATTGGATGCTAAAGATTTTAAACTGCTCAATTAATTCTACCAAAATTTGGGGAGCTAAAGGATCCCAATACAAAGCTACCACAATTGGTTTCAAGTCAATTGGACTAATATAACTCCAGAAACAAATGTTTGGTGTTTTAAACCTTTGGAGCACTTTTATTAATACACTTTTATTATTTATTTAAATGAGATGATACCACTTTGGTGAGTTAAAGAATTTTATAATCTTTTCAGAACATTTGAGTTTGATTTATTTGGATTCCTAGAACTCGAGTTATTGAATTTCAAAGTAGTGTCCAGTACTGAATTCAGAGAGGATTTAAATTCGAATTTACTGGATAAAGATGAGATCCCTGAGGTGGGGTCCACTCGTCAGCGACTCAGTGGGAAACGTTTCGCGCGCGGGTTTAAGTTTAAAACGCTGACGGGTGGGGTCCACCAGTCAGTGTCTACTTAAACGAAACGGTACGCTACCCTTGATCTCTAATCCTACGGCTGAGGATCAACGACACGGCGGCGACCATTTTCTGGCGGCGCCGTGGCTCCGGCGACGGCGGTGCTCTCGATTCGCTCACCTGGGGGCTCGGGTGGTGGCGGAGATGACGGGGATCGACGGCGGAGGGAGTGGGGAAGCTCTGGGGTGAGTAGTGCGTGCTGGGACGGCTTCAATCGACGGCGGCGTGTTCGGCTCCTCCTCCGCGGCCGTGCTCCAAGTCCGGAGAGTCCTCCGCGGCGCTGCTGTGCATGAAACACGGGCAAAACGCGGCGGGTAGCTAGTGTGTAATGGAGGGTGTGAGGGGCAGAGAGAAGGCAGAGGGAGAGAGGCACGACCTGGCCGTGATCGACCTCTTCCTCGGCGCGGCAGCGCACTGCCGTGCTTGTGCGCGGCGGCTGTGTGGTGGAGTGCTCGCCCTCCTGGCGATGCACGGGTGTGAGGGGTGTGAGAGGGAAGTGGTGGAGGTGTGTGGAGAGGGGAGGGAGTGCGGGGGTGCTTTTATAGCGGGTGGAGGTGCTCGGTGCTCCATGGCACGGTGGTGGGGAGAGGAGAGGAGAGGCGCGGGGTCCAGACGGAGGTGTCTGGGAGGTTGCGGTGAGCGAGGGAGGGATGCAGGTGCGGTCGGGTGGTCGAGGGGAAGCAGAGGTTGCGCGCGAGCTTGCAGTGGCGTGCTCGGCCCGCCATGGCGTGCGGCGAGCACGGGCGCGTGCGCTGGGGTCGGGTAGGGTGCGTGAGGTGCACCAGAGGGGCAGTGGTGCTTGTACACGACGCGGTGGAGCTGATGGAACCAGAGGGTGAGGTGGGGCAGTGCGGAGGCGTGCGGTGCTCTAGTTGACCTCGGCGTCGCCGCGTCGCTCGGCGTGCTCTGGCGCGGACAGAGCGCACGCCAGAGGGCTCTGCGGCGGTCGAGTCTCGTCGGGCAGGGGCGGAGAGAGTTGGGTGGTGTGGCGGGCACGGCGCGGCGTCGTCTCAGCGTTGCGTCTGCTCTCTCCACGGAGACGACCCGTGCGGCAGAGCTCTGAGGACGGCAATGGCGTGGAGCTTCGGCTTGCCTCCTCTGGGGTCAACGAGCGCGTCTCTTCATCGTCCTTCGAGTGAGTGAGGTGAGGTGAGGGAGTGGAAAACTAATGGCACGGGATTGCTCCGAATTGAGCTCGGATTTTGGATTGGATTTTCGGGTTAGGGAAGAACACAGTGGTGATCACCATGTGCTCGACCAAATTCCCGAACCAAGCCAAAATTTGAATTTCTAAACTTTCTTTTCATAGTTTGTTTCCAAATATTTGTCAAGGTTGTGGTACCACTGGATTATTTATTTGGAAGTGTAGCTTGGTGATTTTGATGATTTCCAAAGTTAAAGAAACATTTTGAATTTTGAAAATAGAATTTAGAATACAATTTAAATTAGGGAGAGAGAGAGAAAAGTTTTAAGGATGAAAAGAGAGGGGTCACATTCTCCCCACTGAATTTTTGGTTTTGGAAGAATTTTAGAATTCTCACTTGGAGATTTAATGTGACACTTGTCGCATTATTTTTATTGTTTTAGCACTTGTTTTATTTCTTTTCTTTTCTTCAAGTTTTTATTTAGAGCAAACAACAACTCAAGCAAGCATAACAAAAACACACATAAAATAACAAAAGTTTTTGTTGGCCACAATTTTTGGCTAATAAAGCTGGGTTAAATTTGGGATGTTACAGATCCTTCCCCCCTTAGGATAAATCTCGTCCCGAGATTGGCTAGGCTTAGGTGCTAAAGAGGTTGGGAAATTCGCTTCTAAGATAGTCCTCACGTTCCCAGTGCTTCCTCTTCAGAGTGGTTAGTCCACTGGACTTTATAAAACTTGATCTTGTTCCTCCGGGTGAGACGAATATCTTCGTCGAGAATTTTGACCGGTCTCTCACGATAAGTCAGATCATGGTTCAGGTCGATGGAGTGGTGGTCAATGTTCTTGAAAACGTCGGTTGGTCAGGAACTTCAAGACACTTCCGGAGCAGGGAAATGTGGAAGACATTATGAAATTCGATAATTCTGGGGGCAACTCTAACTGATAGGCTACTTCTCCACGACGGGCAAGAATCTTGAAAGGTCCGATATATCTGGGTGCCAACTTTCCTTTGACATGGAAACGTTGCATCCCTTTGAGTGGCGTCACCCGAAGATAGACAAAATCTCCAGGTTGAAAGGTGACGTCACGACGCTTGGGATCAGCATAACTTTTCTGACGGGATTGGGCTGTTTTGAGACGCTCACGGATAAGTTGAACTTGCTCTTCGGCTTCACGGAGGGTATCTGGTCCAAACACTTTTCCTTCTCCGGTCTCGGACCAGTTCAAAGGTGTACGGCACTTCTTGCCGTAAAGTGCTTCAAATGGGGCCATTTGCAGACTGGACTGATAACTATTGTTATAGGAAAACTCTGCAAACGGAAGGCAATCTTCCCATTTAGAGCCATAGGCTAGGACACATGCACGAAGCATATCTTCCAGAATCTGGTTTACTCGCTCGGTCTGACCTCCGGTCTGAGGATGATAGGCTGTGCTGAATGATAAGTGGGTTCCGAGGGCTTCGTGAAGAGCTTTCCAGAACCGTGAGGTGAACTGCGTGCCTCTGTCAGATACAATCCTTTTAGGCACTCCGTGCAGGCTTACTATTCTGGAAATATACAAGTCTGCTAGCTGTGCTCCGGTGTGAGTGGTCTTGACGGGGATAAAATGGGCAACTTTGGTCAGCCGATCAACGATGACCCAGATTGAGTCATGGCCTCGGTTTGACCTAGGAAGTCCGGTAATAAAATCCATTCCAATTTCATCCCATTTCCACTCGGGGGTCTTAAGGGGTTGGAGCAATCCTGCAGGGCGCTGGTGCTCCGCTTTAACTCGCTGACAGATATCACACTTGGCCACGAAAGAACCAATCTCTCGCTTCATTCCGTGCCACCAAAATCTCTCACGAAGATCTTGGTACATCTTGGTTCCACCAGGGTGGATCGAGTATGGGGTATCGTGGGCTTCCTTTAGGATCAGACCCTTGAGTTCCTTATCATCGGGCACACATAGGCGTCCTTTGAATCTCAGAACTCCTTCAGCATCTATGGCAAAACCAGGTGCTTTGTCAAGGGGTATCTTCTTTTTAATCCCCTCGATACTCTCATGACCCTTCTGGGCCTCCTTGATTTGATCCATCAGGGTTGGGGCTAACTCTAGGTTGGCAAGATATCCATGGCTAACCAGCTCAAGTCCAAAATCTTCCATCTCCTCAAACAAGGCTGGTTGCTCTGCTTGGATTAGGGCATTCAGGGTGCAGGGCTTTCGGCTTAGGCATCGGCTACCACATTGGCTTTTCCGGGATGGTAATGAATTCCGACATCATAGTCCTTGATCAATTCCATCCACCTTCTCTGCCTCAGATTCAACTCCTTCTGAGTGAAAATATACTTCAAGCTTTTGTGATCTGTATAGACCTCACAGCGATGACCCACCAGATAGGGTCGCCATGTTTTCAAAGCAAAAACCACAGCTGCTAACTCCAGGTCATGGGTTGGGTAATTCTCCTCATGCGGTCGCAACTGTCGAGACAGGTACGACACAACTTTTCCTTCTTGCATCAGAACGCAACCAAGTCCGAGACGTGAAGCATCACAATACACGTCGAAACTCTTGGTGACGTCCGGCATGATTAGGATTGGGGCTGAAGTTAGTCTCTTTTTCAGTTCTTGAAAACTATCTTCACACTTCTGGGTCCATTCAAACTTCTTATCCTTCTTCAACAACTGGGTCATGGGTTTGGCTATACTGGAGAATCCTTCAACGAACTTGCGGTAATAACCTGCTAGTCCGAGAAAACTTCGGATTTCAGTCACGCTAGTGGGTGATTTCCAGTCGAGAATGGCTTTGATTTTCTCGGGGTCAACAGAGATTCCTCCTGCAGACACCACGTGTCCAAGGAAGGCAACTTCATTAGCCAAAACTCACACTTGCTAAGCTTGGCATACAGTTGGTGTTCTCTGAGGGTCTCCAAAACTAGACGCAGATGTTCAGCATGCTCTTCTTCGGTCTTGGAGTAGATAAGGATATCATCGATGAAGACAACCACGAACTTGTCGAGGTACTCCATGAAGATCTTATTCATGAGATTCATGAAATAAGCAGGGGCATTGGTCAAGCCAAAGGACATAACGGTGTATTCAAACAATCCGTATCGGGTGGTGAAGGCGGTCTTGGGAATGTCAGACTCTCGAATCTTCAACTGGTGATAACCTGTCCGAAGATCGATCTTAGAAAAGACTCGGGCTCCGTTCATCTGATCGAACAGATCCTCGATCTTGGGAAGGGGGTACTTGTTCTTGATGGTTACGTCATTGAGCTTACGATAATCCACACACAGGCGTGTGGTACCGTCTCTTTTGTCCACGAAGATGATGGGTGATCCCCAAGGTGAAGCGCTTGGGCGAATCAGACCTTGCTGAGCAGATCAGCTAACTGCTTCTTCAATTCCACCAGTTCTTCTGGATTCATCCGGTAGGGTCTCTGGGATATAGGGGCTGTTCCAGGAATAAGTTCAATCACGAACTCAATATCCCGGTCTGGTGGCATACCAGGCAATTCCTCCGGGAAAACATCCTTGAATAGATGAACAACTCGGATCTCATCTAGAGCTGGTCGGGATATGCCTTCATGACATCTGGGTTGGGATTGGTTGGCTGGTGAGGCATACTCCACTTCAGTTCCCTGGTCTGTGGTGAGGGATACTGCTCTTCTAGCACAGTCTATACGACCATGATACTTTGCTAACCAATTCATACCCAGAATGACATCTATGCCTCGGGTTCCTAGAATGATTAAGTTAACTGGAAATTTTCTCCTTCGATCTCTATGGGGGTATTGGGACAGAACCTCCGGGTTTCTAGGGTAGAGCCAGGGATTTGTATACTCATATGCTTGGGTAAGAACTCTTCTACCAAACCTCCTTTAGAGACAAACTCTTCGGTAATGAAGGAATGGGTAGCACCAGAATCAAACAGAACAGTTGCAGGTACTGAGTTGACAAGAAACGTACCCAGCACAACATCTGGCGCTTCCTGGGCTTCCTCAGCATCAATATGGTTCAGGCGGCCTCTTGCAACAGCGGCATTGCCACGGGGTGCAGCATTCTTGCCATTTCCATTTCCATTACGGCCTTGTCCAGAGTTGGGTGCTGGTGCATTGGGGCGCTGAACATTCCTCTTGGGATTGGGGCAGTCTCGGGAGTAGTGACCCTTGTTGCCGCATTCAAAGCAGACAACGCTGGCAGTAGGTTTAAAATTGTTGGTGTTCCCTCCGGGATGATTGTTGCCATTGGGGCGGTAGTTGTTGTTGTATTTGGGCGGGGGACATTGTTGTTGTTGTTGGGACGGTTGGGATAGTTGGGACGTGGAGCTGGGGGTGGTCGATAAACTGGCTTGGGTGCTGGCTGGAAGGTGCGAGGTTTCTGGCTGCTGGAACCTTCCTGAATACTCATCCTTCTCTTGCGGCCTTCAAACATGGATTTGCGCTTGGTCTCCAGCTGAATGGCCTTGTCCACTAGTGACTCCAGATCACGGAAGTCATGGACAACCAAGGCACATTGCATCTCATCATGGAGTCCGTTCAGAAAGCGCTCCATCTTCTTCTTCTCCGTGTCGGTATCTTCAGGAGCATACCGAGCAAGATCGGTAAACTCATCCAGATAACCGACCACATCTCTGCCTGCCTGCCTTAGCTTACGGAACTCGTCTTTCTTTCTCTCGAGAAGACCGCTAGAGATGAACTTCTTGCGGAATTTGTCCTTGAACTCCTCCCAGGTAATGACATGACCCGCTTGCTGGAGGGTCTTGGTAGTTTCCCACCAAGCTCTTGCAGGTCCAGCAAGGTAGTGGGTAGCATACAGGACCTTCTCATTCTCTCCTACCGAGGCAACTTCCAGATTGTTCTCGATAGTGCGGATCCAGTCATCTGCTTCCAGGGGTGAAGTCCCTTGGAATAGGTAGGCGGTGTGGTCTTCTGGAAGTCACTCAGGGTAGAGCGCTGATTTCCACCCTCGTCGCCATTGCCATTGCCACCATTGTTGTTCTGGTTGGCGTGGGCAGCGGCAAGTTGCTGCAGGGCGGCGAGATGAGCTTGACGCTCCTCCCGGGCAGCTTGGCGATCTTCCATGATGATCGCGAGCAGTTGGGCAGGGGTTGGGTCCGGTGGTGGTGGTGGATTCGCGTGCTGGTTGTGGCGAGTGTTCGTCATCCTGGAATAGATACGATATAAGAGGCAAGGCAAAAAGGTTTCGACTAAGGAGATGATGACAAGGCCACAAAGGGAATGGTTAATAAAGGACAGCGGTTGTTCAAATTTTTGCACTGTCAAACAAGACTATCACATTTATTCAACACAAGCATCACATCAAGAAGTTCACACATCAAGCTACAACATCATACTACACCTAATGTACATACAACATGGTTTCCTAAAGAACCATCACATAAACTCTACTCGCATAGGGGGGGTCGACACAGTCCTAAGGTAGTGCTCTCATCACTCGACTACTGAGGTGGAACCTCAGGCTCGATGATCTCAACGTCTGAGTCGTAGGGTGGCTCCTCGGGATCCTCCTCCTCGAGAACTGGCTCAGACGGATCCCCCTCCTCGTCGACTATCTCCTCCTCGTCGTCCTCCTCCTCGTAGTCCATCTCCTCTAGGAAGTCCTCATCATCGCTGATGAAGGCACTGTTCTCCTTGCGGAGATCCTCGCCCTCCTCCTCCATCTCGTTCGCCTGCTGCTCCATCTCGTCTATCATCTCGTTCTGCTCCGCTACCTTCTTGCGGAGCTTGACGATAGTCCTCCTCTGACGGGCCAGCTTCAGGCGGAGATTGTCATTCTCCCACTTCAGCTGGGTCTCACGGACTCGGGCATCGTCGAGGGAGCTGCGCTGGAAGTGGACCTTGAGTCTAGCGTCGCGCAGGTTCTCCTGGGTGTCGTGAAGTAGAACCTCCATATCGGTGATGTACTCGCCGAAGAGAGTGTGCTGCGCGGTGTAGGTGGGGTTTCCCTCATCGTCACGTCTCCCGAAGTACTGGAAACGAGTGCCAACCAGCTCGTCCTTGTGCTCCTCACAAAGGCGGGCTAGCAGCCTCTGCATAACTCGGGCCAGACCATCAACCCAAGTAGAGTCCATCGTGGTGTAGACCAAGTCCCTGGAGCGGGGAGGCTGAATCCTGCCTCGGACGGACGACTTGATGAGCCAGGCCAGGTTCCCATCACCGAGGGAATCGACCTGAGTTCCCTCAAATTCTGGAACAGGGCGTCCCAAAATTTGGCTCAACTCGTACAAGTCCTGCTCGAACATCAGCAGGCCGTCCTTCCTAACTTGCACGAACTCGGTGACGTTGGGTGCCATCTACAGGTTTAAGCAAAGTTTTAAGTTAGTTAAGGGCCATGAGTACATAATGTAAACTTAATGGAGGGACAAGTGTGCAAAATTTTAAGGGTTCAAGAAAAGATGACTCTTAATGAGTGTAAGGTTTTTAAATAAATGGGAAGGTTGGGGAGATAAGAAATTTTCGAAAATACTTCACTCCTTTGTTTTAAAAATTAACTTCTGTAACTCCTAGCTAACGCCCATGTTAACTAAGGTCTCCTAAAGTCAGGATGGCTCTGATACCAGCTCTGTGGGGACCCCGGACTAGCCGTCCGAAATACCCGATTATGCTTAACACAACGATCCCATGATCAGTCTGTCGTTGCACATAATCCGAACTGAATATCAAAGTTTACATCCATACAATACCGAGTTTAAAGTCTTACAAACATGGCCATACTGGCCTAATTATACATAGGTGCCTTCAAGGGCCAATCGTCTTTATTCAGCGGAAGCTACGGTAGTAGAGCTAATCCATCCTAACAACACCCGACAGGCAGCTGACTTATGAAGATCCTAGTTTGCATAGACGTCGCCAAACTCCTCTTCAACGTAGGGCTCCTGGAAATCTGGCTAAGACAATAGCCAGGGACGAAACCAATATGAGTACATTTGATTGTACTCGCAAACTACCCCAACTTGAGTGAGCACTAGTTTTAGTTTTATTTCTTAAAACTTTTATTTATTTAAAACATCTCTAAATTTTTACCGAAAAGGGGTAAGAAGAAGTTTATAACTCTCCTTTAAGAAATCATCATTTTAGTTACTTCGCCAAACTCCTCCTTCTTCCGACCATATCTCAATCATGGTCCATTTCACTCCACGACCTTGTACCAACTCATGGGTACAAGTATGCAACCTTTTTCCACTTCATTTTCTTTTCAAAACTCAAAGTTTTATAAAATCTTGCACATGGCCTTAGGACAGCCTCCCAACTGTCCATATCCGAGGACTCGGCTATTCGAATAGTTTTACACTCTGCAGAGGTAGCACGCTTTTCCCACACCCATCCGGTCACTCATCGTGTCAGCCACGTCCCGCCATACCAGGGGTATGCGAAGTTGAGTTCCCGGCCATAGCCTGTCCTTTGCTCATGCTAGTATAGGATCCTGCCGCTACGACACTTTCCATCGACACTTAAATCCTCAGAAACTAAGTGTGAGGACTCGTAGTTCTGCCCGGCGAATTTTAATGGCCCTACAAATCCTCTATCTCCAATTCAATCATAACAGCCCTTAGGCGTCCTTCTCTTTAGAGGACCCGGGTCAGGGGGTAGGTCCTCAGACCATCCCCTCATGGAACGAGGTTATCCTCGTTATTGAGGCATCCAGTACTAACACGAGCAAATTATATGACTACGCCCCGCCCCATATGGGGGTAAATGTGGTCGCACAGGGTATTGGTTGGTCGTCATAGTACTAGGACACAATGTGCATTTTTTTTTTCAAAAAAACACCACCATTCTCCAACTTAATACCGACCTTTCGGCATTTCACCTTCCTCCAAGTACTTTCAAAGGAGTTTTGAGAAACATTGTTTTTCCCATCCTATAGTTTTAAATAACTACCTTATACTTCTACATAGGGTGGCAAAATAGTTTTCATGTATTTGTAAAAAGGTTTTTCCAAAATCATTGGTACTTTTGAACAACTCCTGAGATTAAAAATAGATGTATATAAATGCAAGCTCAGTGAAGTAGCTTGCCTTGCTCAACAAAGTGGTACTGGTCCTGATCTTCTGGTTCAACAAAACCTCCTTCCTCGATAAATCCGTCAACGGTATCGTCTAAACGTTAAACAAGCAAAGCAAACAATCACCATACTAACTCAAGCATCAACACAACATTACAATCACAAATGCTATAAATAGCCACTGCATAAACCAAGCAACACAAAGTGGTTTCAATTTAATTGAATTAACCTTTATTTAATTGTTTTCAAACTAAGGCAGAAACTAGTTGTACACCTTTTAATTCACCAATTAATCTAGGTTGGTCACAAAATTTCAAACTAAATTCTATGGATAGCTACTGATGTGTAGAAGACAACCCAATTGGATTGAGGTCTTTTGGAGTTATCAAACTCCCTACACAATTGTTTTAAACCAGAACCTCATTAATCAAGTTTTAGCTACCAAATAATTTATGTTGCTTCCAAAATTAAACCCTTTTAGGGGTAACTAACCTTGGCTACAAGTGATCTAACAAAATTGGTCCTAACTCAATTGGACTTAACATTAATTCACATTAATTAGTTTAGTGCAGTAGGGTTTACTAACATTCAATTGGATGCTAAAGATTTTAAACTGCTCAATTAATTCTACCAAAATTTGGGGAGCTAAAGGATCCCAATACAAAGCTACCACAATTGGTTTCAAGTCAATTGGACTAATATAACTCCAGAAACAAATGGTTTGGTGTTTTAAACCTTATGGAGCATTTTTATTAATACACTTTTATTATTTATTTAAATGAGATGAGACCACTTTGGTGAGTTAAAGAATTTATAATTTTCAGAACATTTGAGTTTGATTTATTTGGATTCCTAGAACTCGAGTTATTGAATTTCAAAGTAGTGTCCAGTACTGAATTCAGAGAGGATTTAAATTCGAATTTACTGGATAAAGATGAGATCCCTGACGGGTGGGGTCCACTCGTCAGCGACTCAGTGGGAAACGTTTCGCGTGCGGGTTTAAGTTTAAAACGCTGACGGGTGGGGTCCACCAGTCAGTGTCTACTTAAACGAAACGGTACGCTACCCTTGATCTCTAATCCTACGGCTGAGGATCAACGACACGGCGGCGACCATTTTCTGGCGGCGCCGTGGCTCCGGCGACGGCGGTGCTCTCGATTCGCTCACCTGGGGGCTCGGGTGGTGGCGGAGATGACGGGGATCGACGGCGGAGGGAGTGGGGAAGCTGTGGGGTGAGTAGTGCGTGCTGGGACGGCTTCAATCGACGGCGGCGTGTTCGGCTCCTCCTCCGCGGCCGTGCTCCAAGTCCGGAGAGTCCTCCGCGGCGCTGCTGTGCATGAACACGGGCAAAACGCGGCGGGTGAGCTAGTGTGTAATGGTGAGGCGTGTGAGGGGCAGAGAGAAGGCAGAGGGAGAGAGGCACGACCTGGCCGTGATCGACCTCTTCCTCGGCGCGGCAGCGCACTGCCGTGCTTGTGCGCGGTGGCTGTGGTGGAGTGCTCGCCCTCCTGGCGATGCACGGGTGTGAGGGGTGTGAGAGGGAAGTGGTGGAGGTGTGTGGAGAGGGGAGGGAGTGCGGGGGTGCTTTTATAGCGGGTGGAGGTGCTCGGTGCTCCATGGCACGGTGGTGGGGAGAGGAGAGGAGAGGCGCGGGGTCCAGACGGAGGTGTCTGGGAGGTTGCGGTGAGCGAGGGAGGGATGCAGGTGCGGTCGGGTGGTCGAGGGGAAGCAGAGGTTGCGCGCGAGCTTGCAGTGGCGTGCTCGGCCCGCCATGGCGTGCGGCGAGCACGGGCGCGTGCGCTGGGGTCGGGTAGGGTGCGTGAGGGGCACCAGAGGGGCAGTGGTGCTTGTACACGACGCGGTGGAGCTGATGGAACCAGAGGAGTGAGGTGGGGCAGCGCGGAGGCGTGCGGTGCTCGTAGTTGACCTCGGCATCGCCGCGTCGCTCGGCGTGCTCTGGCGCGGACAGAGCGCACGCCAGAGGGCTCTGCGGCGGTCGAGTCTCGTCGGGCAGGGGCGGAGAGAGTTGGGTGGTGTGGCGGGCACGGCGCGGCGTCGTCTCAGCGTTGCGTCTGCTCTCTCCACGGAGACGACCCGTGCGGCAGAGCTCTGAGGACGGCAATGGCGTGGAGCTTCGGCTTGCCTCCTCTGGGGTCAACGAGCGCGTCTCTTCATCGTCCTTCGAGTGAGTGAGGTGAGGTGAGGGAGTGGAAATACTAATGGCACGGGATTGCTCCGAATTGAGCTCGGATTTTGGATTGGATTTTCGGGTTAGGGAAGAACACAGTGGTGATCACCATGTGCTCGACCAAATTCCCGAACCAAGCCAAAATTTGAATTTCTAAACTTTCTTTTCATAGTTTGTTTCCAAATATCTTTCCAAGGTTAGTGGTACCACTGGATTATTTACTTTGGAGGTGTAGCTTGGTGATTTTGATGATTTCCAAAGTTAAAGAAACATTTTGAATTTTGAAAATAGAATTTAGAATACAATTTAAATTAGGGAGAGAGAGAGAAAAGTTTTAAGGATGAAAAGAGAGGGGTCACATTCTCCCCACTGAATTTTTGGTTTTGGAAGAATTTTAGAATTCTCACTTGGAGATTTAATGTGACACTTGTCGCATTATTTTTATTGTTTTAGCACTTGTTTTATTTCTTTTCTTTTCTTCAAGTTTTTCTTTAGAGCAAACAACAACTCAAGCAAGCATAAACAAACAAGCACACATAAAATAACAAAAGTTTTTTGTTGGCCCACAATTTTTGGCTAATAAAGCTGGGTTACAAATTTGGGATGCTACAGGGATACAAGTAAATGAACACGAAATAGTGCTAGATTAATTTTTGTGGCTAGGTGTTGGTTCAATCGATTGTCACCCCTTACGTATATAAGAGCGGTTGGACTCTTCGTGCAAAAAAAAAAAAAATTGTTTCACGTCTAAACCCTAGTTTCAGTCAAATTCAGATGGTTTGGTATGAACCTTCCATAAATGTTCGGTTTTAAAACTGACTTCCCTTTTCGGACCCTTTTTAGTAAGTAAACGCCCTCACATCGAAATCACTCATGTTCTTGAAAAAACCCGAAGAACTTTCATTTCAAATATTTTTTCATCAGAGACCATCTTGATATCTTTTTCTCACTCTCGGGCGTGGTTGAGTATATCTAGGGCGTGCGGGCACTTCGGACGATTTTCTCATGCACTTGACCAGACATCGCCGTGGTGTATGTCTGATCACCTCCAATTTCATTAGTATTTTGGATTCAGAGGTCGCATATGATGCCATTGGGGATGACCCAAAATCAAAAATTGACTGTCTCGACGAGTCGCACAAATTTCATGTTGGGCTCCTTTTCATTTATGTTAAGGATCTCCTCTTGTGATTCAAAATCGACCGCGAACATAAGAAAGCAAAAGACAGTGCACCTTATCTTTGCTTCCTCCAAAAAGAAGAAGTGGAGTTTCATGTTGGCCTTGAATGAGAGCGCTTGGATTTCCAAAATTACCATTAGCATGTAGTTTTAAATGGCAAACTAGACTCAATTCATAGATCTGTGATCCAACTTCGAGTTCATCCAACCCTCATTGTGGTTGACAACATCATGGACCCTTTAGACGAGTAGCCAAGACTCGGCCAAGTCCGCCTACAAGGATCAGTTCTTTAGAGTCTCGTCAATCTCTGTGAAAACTACGGTTTATAAAATTTGGGCTCCACCCAATGTAAAATTCTTTGTATGGCTCTCCATCCAAAATAAGCTATGAAAAACCGAGCGCTTGGTAAGGAAAAAGGTTGGCCAAACAATGGGGTGTGCTCTTTTTTACGAGTGTACTAGAGTCAATTACCCACCTTCTTATACATTGCTGGTTTACTAGTAGTGGGTTTGGGGCCTCATTAGTGATTGGCTTGGCCTTCACACAATTGACCCCCACGACACCACACACAAACTATTCAATAATGGCGGTCAAACATAACACGTTTGGAAGCTTTGGCCTCCCTAACCCTTCTCACTTGTTGGAAATTTTGGAACGAGGATAATGCTCGTGTTTTTAACAACAAGGGTGCTACACATTTGGTTTCTCTTAGCCAAGATTAAAAAGGAGGCACAACTTTGGGTTATTATTATTGGTGCGAATAGTCGAGTGAATTCATCATAGGAGAGTACGATCATATGTAACATTTGTTTTTTACTTTCTTGTCAAAGTCCTTGTTAATTAATTGGGTCAAAACTTTGACCCTGTTTTTTCTTTAAAAAAACAGACTTGTTGCACTTTGAAATAAATCGTGCACAGAACTGACATTTGATTACGCAATTCTCAGACGAAAATAATTCGTCTGACCCTAGTAGCTTGTATACGATTTTGATCTGCGCATGAAAAAAATGCAGACCGGTAGCAGGATGGATAGCTTGTATACGATTTTGATCTGCGCATGAAAAAAATGCAGACCGGTAGCAGGATGGATGGTCAAGAGCAGAGTAGGTTCTCCTCACGGAAAATTGATTGAGCGGCACGGGATGCGGTATACATGTGTCAAATTATCGTCGGCTTGCGTCGTTTTCAGCATCTATTCTTCTAGATTTTTACCTATCTCCACAACGGGGATAGGTGGCTTCTTCGGTCCTTGCTCACCATTGTTTCGCACCTCGTCGTCATCTTCGATGATGGCCTATCGTGCGGCTTTTGGGGATTGTCGTGCCGCTTATGAGGACAACGGAGTCTTGCCTCTCGGAGTGTGTTCCAAGAAGATGCAGATTGCCTCATTGCCTGAGGATGGTGTTGAGGAGGCCCTCGTGGAAGACCAATGTTTTTCTCCTAGTGCTAGGGCCAGCACGGTGGTCATGGCTCCGGTGCTACAGCTCATGCCTGAACTTCTAGACTTGTGTGGGGAACCGGTTTTGCCTCTGTCTGTCGAGCAAGTGAAGGCGGACTCGCTCGAGATTTCAGTTGTGGCTTCACCACCGATTCAAGCGCTTGACTTGGAGAAGAGTGATGTTGTGGAGGTTGCGGCTCCAGTTGTGGAGATTTCGTCTCTGTTACAGGAGTCTTGTGTGGAATCATCTATAGTGCTTCCGATGGAGCTAGGCTCATTGGAGTGTTTGACGGTGGACACGGCGTCATCCCCACCTACGTCTGAGTCCTGCCAGTTGCCCTCCTCTGTTGATTGTGGAGATTTGGTTGCTCCTGTCACTTTCCCTCCTTTGAGTGACCAGATTGATAAGGCAACTATGTTGGCGCCCAACTCCGAGCACCTCTTTGGCAAAGAGGTTTTGGATTTGCTTGTCGATTTGGAGGCTGCTTGTCCTGGATATGGCAAGGATATTATCTGCGTCTTGACGGGGATAGCTTCTGACGGTGTATTTATAAAGGTGGAGAAGTCTCTCAGAAAGATGGCAAGAAAGAAGTTTCGCGTTCCAAGGAAAAGTTCGCTTCTTCTTGACTGTTGAGCCCTTCTGAGGTTGTGGTTTTGGAAGTTCTTGGTTGTGCTAGGTTGGGTGAGCGGTTGTTTGCTTGTGGTTGTTGCTTGCTTTAGGTGTTGCTGTTTGTAGTTGTGTGTGCTTCTCGGAGTGGTGTTTGTTGTATGGTTTTCGGCCGGTTTCTCCCTCAAATAAACCGGTCACCTTCTTCTTAATTAATTAATAAGGCAAAGCTTTTGCCTTTGTTTCAAAAAAAAAACTTGCAGCCCAAGGTGAACCCACTGTTCAAGGAGTATAACAATTTGACCTAGGAGTACCACTAGTAGTGCTTTTCTGCACTAACATCTGCGCCATTTCGGATTTGCGGGTCATAGTTAAGAAGGAACCTTCCCAGTACTCCCACCTTGTATTTTCAAACCATTTTAGCAGAGGAAGCTTCAGCCATGGAAGTAATTAGTACTCCTGCCCGTACGGACGGCCATGCCTGCCTGCCTGCGTGCGGGCTTGTGTTCGACTTCGCGTCATTACTGACGCATCTTACTGTTGTTGTTGCTCTTTCACCATGTTGTTGTTGCTGAGATCCACGGCTACGCGCGTGTGCCATTGAAATTTATTCGATCTTTAGCTTGATGGCCAAGGTAAGAAGTAGAGTTCGGAAGAGATACAAAGAACCTAGTTAGGACCTTTCAGTCGTCAAGTCCATCCCATCTTGCCCGTCCAAACACGTGACATTTTGAGGCCTTATTGTCTAGTCATAGCTTTCGGCTCGACACATGTACCAGTTTCGTCTTTATATTTTCTTCTTATGAAAAAATTAGTGAAAATTGGTGGGATCTGATCACGACGACGTGGGAAAAATATGATCTACCGTTTACCCTTTACCTCGTCTCGTATGATTGCAGGTAGGATGGGATTGGGATGTCTGCTTCCCACCTATGCTAATACCCCACTTACCCCATGGTCCCACTTCCAATTTATCCCACTAACTGGAACTTTAGTGGACTTTCTCGGGACGTCCCACTTGTCCGTAACTATTCCCAACTAAAATAGCCGAGGAAGCAGTCGTCGCCTCGCTTGGGACAGCGGGATGTTGGCGGGGACGTCCAGGTCCAGGACGGAGGCGTCGCCGTCCACGGTCTGGTCCTTGCCGCCTTGAGCGTGAAGCGCGAGGACGGCTCCATGGCGCGAGGTCGCCGCGCTGGCCGCATCGCTATCCGTCGGTCAACGACGGGAGATTCTGGAAGAAGGGCGAGGGGGGCGAGCGGCGGCGGTGGCGGCCGACACCTAGGACGGCGGCGGCGGCCCTAGGTCGGCCGGCGAGGACGGCGTAGCTCCGGCGAGCAGTCGGGTCAGCCGGCGAGGATGGCGCAGCTCCGGCGAGAGCGCACGCGGTCGGCCGGCGAGGATGGCGCGACTCCGGCTGGAGCGCGCGTGGCCGTCTGGCGAGGACGTCGCGGGCCCTGTCCTCTCTCCCCGTGCTCCGGGATGACGCAGAAACAAGGCGACGCCGTTGATCCCCTCCTGCTGCGGGCGAGGTCGCGAGGGGATGGAGGCGGAGGGGATGAAGGGGGCGAGGCGATGGAGGCGGAGTCGGAGGCGGAGGCGGCAGCCTCGGAGTCGGAGTCGGCAGCGGCGGCGGCCTCCGGTCGGTCTCTCGCTCGATCTGAGATGTGGATATGCACCAACGGGTACATGGACCTCCATGGGCTAAATTGGGCTCGTCCCACTTAACCCGTACGGGATGAGTGGGATTGTTAATCGGTACAGGTGGGTCAGTTTTGGTGGGATGGGAGTAGGGACAAGTGGCATGCCCATCCCACTTGAAACCATAGTCTCGTGGCTGCAATTCCTTACCTTGTGCCAATCGTGGGACATTGTGCATGGTAAGCATCGTTGTACATGGGATGTATGACCGACTCTGACTTGTCCTTCAACTTTGTGTAGGACTGAGACAAGAGGAAAGCCCGAAGCTCTGCGGTTTGGGATTTCGCTATGGGAATTTCTTTTCCTCGCGAGGCGTCGACGCGAGGGTTTATAATGTCATGCATGGCTGCAGATTTAGGACCTCTGTTTTTTCCATAAGAAAAAAAACGAGCGGCCACTACACACAGAGTAACGTTCATTGCGATCACCGGCGCACTGGTAGGAGAATGCCTACTGCTGGCGGGTAGGTTTTGCTTACCGTTGGCGAACTGGCGCCCGTCAGTACAGTCTGGCCAGTGGTAATATCTACCACTGGCGAACCAGGCGCCCGCCAGCGGTAGGTGCTAGCAGCGCTGGCGAACAAAACCCTGGCCGCCAGTGGTAGATGCTAGCCGCGCCGGCGAGCCGCTGCGCCCGCCAGCGGTAGCTCCCCTGCTCGCCAGCGGTAGTGATACTAGTTTGCCAGCGGTATAATTTTGAAATTATTTTTTTCTACAAATTCATATATCAGCAGTATATACAGGTATGGGAAATAGTGGGATACTCACCCGGGTAGCTACGCACCCACCAGTAGCCATTAGATCTTACAAGATCTGATAAAGGGAGCATGGGCAGATCACTGAGAAACTAACAGAAAGGCCGACGTCGTGCGTAAAATGAGTTCCATCGGTTTCAGAATCAGCCCGTATATATGGACCAGACCCAGACCGTAACTTCTCACCCCACCTAATTCTAATCTTTTTTCTCTCTTCTCCAAAACACAAATGCATCTCCTCCAACCTCCGGTCAACCATGCTTCTCTCCAGCCAGAAGAAATTGGTGGCCATGGGGGCGGCCAGAAGGTAGTTCAAGGGGGCGGCCAGAAGGTTCTCCGTCAAGATCCACTTCAGCCACCCGTGCTCCGGAAGCTTCTCTGTTGAGATCTACACTGGCCATGGGGGCTCCGGATCCGATCTTCTCTGTCAAGATCTAGTCCATCAAGGTCTACTCTGACATGAGAGCCGCCGGATCCGAGCTCCATACCCCAGGATCTCCTGGATCTTGTTTTGTTTTGTTCATTTTTCCTGTTTTTTATTGAGTTTTCTTGAATATCCATTGCAACCCAAGACATAGGGATCTAGTACTATCTATATCCAACGGCTCTCAGGGTATGCACAGCTACCCACCATGGTAGAAAATCCGCGTCGATACAGGTATATCAACAGTATATACAGGTACATGTAACAGAAACAATACAAATACATGATTGAGAAGTATAAATAGATAAATGATCAAATTGAATAGTTTGGTTCATCACATGCATTACAAACCGAAATAGACGACAAGTGACCAAAAGCATACACGTACGAATACATCTCGATGGAGTCGGTAGGTTAAGTCGCTAGACAAGTAGTCATCAGAACTACAATCACGTAGAAGCTAAGCTAGTGAACCGCGCAATGACAAGAAGAAGGGGATCACGATGAAGTATCCGGTCGTTCTTCCTCTCTTCTGGCCGCTAGCTACCACGTGGTTGATCTCGAGTGGCCCTAGCTTCCGTCTCCTCCTTACTCCCACTTCTTCATCTATATACACACAAGACAGATAAAATGTTAGGCAACAAGTTTGGGAGCAGAAAGATGTAAATTACACACAAATAAAGTAGGGTCAACTCAAAAGCATGCCTCATATATAATTACATTGGACACACATATTTCAGGGACGGAGCCAGTGAGCCAAGTGAGCCAAGTAGGATGCACCAGATGTTGTACTCGTGCATATCACAAGGCTCATTAGCACCGCCCCCAGATCACACGGTGTCACAACATTTTAATCATCGGCATTGTAAGAAGACAAAACAAAACAAAAAATCCACATGTCGGACAGAAAGGTGTAAAGTAGACACAAAATAAAGTAGGCCAACTCAAAAGCATGCCTCATATACTTAGATTTGACACACAAATCTCAAGGACGGAGCAAGCGAGCCAAGTAGGATGCACAAGATATGTACTCATGGCATATCACAAGGCTCACTTGCACCGCCCCCAGTTCACACGGTGTCACAACATTTTATCATTGGCATTTTCGAAGAAAGACCAAAGCAAACGGAAATGATTCGGATTTGTGCTTCGTATTTAGGTCGGACACACACAAGCAACCCTGATACCTGATAGCTCCGTTGAGCCAAGTAGGATGCACATGGCTTATTTGTGCATATCACAAGACTCAACGGACCATCAGGGTATCACGCAGTGGGCCACAACATTTTAATCATCGGCATTCTAAAAAGTATTCTCAACTCAAAAACATGCCTCATACTTAGACTAGACACACAAATTCAGGGATGGTGTGTGGCGCCCCGACCCGACTGTTATACAGTGATGCTGTGTGTCACCGGTTAAGCGATACAACCGGAGGTTACGGGTTTACCAATCCCCGGCCAAAACCTTTGGCAGGCGTTGCTCGGAATGGATCATCGGCAACGCAACACCCGATTGATGCCTTAACACAGGCACAACCCTCAATGTATAATAGAGAGATCAGGACTTGTGGAACAACTGGCACATCACAGACTCTACGACACAAATCATATAGTTCAACTCTTATAATAGAGAAAGATAGCAAATGACATCCAGAAGTCACAGACCCAACATTACATCAAGCGGAAGCAAATTAAGTTGTTCTAAACAACAAGATCCAACATATGGCCTAAGAGGCCTACACATAAACATCACAGCGCCAGCTGATCCGGGATGTCCCAAGCTGCCACCTGGGAACCCCAGACTACTCGTCGACGTCCACAAAGAACCCACCTTCGAGGTCGGTGAAGTCCTCCTCTGAAACAAAACAAACGACGTTGAGTTCGACGAACTCGCAAGATTATATATAGAGCTTTAGCTCGATGAGTCTTTCAAAGCTATATGGTTGTTTTGCATAAAGCTGATTTTATTTATGAAAACATAACTCAAAGGCATCGACTATTCAGAATAATTTCAAAAGAGGTAAGGAGTAACTCTTTCTTTCATCACCTTACCCATCATCAACCATCATCAACCATTGTACCTGTT
This sequence comes from Poa pratensis, assembly GCA_947311845.1. Classification (NCBI taxonomy): domain Eukaryota; kingdom Viridiplantae; phylum Streptophyta; class Magnoliopsida; order Poales; family Poaceae; genus Poa; species Poa pratensis. The sequence continues at coordinate 9,779,047 of CAMZMU010000057.1, forward strand.
CATCAAAGGCACCTCCCGAATCACCCTCGAGGAAGCTCACCTTACAATCTTGAAGTGGTACCTCTAGTACCAGTTTTTAATCATTCCGTTAAAGTTATCCTATGGTCTTATTGTCCTTTCCCAAGTCGTCCTTAACCGTGGACACGGCTTTTCGAAAAGATTTACCCTGCAGGGGTGTATAATGTTTGCCACGCGTACCGTCCGGCCCATTACCTGCGCATTAGCTCTCTTCCTTGGAAAGCCGGCTGGGTGGGAGCGGTGTCAACTTCTCCCTCGTTAAGGACTTTCCAGGATCATCAGTGGCGGTACGACTGCCAGGATCACAACACCCCGCCCCACGGCCACTCATTTTCCTAACACCACCATCCTCATACCAAAATCTCAGCCACCAACTCACGCACGCGCAAATGGAAGCTCAAACTAGAGGACCCTGGCTAGCCCCGCTCGAGTTATTTAGTCTATGAGGGTTCCTGCAATTGCATAGGCCTCACGCATGGTTGCACGCTCAGTCTTGGTTCGGGAGGTAAAGAACTCGCACCTAGGCGGCGAGAACGAGACAAAACACCACAACCACAGTGGCCTCTCATCCCCACCTTTTAGCATCTTATTACCTGTCACCACAATACTCCACCATCATCTCCACATTTCACACCTGTTTCCAACAACACATATATCCATCGTACAGCTATGCATATAACTAGGCATGGCTAAGCATCACATAGCATGGATAAGCATCTCGGCCAACAACACAAACCTATGGATAATAGGAGGGGAAACAGATAATGGCATAGGGAAATTAATGCAACTATAGGATACTCTAATCCGACAAAATTGACATTTGGAACCGCATGCAATATTATAGTGGAGAAAATATTTGCGGAAACATAGGATAAATATGCTCAGAGGGGGGGATTACGCTTGCCTTGATCAAGGTGCTGGTAGTACGGATCGTCACGAGACTGCGGTGTCACTTCCACTCCTTGATCTACCGAGGCACAAACAATACCGGAGAGGAACATCAAAACCACAACTAACACCGGTGCAATGCGCAGACACATGATGACATGACAGGTTTAATGCACTGGAAATATTATAACAAGTTCTACCAATTTACAAAGGGTGGAGGAAATAATTATTCAACAAGGGAGAAAAAATGGCTTCATATTTGTTTTAATGTTTTCCTGTGCTATAGATCATGTAAACAATGCATGGAAATGATGCTACTGATTAATGCACATTTTTCTGAGCATTTTGATATAAAGAACACATTTTTCGGAGGTCCCGATAAGAAGTTATTACTTTTCTAATTTCCTCTTTTTAAACTTATGATTTTAATATTACTAGAAGCACCGTAATTCAAATGTGATCAGAAATGCATAACATTTATTTTAAAGGTTTAACCAAAATTTTCCGGACATTTTGGTGTATTACCCGCATTTTCGGATACACCGATGAAAGTTATTAATTTTCTAACTTTTCTTTTTGAAATGACCATTTGATGATTTAATTAGCAACAAAATATAATTTATACCTTTAGGGATACAAGGGTGAAAGGAAAAAGAGATATTGCAAAATTTCTGTCCAGGCCGGAATTTCCGGTCCAAAAGGGGCTCACGGGCCGGAGTTTCCGGTCCAGTCATTTCTGAGCCAGCGACGGCAGCTGCTGGATCGAGTCCGGAGCGACCCCGGAGTTGGGCCGGAGTCTCCGGTTGGAAAAACTCGAGAGGAGAGAAAAAAGGAGCAGCCCACGCACGGGAACGACGCGACGGTGGCGGCGCGCGCTCGCGCAGCAACTGCGTCGGCGACACAGGGCACGGGGAAGGAGAGAGGAGAGGGCCAGCGAGGGCAGTATCTCACCTCGCGCACGTACGGGGCAGCGGGGACGGCGGAGGTGCGACGAACACGGCAGTGCGGAGCTCGGCGATGCCGCGGCGGTGGTCGGGGGAAAATCGAACGGCGGCGGCGATTCATGGCCTCCGGGCTCGATTCCTACCACGAGGAGGGGGAGGGAAGCACGGCGGAGCTGGTGGTACTCTTCGATTGGACGGCGAAGCTCCAATCACGGCGAGGCGACGGCGGTGACCTAGCTAGGTCCCGGCCATGGCGGAGGACGAAGGAGCGAGGGGGCAGGGGAAAAACGAGGAGGGAGCAGAGTGGGGCTCGGGTGCGGCGTGCTCTCCTTGCAGTGGGGGCGACGAAGGGGGCCCCGCGGCGAGCTCGGCGGCGAGCTGGTCCGGCGGCACGCGACGGTGCGGTCGCTACAGAACGAAGGAGATGACGGTTTTGCAATTAAGCCCCTGGAAGTTTTGAGTTCCTCACAGATTGGTCCTTTTCCCTTTTAATTTTAAAATCAGCAACATTTCCTGAATTAATTTAGGCACCAAAACATTTTATAAAAATTTGAGAAAATTTGGGGAGCCTCCCCATATTGAGTGGAAGCTACACACAAATTGGGGCTTAAAAATAAAATCGTTTGGACCACTTTTGTTCATAGGGTTGACTTAAGGCATTATTGCTAAAATTTCCAAATGTTGCTATTTAACAATTTGGTGCAAGTGCAAAATAATATTGTGAACTCTTGGAACTTCCTTGACAAATATAGTTGTCAAGTATTTGTATCTTGCAAGGTTGAGTGCCATCATTGTGTGGAAGTTTTGATTCAAGCAAGTGTGGCATTTCACTTTTCAATGTTGCCAAACCAACTATTGTGTTGTTTAGCAATTTTAAATGTATGCCATGATGCATGTATGGAATGCAAAAAGTGAAAATTTGGTCCATAATTTGCATAACCAAAAGTGGGCTGTTACAACTCTACCCTCCTTACAGGAATCTCGTCCCGAGATTCTAAGATTGCGAGAAGAAGTCGGGATACTCCTCACGAAGACTAGATTCTCGTTCCCAAGTTGCTTCTTCCTCGGAATGGTGAGACCATTGAATTTTGAGGAACTTGGTAGTCTTGTTCGGGTCTTCCTTTCAGCTTCATCCAGGACACAGATAGGATGCTCGCGATAAGTGAGATCTTCCTGGAGGTCTAGCTCTTCATGATTGACCCCATGGATAGGATCCTTGAAGCACCGGCGAAGTTGGGAGACATGAAACACATCATGTACATTTGGGAATTTGACCGGTAACTCCAACTTATAAGAAAGATCTCCTCGCTTTTCTAGAACGGTGAAAGGACCAACATAGCGAGGTGCCAATTTCCCTTTGATTCCGAAGCGGCGAACGCCACGAAGGGGAGAGAGCGGAGATAAGCTTTATCACCAATTTCATAGTGAATTTCCTGATGGTGCTTATCATAGTAGCTCTTCTGCCTAGACTGAGCAATCTTCAGATTCTCTCTTATGATTCGAACCTTCTCCTCAGCTTCATTGATCACATCCGGACCAAAGAGTGCCTCTCTCCGGTCTCGGACCAATTTAGAGGAGTGCGGCATTTTCTTCCATATAAGCCTCGAATGGAGCCATGCCCAGACTAGCTTGATAGCTATTGTTGTAGGAGAACTCCGCGAAAGGGAGATACTTTTCCCAACCCTTGCCAAAAGAGATCACACATGCCCGAAGCATGTCTTCCAACACTTGGTTCACTCTTTCGGTCTGACCATCAGTTTGAGGATGGTAGCGGTACTGAAGTTGAGACGGGACCCCATAGCAGTTTGGAAACTCTGCCAAAACTTGGATACAAAGATACTTCCACGGTCCGATATGATCCTCAGAGGGACCCCATGCAATGGAACAATACGAGCCAAATATAAGTCAGCAAGTTGACTTGCCCGTATATCATCACGGACTGGTAGGAAGTGAGCAACCTTGGAAAGACGATCAATGATTACCCAATTGCATTGTTGCCCTTTTGAGATCGGGGAAACCCGGTGATGAAGTCCATACCAATTTCATCCCATTTCCACTCGGGACTGCAATAGGGCGAAGAGTACCGGAGGTCTTTGATGTTCAGCCTTTACCCGTCGACATGTGTCGCATTCAGCAACATACTTGGCAATTTCTCGTTTCATCCGAGTCCACCAGAATTGTGGTCGAAGGTCTTGGTACATCTTGGTACTACCGGGATGAATAGAGAGAGGAGATTCATGAGCTTCTTGGAGGATCAGCTCCCTCAATTTTCGTTTCTTTGGCACTACCAAGCGGTCACCAAAATAAACAACTCCGGATTCATTGAGAACATTTGCCTTCCCGCTAGCAATGTTCTCCTTGATTTTCGAATACCCTTGTCACGGTTTGAGCATCCTTAATCTGGTCTACAAGAGTAGATTTGATCTCCAGATTTGCAAGGTAGCCGAGGGAACATTTCTAAGTTCAAACGAGAGAACTCTTCATGAAGGGCAGGTTGGCCTTTCAATCATCAGATTGTTGCAATAGGACTTCCGACTTAGCGCGTCAGCCACGACGTTTGCTTTGCCGGGTTGATAGTTCAGACTCACATTGTAGTCCGTGATTAACTCCAACCAACGCCTTTGCCTGAGATTTAAATCCGGCTGGGTGAAGAGGTACTTCAGACTCTTGTGATCCGAGAAGATCTCGCAACGGTTACCAAACAGGTATGGTCTCCATTGCTTCAAAGCATAACCACCGCGGCAAGTCTAGATCATGAGTTGGGTAATTGAGCTCATGCGGCTTAAGTTGGCGAGAAGCATATGCCACCACATGGCCATCTTGCATTAGCACACAGCCCAAACCTTGTAGAGAGGCGTCACAGAAGACGACGAAATCCTTGCTGTGTCCGGCAGGACAAGCACAGGAGCGGACGTGAGTTTGGCTTTCAGTGTTTTGAAGCTCTCTTCAGCTTCGGCCGACCATACAAACTTTTTATCCTTCTTGAGAAGGTCAGTCAGGGCCTTGGCTATCTTGGAGAAACCTTCGATGAATCGGCGGTAATAACCTGCCAATCCGAGAAAGCTACGGATGTCCTTGACTGACATTGGAGTTTTCCAATCCAGAATGGACTGAATCTTGTCAGGAATGACAGCCACACCATTAGCGGATATCACATGACCAAGGAAGACAAGATTATCCAACCAAAACTCACACTTGGAGAACTTGGCATAGAGGCGGTGTTCTCGAAGTCTGTCAGAACCAAACGAAGATGTTCCTCATGCTCTTCATTGGTTTTGGAATAGATGAGGATGTCATCAATGTAAATGACGACAAACTTGTCAAGATAATCCATGAAGATGGAGTTCATGAGCCTCATGAAAGTAGCTGGAGCATTGTGAGACCAAAGGACATGACGGTATACTCATATGAGCCATAACGAGTAACAAATGCCGTCTTTGGAATATCCTCCTTTCTGATTTTTATCTGATGGTAGCCTGACCTCAGATCCATCTTGGAGAATACCGTTGCACCAGCTAACTGATCCAACAGATCATTGATGCGAGGAATAGGATACTTGTTCTTGATTGTCACCGCATTCAACGGTCGATAGTCAGAGACTAGACGAGGCACGGTAGAATCCCTCTTCTTGACAAAGAGTACCGGACAACCCCAAGGTGAACTGCTAGGCTGGATGAACTCCTTAGCTAACAGCTGATCAATTTGCTCTTTCAACAGAGCCAACTCTTCCACCGGCATACGGTAGGGCTTCTTGGAAATTGGAGCGGTACCGGGAAGTAGATCTATGACAAACTCCACACTTCGGTCAGGAGGCATGCCAGGCAATTCTTCCGGGAACACATCCGGGAAGTCACACACCACGTGTATGTCCTGGATTTCAGGAGGATTCGCCTTCCATAAAGCAAAGGAGAATCTCAGGTGAGTTGGGTATGATGGAGGACGGAGGTCTTGACAATGCAGACCAATACTTCACACTGTCACCGGAAGAATTGGTCACGGTGACGGTCTTGGCAGCACAGTCGAGATTAGCCTGGTATTTGGCTAGCCAGTTCATGCCCAGTATGACATCAATGCCACTTGACCTCAGAGCTACCAAGGCGAAAGGAAAAGAGTAGTAACCATAGTAATCTGACTTCAGGAGTAACCCCATCGGTTTGCCATTTGGAGCCAGGAGTGGCAATCACCAAGGGACAGCTCATTTCTCGAACGGTATTTTGTGGTCTTTTGCAAAAGCTATGGATATGAATGAATGCGATGCTCCAGAATCAAACAAAACTGTAGCACGTTGTTGTTGATTCGTAACTCACCCATGAGAACGCCGGGGTCCTCTTCAGCTTCTTCAGCAGAGATGTGGTTCAGGCGACCACGCACAATAGGTCCAGCCTTGCCAGCTGGAGTGGCAGGGGCTCGTGCAGGAGTTATCGCGAGAGGTGCCTTCTGGGGGCACTCCCTGGAGTAGTGGCCAGCCTGGCCACAGGTGTAGCAAGTGAGTCCAGGTGGAGCAGGTAGCATAGGACGGTACCCACTCCCGCCTACCCCAAGTGTCGAAGTAGTGGGGCGCGGAGGAGGTGGCCTGTATCCTGCCCTCGGCATGAATGGAGCACGAGGTACGGCGCTGTAGGGACAAACACCCTGCGCTTCTTGCTCTCAGAACCCGAGGAACTCTGGTGGTCCCCATGTGCGGGCCTCTTGGAAGCTTCAAGTTCCTTTCTTCCTTGCTCAGAGTGAAAGCCTGGTTGAACAGCTCCTGATAGGTCTGGAACCTGAAGGGCAACAACTCATAGCGGAGCTGCGGCGTAGACCCTTGCGGAACAGCTCTTGCTTGTCAGCATCATTGGTCACGTCCCTTGGGGCGTAACGAGAGAGATGGTTGAACTCACGACCATAAGTGCGGAGGTCCATCCGTCCCTGTTGCAAATCCAGGAACTCCCTCCTCTTCAAGTCCATGATCGGCTGGGGAATGTACTCCGCACGGAAGGCAGTGCGAAATCAGCCCAGGTGAAGACATGGTTGGCTGGAAACAAAGCCACATGGCTTTCCCACCAACAGCCAGCAGCACCAACCAAGAGATAGGTGGCAAAGTTGACTTGCTCAGCCACTGGGACATGCAGCGCGGAGAACTTGCGCTCCAAAGCACGAAGCCAATCATCAGCTTCCAGTGGCTCCTTAGCATCAGCAAAGGTGGGTGGCTGCGAGCGCAGGAACTCGTGAGAGTGTTGCACTCGTTCCTCCGTGCATTCTGCTGCACCAACTGCTCAAGCAAGCGCTCATTGCGCCCACGGTTCTCCTCAATGGCCATCAAGACCTCAGCCATCGAGGGTGGTGGCGGCAGATCATCCTCATCATCATTGTGGTTACCGCGACCACCACGGCCTCCACGACCTCCTCGAGCCATTCTGGAGATTTGACAATGACACGGTTAGTATCTTTCTCCGAATGGTCGAACAATAGCATTAGCGTCTACTCAAGTACACAGACTAGGGACGATAATACTTTGCGAAAGGAAAACAACAAGATAGAACTTGGGTCAAAGATCAGCATCATGTGCTACTAGTGAGAGTTAAGAAATCACAACTTAACACACTCTAGTTGACACAATCCGGGACCTTATGTTCAAGTCCGTGGGTTAAAACCCAAAGAAAGGATCAAATGATTGACTCGGTAGGAAATAACATCTGATGATTTGGGATTGCAACGCAGCGGGAGCAACTGGACACATAACACTAAAGGTCGAACCCACCCCGTTTCTAATCATTTTGAAGTAACAGACGAGAGTAAAACCTTTAAACTCAAATCGAGGTAAGATTGCTCCGAGATTAGAGGGTAACCAGATAAGGAGTAAAAAGAATCCTAAGATGGTTTTCACAACTCATTTTTAGGTTAAAATATTTTCACAAACACTAGACTCAACATCGACCAGTAGAAGGGTTTCCTACAGGCAGTACTGCTCTGATACCAACTTGTGGCGCCCCGACCCGACTGTTATACAGTGATGCTGTGTGTCACCGGTTAAGCGATACAACCGGAGGTTACGGGTTTACCAATCCCCGGCCAAAACCTTTGGCAGGCGTTGCTCGGAATGGATCATCGGCAACGCAACACCCCGATTGATGCCTTAACACAGGCACAACCCTCAATGTATAATAGAGAGATCAAGACTTGTGGAACAACTGGCACATCACAGACTCTACGACACAAATCATATAGTTCAACTCTTATAATAGAGAAAGATAGCAAATGACAACCAGAGGTCACAGACCCAACATTACATCAAGCGGAAGCAAATTAGGTTGTTCTAAACAACAAGATCCAAATATGGCCTAAGAGGCCTACAGATAAACATCACAGCGCCAGCTGTTCCGGGATGTCCCAAGCTGCCACCTGGGAACCCCAGACTACTCGTCGACGTCCACAAAGAACCCACCTTCGAGGTCGGTGAAGTCCTCCTCTGAAACAAAACAAACGACGTTGAGTTCGACGAACTCGCAAGATTATATATAGAGCTTTAGCTCGATGAGGCTTTCAAAGTATATGGCTGTTTTGCATAAAGCTGATTTTATTTATGAAAACATAACTCAAAGGCATCGACTATTCAGAATATTTTCAAAAGAGGTAAGAAGTAACTCTTTCTTTCATCACCTTACCATCATCAACCATTGTACCTGTTCATCAAAGGCACCTCCCCGAATCACCCTCGAGGAAGCTCACCTTACAATCTTGAGTGGTACCTCTAGTACCCAGTTTTTAATCATTCCGTTAAAGTTATTCTATGATCTTATCGTCCTTTCCCAAGTCGTCCTTAACCGTGGACACGGCTTTTCGAAAAGATTTACCCTGCAGGGGTGTACAATGTTTGCCACGCGTACCGTCCGGCCCATTACCTGCGCATTAGCTCTCTTCCTTGGAAAGCCGGCTGGGTGGGAGCGGTGTCGACTTCTCCCTCGTTAAGGACTTTCCAGGATCATCAGTGGCGGTAGGACTGCCAGGATCACAACACCCCGCCCCACGGCCACTCATTTTCCTAACACCACCATCCTCATATCTCAGCCACCAACTCACGCACGCGCAAATGGAAGCCAAACTAGAGGACCCTGGCTAGCCCCGCTCGAGTTATTTAGTCTATGAGGGTTCCTGCAATGCATAGGCCTCACGCATGGTTGCACGCTCAGTCTTGGTTCGGGAGGTAAAGAACTCGCACCTAGGCGGCGAGAACGAGACAAACACCACAACCACAGTGGCCTCTCATCCCCACCTTTTAGCATCTTATTACCTGTCACCACAATTCTCCACCATCATCTCACATTTCACACCTGTTTCCAACAACACATATATCCATCGTACTGCTATGCATATAACTAAGCATGGCTAAGCATCACATAGCATGTAAGTATCTCGGCCAACAACACAAACCTATGGATAATAGGAGGGGAAACAGATAATGGCATAGGGAAATTAATGCAACTATAGGATACTCTAATCCGACAAAATTGACATTTGGAACCGCATGCAATATTATAGTGGAGAAAATATTTGCGGAAACATAGGATAAGATATGCTCAGAGGGGGGATTACGCTTGCCTTGATCAAGGTGCTGGTAGTACGGATCGTCACGAGACTGCGGTGTCACTTCCACTCCTTGATCTACCGAGGCACAAACAATATCGGAGAGGAACAATCAAAACCACAGCTAACACCGGTGCAATGCGCAGACACGTTGATGACATGACAGGTTTAATGCACTGGAAATATATAACAAGTTCTACCAATTTACAAAGGGTGGAGGAAATAATTATTCAACAAGGGAGAAAAAATGGCTTCATATTTGTTTTAATGTTTTCCTGTGCTATAGATCATGTAAACAATGCATGGAAATGATGCTACTGATTAATGCACATTTTTCTGAGCATTTTGATATAAAGAACACATTTTTCGGAGGTCCCGATAAGAAGTTATTACTTTTCTAATTTCCTCTTTTTAAACTTATGATTTTAATATTACTAGAAGCACCGTAATTCAAATGTGATCAGAAATGCATAACATTTATTTTAAAGGTTTAACCAAAATTTTCTGGACATTTTGGTGTATTACCCGCATTTTCGGATACACCGATGAAAGTTATTAATTTTCTAACTTTTCTTTTTGAAATGACCATTTGATGATTTAATTAGCAACAAAATATAATTTATACCTTTAGGGATACAAGGGTGAAAGGAAAAAGAAATATTGCAAAATTTCTGTCCAGGCCGGAATTTCCGGTCCAAAAGGGGCTCACGGGCCGGAGTTTCCGGTCCAGTCATTTCCGAGCCAGCGACGGCAGCTGCTGGATCGAGTCCGGAGCGACCCCGGAGTTGGGCCGGAGTCTCCGGTTGGAAAAACTCGAGAGGAGAGAAAAAAAGGAGCAGCCCACGCACGGGCACGACGCGACGGTGGCGGCGCGCTCGCGCAGCAACGGCGTCGGCGACACAGGGCACGGGGAAGGGAGAGAGGAGAGGGCCAGCGAGGGCAGTAGCTCACCTCGCGCACGTACGGGCAGCGGGGACGGCGGAGGTGCGACGAACACGGCGGTGCGGAGCTCGGCGATGCCGCGGCGGTGGTCGGGGGAAAATCGAACGGCGGCGGCGATTCACGGCCTCCGGGCTCGATTCCTACCACGAGGAGGGGGAGGGAAGCACGGCGGAGCTGGTGGTACTCTTCGATTGGACGGCGAAGCTCCAATCACGGAGAGGCGACGACGGCAACCTAGCTAGGTCCCGGCCATGGCGGAGGACGAAGGAGCGAGGGGGCAGGGGAAAAACGAGGAGGGAGTAGAGTGGGGCTCGGGTGCGGCGTGCTCTCCTTGCAGTGGGGGCGACGAAGGGGGCCCCGCGGCGAGCTCGGCGGCGAGCTGGTCCGGCGGCACGCGACGTTGCGGTCGCTACAGAACGAAGGAGATGACGGTTTTGCAATTAAGCCCCTGGAAGTTTTGAGTTCCTCACAGATTGGTCCTTTTCCCTTTTAATTTTAAACTCAGCAACATTTCCTGAATTAATTTAGGCACCAAAACATTTTATAAAAATTTGAGAAAATTTGGGAGCCTCCCCATATTGAGTGGAAGCTACACACAAATTGGGGCTTAAAAAATAAAATCGTTTGGACCACTTTTGTTCATAGGGTTGACTTAAGGCATTATTGCTAAATTTTTCAAATGTTGCTATTTAACAATTTGGTGCAAGTGCAAAAATAATATTGTGAACTCTTGGAACTTCCTTGACAAATATAGTTGTCAAGTATTTGTATCTTGCAAGATTGAGTGCCATCATTGTGTGGAAGTTTTGATTCAAGCAAGTGTGGCATTTCACTTTTCAATGTTGCCAAACCAACTATTGTGTTGTTTAGCAATTTTAAATGTATGCCATGATGCATGTATGGAATGCAAAAAGTGAAAATTTGGTCCATAATTTGCATAACCAAAAGTGGGCTGTTACATGGTGTTAGCGAGATCCAGTAGGATGCAGAAGATTTGTATTCGTGCATATTACAAGTCTCACTAGCACCACCTCTGGATCACATAGTGCCACATCATTTTAATCATCGGCATTGTAAGAAGAAGACAAAATAAAAATAAAAAGATTAATGCCTCATACTAAGACTATTGGACACACACAAGCAACCCTGATAACTCCGTTGAGCCAAGTAGGATGCACACTGCTTATATTTGTGCATATCACAAGGCTCAACGGACCATCAAGGTATCACGCAGTGGGCCACAACATTTTAATCATCGGTATATCATAAGACGATAAAAAGGAGTTCACAATCTAAAAGGAGTTCACATGTCACACAAGTTCAGCAACTTTGAAACTAGAGCTACGCATGCAAGTTAAATAGCCAGACAACACACCGTCGTCATTTCTTGGGTGGCTTCGATGCCTTCGACTTCATGGGGAAATCGAGAGAACCATCTAACGTGTTGAATGGCCTGCGATCGGCCTGATGTCCTATGCGTCTTTCTATCTCGGCCTTTGTTGGTGGTGCAAGGTAGAACATTCCATCGCAGTGGGTGAGATCATCGTTGATTGTTTGCAAAATAGTCATCTGGATGCGAACGAACTCTTTCCTGACTGCAACATCAATGGCCGCCGCCTTTAGTTTGGCCCATTGCTCGACAGCAGATGGATATTGTACTCGTTGTTTCTCCCGTATGAACTCCCGTATTTGGAAGGATGAGGTACCAGGCGTCCATCATACTGCCTGGCGTCTTCTTGATGCCGGCGAACTCTATCGTGTGGCTGAATACCTTCTTGCCTTGCTTTTCGATTGATCTTCTGATGATGCCTTCATTTAACCAGTAGTTGTTGAGAGCCTCATCTAGAACATCCTTGATGCCCTAGTCTTTCGTCTTCTCTTTACTCCCTGAGTCGAGATATAGGGCATACGAGTCTCTTAGGAAGAGAATGATGAGGGTGCCGTATTGGTTACTACGGGAAACAGTTCAAATAGAGACCATCATCTTCAAATTAACGATCAATCTAAGAAAGAATGTTATGACGGCTAGCAAATGACTTACTCGGGAAAGTAAGGGAGGAGAAAGATTTGTTTGGTACAATACTTCCTCATGAAATCTTCGAGGTACTTTGCCGTGCGTGCCTTACCCGAAGGGGTCTTCACGAAGCACTATTGCATGTAGTAGGGGTCGACTATCGTGATGTTCGAGGTATTTTCTCTAATGAGTTCCTGCGCCAAGCTGAGCGCAAATAGCTAGACCATGAACGGGGGAGCGCTTTCATGTGGAACATGTCGAAGATGTCACTATATCTCACGTAGAACACGTCCCCGGGATATGTATCGACAAAGCCCATGCCCTTTGGTACATTTCCCGCGAAAAGCGGGTATGATGGATTTTTATCATTGATAAGTTTCTCCTCCAAGAAATGTACTTTAGAATGGAGGCTACTCATAGCCGGAGGTAGGATATCGAGCATATTTTTTGGCAGCATCGGTTTGGCCAACTCATGGAACCGATGCCAGTTGGGGATGTTTACCTTGTCACATACCTGTTTCGGGATCCTATCCCCCGGCACCGGCTAGCTGTTGGAGGCACCAATGCCAGTTTTCTTAGTTCTTTTCTTTCCCGTCTTCTTAGGCTCCTTCGGCTGGCTCTTTCAGGGTATCATGGAGTGTGCCCTGGCTGAGTCCGGTTGGCTCAGCAGCTTCTGGCGTTGGTTGAGAACAGAATAGACGCTTCTAGCACTGATATTTCTCTCTTAGATCAGGCATGGGAGATTGCATTAGATCATGGTCGGGCTGATCAAGAGGACCGTCGTAATCATTGCGGTAGACAATTGGGCCTTTTCCACGGGCTCAAAAGTGGGCGCCTTGTCCTTGCCTTGGCTTTGCACCGACTCGTCGACCGGTGTTGGCTGTGGGGTGGTTCTAACAGGTTCCAAACGAATCAGTGATTTTGGCCATGTCATAGGCCACGACAAGCATTCTTCGAGGTTTAATTCGCTATCGGCATTGGGGGGTTGAGCCGGAGGATCCAAATTTCCGCAACCCGGCAACACCCGAGCCAATGCAACCCTAAACACACCATCAGGCATAGGCACTGTGTGCAACATGCGGTTAAGTGGTATCACGATACTTTCCTTCGCCACATCCTTGAGCTCACCGCTCACACGCAATAGCAATGTGCATGGCATGTCGTCGTCCTGCGAAAACATGTAAGGCGTCAGGCGCCAACAATGAGGTATTATAAAACTTCTCGAGACTTTTGTGACGCTTAATTACCTTGAGGGCATTGAGCTCGGCTAATGACGTGACTTTTGGAGCTGGCGTGCCAGATATGGAAGGGCTGCTACGAGGCGCGGTGCCGGCCGGCGATCCATCCCTTTCATGTGCGTTGATCACGGGGACAATAGGCGACACATTATTCGATCCATGGCTAGACTCGATGTTGATCAAGGGGAGATGCCCTTTTTTGCCTCCTTCCCACCAAGCCGCCATTGACTCCATCATGCTAGGAATGAGGGAGTTGACCGTATTTACCACTTCGGTTTCAATGGTCGCCTGCATTTTAGAGTTCACGGTCTCCAATTCCCGCCTGAGATCCATCTCCATGAGCTTATTCCTCTCCCTTCGCTACTCCCTGGTTTCGGTGCCGTAGTAAAATTCATGTTTATAATCGATTCTGGCGCCAACCACACGGCCACGATGCGGCGCACGTGACACCGGCACATTCTTTACCGTGCTTAGCGCCCTATTAAAAGGGGTGTCCCACGCGGCCTTCGTCCCCGACCCTTGGGTTGAGGATCCTTCTTCCTCCAGAATTTTCTCCTGAAGAAGCTTCACCTTCGCGTTATTGACAAGTTCCCTCGGGGATTGGGGTTTTCCTTGTAATGCGCCCTGATAAAAAAAATTTGCCCGCGGGTCAGCGATCTTGTCGTAGAGAGAAGGCCCTGACCTTTCTTCATCCTCCTTTTCCCAAATTGGTTGCTTTCCGGGGTAACCACTGATACGTCTCCAACGTATCTATAATTTCTGATGTTTTATGCTAGTTTTATGTATCATTGTCACATGATTTATATGCATTATATATCATTATTATACATTTTCTGGGACTAACCTATTAACAAGATGCCACAGTGCCAGTTCCTGTTTTCTGCTGTTTTTGGTTCCAGAAAAGCTGTTCGGGCAATATTCTCGGAATTCGACGAAACAAAAGCCAAACCTCCTATTTTTCCGAGGGACACACGGAGCCAGAAGGGCAAGCCAGGGGGAGGCCCACGGCCTCCAAACCACCTCTAGGCGCGGCTGGAAGGGGGCGGCGCGAGCAGGTGGTTTGGCCCACTCGGGACGCCACCGACGTTGCCCCTTCGCCTATTTAGTCACCCCGACGCGAAAACCCTAAATATATATCTAATACTCCAGAAAGACTTCCGCAGCGCCGTCGCCATCGCGAGACCTCGTTTCGGGGGTCAGAAGTTCCTGTTCTGGCACCCTGCCGGGACGGGGATTGACCCCCGGAGCCATCTCCATCGACTCCACCGCCTCCACTTCGACTCCATGATGGTTTGTGAGTAGTTCCCCCATGGACTACGGGTTCTTGGCTGTAGCTAGTTGGTACTCTCTCTCCCATGTACTTCAATACAATGATCTCATGAGCTGCCTTACATGATTGAGATCCATATGATGTAATTGGTGTTGTGTTTGTTGGGATCCGATGAATTGTTACATTATGATCAGATTGTTCATCATATTATCATACTATTGTTTATTTAAGATCTTGCATGCTCTCCGGTACTTGTGGTTACCCTGATCAAGTAGTTGCTTGTATCTCCAAGAGGGAGTATTTATGCTAGATAGTTGGGTTCAACCTCTATTTAACCTGGGATAGTGACAGCAAGTTCTAAGGTTGTAGATGTGTTGTTGCCACTAGGGGTAAAACAGCAATGCTTTGTCTAAGGATGAATGTGTTGTTTACATTATGCACAATACTTAATGCAATAATCTGTTGTTTGCAACTTAATACTGGAAGGGGTGCGGATGCTAACCGGAAGGTGGATTATTTAGGCACAGATGCATGCTGGATAGCGGTCTGTGTACCTTGTCGTAATGCCCAATTAAATACTACAGTAAACTTATCTTATCATAAGCATGCATTGTCATGCCCTTACAATTATCAATTGCCCAACTGTAATTTGTTCACCCAACACCTGTTATTTGTTTGGAGAGTTACCACTAGTGTAGATAGCTGGGAACCCCGGTCCATTTGTCATCATCATTGCTCTCTGGTCCTATATGTCATTAGAAGTAGTATCAACTATTTTCTGGTGCCATTGCCTCCGTGTTACTGCTGCTGTGTTACTGTTACTATTGCTCTCATATTACTGCTGCTTTCACATCACCCCTGTTACTAGTGCTTTTCCAGGTGCAGCTGAATTGACAACTCAGTTGTTAAGGCTTATAAGTATTCTTTGTCTCCCCTTGTGTCGAATCAATAAATTTGGGTTTTACTTCCCTCGAAGACTGTTGCGATCCCCTATACTTGTGGGTTATCAAGACTATTTTCTGGCGCCGTTGCCGGGGAGCATAGCTCTACTCATAAGTTCACCTGGGGAGTACACTCTACCTCTCTCTCTGTTTTTATTTTATTTTGTTTTGTCTAGTTTATTTGTGCTTAGTTTATTTTTGTTTAGTTTTGTTTTGCTTAGTTTACTTTTGTTTAGTTTATTTTTGTTTTGTTTTGTTTTTCTTATAAATTCGAAAATCCATAAAAATTTGAAAAACCAAAAATTAAAAACTGTTGTTATGGAAGAACCCACAACCTATTGGAGCTTATGAATTATATATGAAGTATAGAGAATCAAAAAAGGGTGAAGTCATGAGTGCTGTGTTAGAAAGTTGAATACAATTGCTAAATCTTGCTTAAACGCCATGATATAAACTGTTGCTCTAAACAGGATACTAAACATCTTAAATTCCAATGTGCTTTAGTGAAGAAGTTTTAATTGTGAACTATCATTGGAATAACTATATTCATCTTGGGTTCGAAGAAGTAGAACAATTTGTTTTATTTATGGGAGCCTCTGAGATAGAATCTTTCATGGCTAAAAATTATGAAACTTGTATTGCTTGTAAGGACCTTAAAGATTATGTCTCTTCTATCCTTGATTATTGCATAGAACATTACAGCAATAATCCTTATATCGTTGATTACAAAGAGAGACTCATTAATGCACAAGAATGCACTCACAATTTGCAGGAACCTGTGGAAGAAGAAATTGCTGAACCTGAAAGCTCATTAGATGAAAAAGAGGAGGAGAGTGATGAACAAAAGGAGGAAGAATGGATTAGCTACCCATGCCTACCTTCTAATGAGAGTAACTCTTCATCTCTTACATTATTTGATTGCCCTCCATGCTTACCCAAGGAGGATGAATGTTATGTTCCTGTTGATTCTCTTGAAATTTTTCCTATGAGTAAAACTTGTGAGAATAATTATGCTACTGTTATATATGATAATCCATGCTATTTTGATAAATCTTATGATAATCCTTTATTTGTGGCTGATATCGAAATGCATGGTACTAAAGAGTTTTGCTTAGAAAATGTTTATGATAAAGCTCTAGATGATGGTCCTATGTTACTTGATAATATTACTGTACCACTAATGAAAATGGGATTGGAGAAGTCTTGACTTTATCTAGGTCCCATATATGTTGAGAGTGATCAATCATCTTGTTATAAAATTGTTACATGTGGGTTCGAAATTTTAAATCCCACTACTTATGAGCTTGATAAAAATATTTGTTTGTAGATCATGAAAAGCATGCTTTATGTGATAGTTATATTGTTGAGTTTATTCATGATGCTACTGAAAATTACTATGAGAGAGGAAAAATGGTTGTAGAAATTTTCATGGTACTAAAACACCTCTCTATATGCTGAAACTTTTGAAGTTACTCTTGTTTTATCTTCCTATGCTTGTCACTTTGTTCTATATGAATTTATTTGTGTACAAGTTTCCTATGCATAGGAAGTGGGTTAGACTTAAATGTGTTTTGAATTTGCTTCTTGATGCTCCTTTTGCTTCATTTTCTATTTTCATGAGAGCATCATTAAAACTATCAAGCCTAGCTAAAAGGCATTAAAGAAAAGCGCTCTTGGGAGACAACCCATGTTTTATTTCTGTAATTTTTCTTTTGCTTTTTGAGTCAAGGAGCTTGCTTACTTCTGTAACAACTCCTTTGTATCTTTATTTTATTGCATTGTTGTGCCAAGAAGAGCCTTTAATGATTAGATGATGCTAGATTTGGATTCTGCGCAGGGACAGATTTTTAGCTGTCACGAATTTGAGCTTTTCTCCCTGGAGAAAATCGAAAAATTCTATAAAAAATCACGCATCTTCCTCAGATATGTACGCATCTTTCATTAACTTCACTTTTTCCGATTTGAGCAACGGAAGTACCTCGAAAAAATTCGTCTTTACTGGCTGTTCTGTTTTGACAGATTCTGTCTCTGTTTTTTTGCATTGTCTCTTGTGGACTTTAAGTAAGGCTTTCTAGACGTGGAGGGCTGTAGCTAATGTTTTATTGAGTATTGCAATGTGTCACTACAGAACCAAAGTGGATTAATGTTTTTGAGTACTAACCCCTCTAATGAAGTTTATGAGAAGTTTGGTGTGGCAGAAGTTTTCAAGGGTCAAGAGAGAAGGATGATATTGTGATCAAGAAGAGTGAAGAGCCTAAGCTTGGGGATGCCCCCGTGGTCACCCAAGCATATTTCAAGAAGACTCAAGCATCTAAGCTTGGGGATGCCCAAGGCATCCCCTTCTTCATCATCAACTTATCAGGTCATCTCTAGTGAAACTATATTTTAATTCGGTCACATCATATGTGTGTTCTTGGAGCGTCTTGTGTTTTTTTTGTTTTATTCTCTGATCATATCAATGTCGGATCCTATCTATCTTGTTTGGGAGAGAGACACGCTCCGCTTTTTCATTTGAATACTCCTATTCTTCACTTATATTTGTTGAGTATTCATTTTCGCACTGTTTAGCTTCTAGCTCTTGGTTTTCATGTATCTCTTGTTCAGAGCTATTAGTTATTTTATAGAAAGTACTCTCTTGCTTCACTTATATTTATTTGGAGAGTTGCTTGGTTGATGTGTTGGTCCAGAAATTTTTGCATGTGGTAGTGGTATAATGAAAAACTTGCATAATCTTGTAGATCATTGAACTTTGATAATCTGATTCTTTGCAAACGTTTTGAGGTATTTAGATGGTAAAGCTTGCTGGTTAATTAAGTTAAAATCATTAGTGGATTGTTGTCTTTAAGCTTGTACCGTACTACAAACTCTAATAAAATTGTTGAAGGTGTAGTTGGACTTGATAGCTTTCCATGTCTGAAAGTTCATTGTAATAACTAAGTTGTGCTGAAGGTCGAGGGATCTAACGGGGTACTTGTGCCGCCGTGAACGGCCCTTCTTGGAGTGAATTTTAATCATGCTCTTAATGTTGAACCTGCTAGTTGTTTGCAATAAACTTGTGAGTTCTTTTTGACTAATGTTAAGCTACGGTTTTTGGCACTTCCACCATCCAAATTTGCTAGCCTCTTCGGTGCTGTGCATTGCCTTCTGCTCACATTGAGAGTTGTGCATACTTCGCCGGTACATCCAACCCCGTGGGAGGACTTCCTCTTGTTCTCCTACACATAAGCCTATACATCTTCCTCAAAACAACCACCATACCTACCTACCACAGCATTTCCATAGCTGTTCCGAGATATATTGCCATGCAACTTCCATTTACATTACATGACTTGTTGTCATTCATCACTTATATATTGCTTTGCATGATTCTATACAGCTGATGTGTGGTTTACCCATGTTACGCTAGATCATTGCATATCCTGCTACACTGGCAGAGGCATACAGTTTCATACATCATGTCTTGTTCGTTATGAGTTATATGTACCAAAAAGTGTGTTGTCATATTAGAATGTTGCCCCTGAAAGTGAAAAGTGCTATGTGGCCATCGAAAAGAGAAACAGAAAAAGAAAAAAAATAGAAAAAAGGAAAAAAGAAAAAAAAAGAATAAAGAAAAAGGGGGCAACATTACTATCCTTTATCCACACTTGTGCTCATGTTATAGCACCTGCAGTATTCATAGTCATCATTTGTGCTCATGTTTAGCACCTATACTCCATGTGAGAGAGTTTTCATGTTCTACTAGTATAACTATGTGGGGAATTTACACTATAGAACTTGGGTTGTATATTCCAATGATGAGCTTCCTCAAAAGTGCTCTAGGTCTTCATGAGCAACCAAGTTGGATGCACCCCCACTAGTTCCATTGGAGAGCTTTCATACACATATAGCTCTATGTGCATCCGTTGCATGGCAATCACTACTCCTTACATAGCTTCGATTATAAGACTTCCTCTTGTCTAATGATCACTTATAGCTTTGTGAGACTTTCTTCCATTGGCCTTCCAAACCCCCATTAATGTTCTCTTTGCCATAACATCCTGGTGCCAATACCAAATGCTTGCGCTCACCGGTTGAGTAGACTTCGAAACAGTTGATTCATGACGTTCATGTTTATGTTTACTTGGCTGAATCCTTCTATGTTATGAAAATTTGCTTGATGCTTGGATTGAAGGATAGAACTTCTACGCTGGATACTTAAACCATCTTTAATGAACCTTGTACGGTTTCATGTCTTTAAAGCGATAGTTCATGAAAACTTTTAGCTTGTTTGACTCTTGCTTTATTATCTCTTATATCAACTATAGACATTTGCTTTGAATGATTTGATCTCAGCTCACATGCCTTACATTATTATTGGATCAAGATTATGTTGGTAGCATGTCACTTCAGAAATTATTTTCTTTTTATCGTTTACCTACTCGAGGACGAGTAGGAACTAAGCTTGGGGATGCTTGATACGTCTCCAACGTATCTATAATTTCTGATGTTTCATGCTTGTTTTATGTATCATTGTCACATGTTTTATATGCATTATATATCATTATTATACATTTTCTGGGACTAACCTATTAACAAGATGCCACAGTGCCAGTTCCTGTTTTCTGCTGTTTTTGGTTCCAGAAAAGCTGTTCGGGCAATATTCTCGGAATTCGACGAAACAAAAGCCAAACCTCCTATTTTTCCGAGGGACACACGGAGCCAGAAGGGCAAGCCAGGGGGAGGCCCACGGCCTCCAAACCACCTCTGGCGCGGAAGGGGGGCGCGCGAGCAGGTGGTTTGGCCCACTCGGGACCCACCGACGTTGCCCCTTCGCCTATTTAGTCACCCCGACGCGAAAACCCTAAATATATATCTAATACTCCAGAAAGACTTCCGCAGCGCCGTCGCCATCGCGAGACCTCGTTTCGGGGGTCAGAAGTTCCTGTTCTGGCACCCTGCCGGGACGGGGATTGACCCCCGGAGCCATCTCCATCGACTCCACCGCCTCCACTTCGACTCCATGATGGTTTGTGAGTAGTTCCCCCATGGACTACGGGTTCTTGGCTGTAGCTAGTTGGTACTCTCTCTCCCATGTACTTCAATACAATGATCTCATGAGCTGCCTTACATGATTGAGATCCATATGATGTAATTGGTGTTGTGTTTGTTGGGATCCGATGAATTGTTACATTATGATCAGATTGTTCATCATATTATCATACTATTGTTTATTTAAGATCTTGCATGCTCTCCGGTACTTGTGGTTACCCTGATCAAGTAGTTGCTTGTATCTCCAAGAGGGAGTATTTATGCTAGATAGTTGGGTTCAGCCTCTATTTAACCTGGGATAGTGACAGCAAGTTCTAAGGTTGTAGATGTGTTGTTGCCACTAGGGGTAAAACAGCAATGCTTTGTCTAAGGATGAATGTGTTGTTTACATTATGCACAATACTTAATGCAATAATCTGTTGTTTGCAACTTAATACTGGAAGGGGTGCGGATGCTAACCGGAAGGTGGATTATTTAGGCACAGATGCATGCTGGATAGCGGTCTGTGTACCTTGTCGTAATGCCCAATTAAATACTACAGTAAACCTTATCTTATCATAAGCATGCATTGTCATGCCCTTACAATTATCAATTGCCCAACTGTAATTTGTTCACCCAACACCTGTTATTTGTTTGGAGAGTTACCACTAGTGTAGATAGCTGGGAACCCCGGTCCATTTGTCATCATCATTGCTCTCTGGTCCTATATGTCATTAGAAGTAGTATCAACTATTTTCTGGTGCCATTGCCTCCGTGTTACTGCTGCTGTGTTACTGTTACTATTGCTCTCATATTACTGCTGCTTTCACATCACCCCTGTTACTAGTGCTTTTCCAGGTGCAGCTGAATTGACAACTCAGTTGTTAAGGCTTATAAGTATTCTTTGTCTCCCCTTGTGTCGAATCAATAAATTTGGGTTTTACTTCCCTCGAAGACTGTTGCGATCCCCTATACTTGTGGGTTATCAACCACCGCTTCCGAGAGTGTGGGGAGCTACGTTCTTGTCATGCATATCTTTCCCCACACCCTTAGCGCCTTCTTTTAAGGTTTGGTTTCGTTGGCCTGGAAAAGCGCAAAGTCATCTTTTGAAATGTTGTGATACGCCTTGTGGATCTCAGCGTAATCGGCACCCTGTGCAATCATCTCCCTCACTGTTGATCTCCAAGTACTCAAGGCTTTGCTGAACTTGCCGAGGGCATATCTGTTTACCAGATTCTTCGTGAGACTCGGCTCATTGTAGTCCTCCGTGAACAAGTATCGTAAGTGCAGCTTCTCAATGAGGAAGGTGGCCACAGGTTGTTTCTCTTTTCTTCTTATGTGCTCGTCATTGAGATTGACAAAGTATCGGGCGATGCATGCCGTACCCTTCTACGAGCATTGACGGCTTTCTAGGACGACCGCTGGTGGGGTCCACCTCCGTGAATTCCGCTCGCCCGGTTGGGAGCCTGTTTGGGCGCCTCTCCTTACATTGACGTTTGGCTTCGCTACCAGACCTCTCGGTGCCTGTTTGGGTGCCACTAGTAGTTGTATCGCCACTAGATGTGCTCTCCTGATGGGGTGCCTCCGTCTCATTGTCGGCATCCTCCATTATCAAATCGTCGTGTAACGACTGCCCAAGCAACGACATGTAGGTATCCTGCATAGGATCATCGTCGCCTCCTATCTGAGAACCCGAACCCCCGGCCTCGTTGTTGTGGGATATCTTCGTACTAATTAACAAGAAAAGTTAAAGTTAATTAGTACAACAAATATAAGCAAAATTCACTTAACTATTAAAAATTCACTAATCTATTTAAAATTCATAGAAAATCCGGGCACTCAAATATGTCCTATTTTTAGCAAAAGTCATGCCAAAATTCACGGAAAAATTCGGCATGACCTTTGCTAAAAATAGGACATATGGAGTACCCAAATTTGCCGAAACGGAAGTTAATCAACATTCTGTCAATCTCAAGGGCCTCTCGGGGTACTTGCAAACATTTCAGACACAAACATTCGAACCGATATTTGTGGCATTCCGACCACCATCACAAATCCAGCACCACCACAACCACAAATACACCAGCACCACCACAAAAATATAATCTGACACTTCACAACATCTCACCTAACACTGAACAGCAGCAGCGTCGATGGAGGTCCTTCTAAACTTTCTGCATACGACAAAACAATTAGAATTAAAACCTAAACAATAGCTTGTTGAAAAAATTAGTGCATTTCAATTTTGCAAATACCTGAAAAATAGAGGCTAATGGCCTACAATTTAACTAAAGAGGAGCAAAAACAGTAGCTCTTTTACCACAACTTAAATGGCATAACTAAAATGGCAGATTTGATCTATAAACCTAATTAAACAAATTCGATTCAAATTTTTGTGAGTTGCATTTTCAATCCACCATCACAAATCCAAACCTAAACCTAAACCTAAGTATGGAAAATAGTAGCAAAAACAGAAGCAAAAACCTAAATTCAAACAAATATAAGCAATTTTCACAAATTCGGAAAAAAACATTAGCTTTTTCCACCAAATTGTTTTTGCTAACATTGAACTAACTAAACTAAACAGTAGCTAAACCTAAATTCAAACCTAACTAAAATTCAAATTCCAGGAGTCAATTTTCTTGTTGACATTTTATCAAACACTTAGCAAGCAGGGATAGGAGGGAGGAGGAAGAAGAGAAGCTCGACGGCGAGTACCTAGTAGAGAAGAGGGGAGCTCGACGGCGAGGCGATGGAGGTCCTCGAGGCCGGGCGTGGGTTCTCGGGCCGGCGCGGCGTGGGCGCTCGAGGCGGCCGGCGTCCCACGCGGCAACAGAGAGGGGTGCTCGGCTCTGGGCGGTGAGCAGCATGAGAGGAGGGGCCGGCAGTGGCTTTGACGGCGGCGGAGGCGGAGACGGCGTGGGCGTTGGGGCCGGGCGGTGGCGTGGACGGCGGCGGGAGCCTAGAAATGTTCGCCAACTGTAGGCTGGCGGCTGTAAGCATTCTCCTAGTAGTGGTGAAAGGTTTGAGCGACACACAGAAATAAGATCTACATGAATTGTACAGGAAGAACATTCCCCCGCTTGGTCATTTGCACGACACGATTTCAGCAGCACATCGGCCAATCTCCAGCATAGGCTTTTTTTTAGACGGAAGTCTCGAAATGAGTCCGGCTTAAATTAACGAAGCCATCTACTGGCTAGAAGTTACAACTTATACACATACGCTAGGATGCCAGCTTTATAGATCAAGAACAAATACAACATAAGACCAAAAAAGATATGGGACACAAGCAAAACGAAAATAACTACATAATGCTTGATCCAAATGAAGCGTTGTCTTCTTGTCTTTTGTTGCACGGAAGCAATGCCGAAAATTTCAACTCCAGCAAAACTCACCCATGTCACCACTGATACCCACATGGGATCGGCATCGGGCAAGCCACCAAGCAGGACTCGAGAATCCAAAGGAGGGGACTTCAAACGACGCCTCCAAAAAGGATAACAACGCCCATGAGCTTCGTCGTTGCCGGCAGAATCCAAAGACCTACAGAGCTTTCGCCAATACCCAATCCTCGAACCACAGAGCTCGACCGTGAGACGGCGAGTTCATGTGGATTCTGAAGACACTCCAAGGGAAGTAAACCTCACCGAGAATCACAGGGCAGGTTGAGGCGGAGGTGGAATCCAGCAAAGAAGGTAAGGAGCTTCAAGGTGATGCCTTCATGAAGGAAACTGGTACCCGGAGGTGTCATCGTCACCTGCAATGGCCACAACCATGAACAGTTTTCATCGCAGCCCCGAATGCAACCCAAACATCAGATGCCACCATGAGGACTGCTTCAAACCTACCATCCGGAGAGACTTGGTGCTCCAGCCCCTACTAAGAACACCAGCAGCAAACGCTAGAATGGAGCATGCGCTTCGTTCCTCCAGATCGAATGACATGGAGCCGTCCAGGCCCTGACCGACCAAGATCGAGAAGCCGCACAACAGCAGCTGATATGGCCGGAACCGCGACCTCCGGCATGTCACGAGAGACTGGCCGCCGGAGGAAGGAGCAGTGAGCCCGCTAGGCATCCCGCCTAGAATCTGGAAGAGCCCCCGTACTCGCGCATGGATGAGCTCCACAGGAAGGTACCATGCGGTCGAGCCAAAAACCGCACCACCACACACATGATGCTCCAATGGAGGCAAGGAGAGGACCGGGGAGCCCCTACTCCGCCGGCCAGCAAGCATTCGTGCTCGCGTCGGTCCGGCCTGCGTGACCCAGATGGGGGCCCACACGGCCAGATCGGGGCTGCCTCCATCAGGAGCGCCCGCCGTCGCCTTCTCCCCCCTTCTCCACAGCCAGCCAGGGTGCTGCCACCACCGCTGCGTCGTCCACGCACGTCGGCGAGGCCCTGGGCCTCCGCAGCTTCCACATCCCCGACCGCCATGGCCCCACACCGGGCGACCTCCACCATCGAGAGCTGCTCCACCCCACCCCTTTCGGGAGTGGGCCCGCCGCCACCCTATCTGACGCCGGCGGCAACGGCGGTGGGAGGGGGATCAGAGCATAAGCTCTGGCGGTGCGGCGCTGGAGTCGCCCCCGCATCGCGTAGGGAGCGATGCGAGAGCGAGATGCTTCTTTAGTAGGTCAAACTTTCAACACCAGTCACCAGTCACCAGTTAGTTCTCTCTAGCGTAGGCTTTCACAGCGTCATTTCCTTTTCACCTACAAGGGAAAGAGTGGAATTGCTAACTATGTACATGAAAATTCAAAACTCATGATATGATAGAAGTTGGTTTCGTAAACATTTTTTTAGTCAAACCATCTATCTGATTGATAATCGACCTACATGTGCTTCTTTGATCCCATGAGTAAAGACCAA
This sequence comes from Poa pratensis, assembly GCA_947311845.1. Taxonomy (NCBI): domain Eukaryota; kingdom Viridiplantae; phylum Streptophyta; class Magnoliopsida; order Poales; family Poaceae; genus Poa; species Poa pratensis. Next base: position 9,804,745 of record CAMZMU010000057.1, read on the forward strand.
GGGGCTCATTTGATGCTCCTCGGATATGGAAAGTGAGATGTAGCCCACCATCGCCTCACACCTCCACGGACCCCTATGGTTGGATTCACCTCCAAAAACGATGTCCCCAAGAGGAACATGGCATGACTTATGTTGAGGTATACTCGATGTTGTAGCATGGTGCCAAGCCGATACTGAAAGATAACTCAACTCTGGAGTACATGAAAGTTTGACACATGGGCGAATTTGGTGCACATGAGAATATTTACCAAGTTGTAGTTTGTTTTGTTTGTGTCGACTATTATGCATGTGTTATGTTCCTTTTGAATTTGGAGTTCTAATACTTGTTATCTTGGTCTCCTATAATGTAGGGTAGGTGCTCTATTTAATAGTACAAGAAATCTCTGCATATTTTTTTAAGTATTTCAAATATAATGAGTTCCTTTCTCATATTCTATTTTTACAAATCGTGACATTAATAGTAGCGTGTTTTTTAATAAATGATGAAAATTTAACCCATGACGACTATAGTGAAAGGCACTAGGGGGAGACGAAGAAATGTGCCAGCGCCCGAGACAGGTGTTGCAGTCAAGGGAGAGGAGCCCCGGTAGTCCTACCTCAGGAAGTAGGCAAGTTTGCCGAATCTAATTAACACGTCTTGGTATTGTCATGCGTTGTTGTGATTGCTTGATACTCGGAAGATCGATTATGCATCTACGACGCTAACAAAAGCAATTTTTAGATTGGACCATCAACAATCTTTGACCCATATAGAAACCCTTTCCTTTATATGGCAATCATAAAACCCTAGAAGCTTAAGAAAAAGAAAACCCTAGCCGCCAACCGTATCCTACATCTCCATTTGAGAATCAACGAGTTACCGGATCCTCTGCTTGTTGCTCCGACGACAGAAGGTGGTGCGGACTTTGGACATGTGCTTAGCGTCGTAGTTAGGTCCTTAAAATTAGAGCATGGTCAACTGGCTACGACGTTATGGTGTTTACGGCGGCGTTGTGCCGAACGGTTTTCCCGTCTCCTTGTCCACCTCATCGACGACAATCTCGCCGGTGGTGTTAACAAGGGGTAAAATCATCTGGTCGCTACGCCGTTGGAGTGATGGATTTCATTTTGTTGACGTATGCTACAAGTTTGGTGTTAGAATATTCAGGTTGATTCATGGCTTCAATGGTGACGACTTCGGATTTAGGGCGCTGATTCTTAGAGGCACGTGCATGAAAACTTCCCGGCTATCATCCAACAAATTCGTACCTACTCATTTAGGGGAGCGGCGGCAACGACACCCGTCGGCGGCGGTTCTTGAGAGTACTGGTCGTTACATGGTTCAAGAATCTCGTTGCAATTTGTATTGTGTTTGGGCGTCTATACTTCCGGTTAACTTCTATAATAGATATAGGTATTTCTCGAAAAAAAATCTTTAACCCATTTAAGATTTTTTGCAGGGAAGACCTAACTCAGATTTGGATCTGGCAAAAATACAAGAACATAAAGCAAAGACGAATTAGCAATGTGCAGTTTTGCACGGCGCACTGGCAGTTTGCATTCATAAACTGTTAGATCGAAATAGAACATCATTGACTATGCAGACCAAAATCAGACTAACCTTTTATCTCTTCCAGCAGAAAATTCCCCGCGAGTTAAAACATGTAAGCAGGACTGATAAGTGATAAGTGCACTAGCTAACAAAACTATACAATCTACAGAATTTAACCAGACAGATCAATTGATTGATCAACTAGTAGGCGGTGTTCCTCTCTGTCATTGCTCGTGCATGGTCTCAGCGATGATCTCGCGCAACGCGCGGCGCGAGGACTCCACGTCGCGGCCGGCCACGAACGGGTGCACGAGCAGCTGCGCCACCGTGGCGCGCCGCTTCGGATCCTTCTGCAGGCAGGCCTCCACGAACCCGTGCAGCGACGCCGAAGAGCTCTCCGGCACCGACGGCGGCTCATCGTAGCAGATAACCTCCTTCAGCATCTCCCATGAGGATCTCTGCGCCGCCGGCAGGATGGGGCACCGTCCGGAGAACAGCTCCAGGACGGTGACGCCCAAGCTCCAGACGTCAGGCGCGGCCCGGCGCGGGCGTTGGGCGCGAACCGTCCGGGGCTCATGTAGGCCATCGAGCCGATGCCTACGGAGACCCGGAGGCATTCGCCGGGGATGCGCGAGAAGATCCTGGACACGCTGAAGTGGCCGATCCTGACGTGCCCGCGGCGGTCGGCGAGGAGGTTGTCCGGCTTGAGGTCGAGGTGCGCGACGCCGCACGAGTAGTGGAAGTGGGCTAGGCCCGCGTGGCACCGCGCGGCCACCTCGGCCAGGGCGGATGCAGGGAGGCCATCGCGGTGCCGGAGGAGGTGGCCGAGCAAGACGGCGTCCATGAGCTCCAGCAGCATCGCGGGCGCGTCGTCGGCGCGGCGGAAGATGGCGTGGCAACGGACGAGGTGCGGCGACCCGCCAACGGGGCGGAGCACCTCCGCCTCCTCCTCCGAGTTGGTGTCCGAGTAGACGCGAACTGTTGGAATTTGTGGGCTTTTGCCCATGGCCAAATTAAATTTCAAAAATCTTATAGCCCATTTATTTGGCTAGTTTGGGACTAAATTTTAGTACCACACTGCTAGTTGGGAGAAAGTTACACCAATATATAAGGTGGACTGTTGTGCTAATTGGTAAGCATGTGAGAACAGAATGCTCTCTCCCGCGCACTCCTCCATCGCTCGCTCGTCTCGTCACGACGCGCCGCGGGTTGTGGGAATGAGCCGATGCCTATATTTTTGCATTCCGGGAAAAATTATTGAGTCATTGATTTCGTGGAGATGTTACTAACTCGACCGTAGGCTACGCCCACGTCCTACCCGAACCGCGCTATATATGTAGAGGAAAATCCTAGCCGCCACAAGACGCAACACATGGTCGATCACCGTCCTAATTTCAGAACCTTGCGCCGCCGTCTTCCAAGTCTTCTCCATCCCGTCTTCCGGCGTGCACCGGTTGAAGGGATAGTAGGACTCCGGAATCCCGTCTCTTGTGATTCTATACGAGAGAGCGGCGATCAGGTTTTTGGGAAGCGCACTTGCACGACTACTGGCTTCGAGTTCTTCCCCAACGACGACTTCTTCCCCGACATCGCCAATCTCTTCATCGACGACATGGGCGACGCCAACGCTTCTGCTGCTGCATAGTACGTATTCTTGATCTTTCTGTTGGAGATGTTGCTAGAGTTTCTGCTTGTAGTAGCTACTCTAGATTCAATCTGTTTATCTGCTGTTTTAGTAAATCGCATGATTAGTTTAATTCTTATTATTCTAGTCATAAATTGTTTACTGTTTTTGCGGCTTAAATCAATTGCTAAATTGGTTATATATTCAACAATCCAAAAACCTGATAATAGACAATTTGCATCGCCTGGCTTTCTCGCGTCAACGATGTCGTTTCCGTTCAAAGGGGTGCTTTACAAACGGTGGCGCATGAGAGCAGTTTACTGGTTCCAAAACAGTAACTGTTATGCCGTCACCAAAGGCAAGCCAGAGGGCGAGGTTAATCCTGAACAACAGGAGGCATATGAGAGGCTTGATACTCTTTTCAAAAGTGCCCTCCTCAGTATCCTTGACGACTCCATTATGGACTCGTACATGTCGCTTGATAACGACAAGGATATGTGGAATGCGCTAGATGCCAAATTTGGGGCCTCGGACACTGGCAGCGAGTTGTACGTCATGGAGCAATTCTATAACTACAAGATGATTGATGAGCGTTCTGTTGTACAGCAGGCTCATGAGATACAGTCACTCGCAAAAGAATTTGAGCACTTCAAGTGTAATCTATCGGACAAGTTTGTTGCCGGTGGCATTATCGCTAAGCTTCATCTTCGTGGAGCAACTTTACTACTGCTCTGAAAACACAAATGAGATACAGTCACTCGCAAGTCCCATAAGACTGCTGAGGCAAGAGACTTGGTACCGCTGGAACTTATACATTCGGATCTCTGTGAGATGAATGGCGTGTTGACAAAAGGCGGAAAGAAATATTTCATGACGCTAATTGATGACTCCACTAGATATTGTTATGTGTACCTTCTGAAATCAAAAGATGAGGCTTTAAACTTCTTCAAAATCTATAAAGCTGAAGCAGAGAACCAACTTGATCGAAAATTAAACGGCTATGGTCTGATCATGGTGGTGAGTATTTTTCCAATGAGTTTGATTCTTTTTGTGCGGAACATGGTATAATCCATGAGAGGACGCCTCCCTACTCGCCTCAGTCAAATGGGTGGCCGAAAGAAAGAACCGAACTCTAACTGATTTGGTTAACGTCATGTTAGACACTTCGGGTCTCTCCAAGGCATGGTGGGGGAGGCTCTATTGACAGCTTGTCATGTCCTAAACCGAGTTTCGACAAAGAAGAAAACCGTTTCTCCGTTTGAGGAATGGGAAAGGCAAAATACGAGACTCTCTTACTTACGTGCTTGGGGTTGTTTGGTGAAAGTCAATATACCAATTCCCAAGAAGCTCAAGCTTGGACCAAAAACCGTGGATTGCGTTCTTCTGGGCTATGCTTTTCACAGCGTTGGTTATAGATTTTTGGTAGTAAAATCTGAGGTATCCGATGTTAATGTTGCATGGTACGATTATGGAGTCGAAGGATGCGACTTTCCTTGAGGATATCTTTCCCATGAAGGATATGCCTAGCTCATCAAATCAGGAGATGCCTAATACATCTAGTCAGGAATTGGTTGATATTCCTGATCCTACCATTTCGATAGAACACACTAATGATCCTATGAAGGATGACAATGAAGTTCCTGTTAGGAGCAAGAGACAAGGACTGCAAAGTCTTTTGGTGATGATTTTATTGTGTACCTTGTGGATGATACACCCAGTACCATTTCAGAAGCTTATGCATCTCTTGATGCTGACTACTGGAAGGAAACTGTCTATAGCGAGATGGATTCCATCTTGGCTAACGGAATCTGGGAAGTCACTCATCGTCCTTATGGGTGTAAACATGTAGGATGGAAGTGGGTGTTCAAGAAAAAGTTTAGGCCCGGTGATACTATTGAGAAGTACAAGGTGCGGCTTGTGGCTAAGGGTTATATCCAGAAAGAAGGTGAAGACTTCTTTGATACTTACTCACCAGTGGCTAGACTGACCACGATTCGTGTGCTACTTTCGTTGGCTGCCTCACATGGTCTTCTCGTTCATCAAATGGATGTTAAGACAACTTTCCTAAATGGACAGTTAGACGAGGAAATTTACATGGATCAGCCCGATGGTTTTGTAGTACCTGGTCAGGAAGCAAAGGTGTTTAAGTTGTTAAAGTCTTTATATGGCCTGAAGCAAGCTCCTAAGCAATGGCATGAAAAGATTGAAATAAATTTAACTGTTGCAGGTTTTGTTGTAAACGAATCTGACAAGTGTGTGTACTATCACCATGGTGGGGGCGAGTGAGTTATTCTCTGTCTGTATGTCGATGACATACTGATCTTTGGAACCAAACTTAAATTGAATAAGGAGATTAAGGATTTCTTATCTCACTGTTTTGAGATGAAGGATCTAGGAGTGGCTGATGTTATCTTGAACATCAAACTGCTGAGAGATGATAATGGTGGGATTACACTGCTTCAGTCTCACTATGTTGAAAAGGTCTTGAGTCGTTTCGGGTATGACGACTATAAGCCTTCTCCAATACCATATGATTCTAGTGTGTTGCTTCGAAAGAACCAACAGAGTGCTAGGGATCAGCTGAGATATTCTCAGATTATTGGCTCGCTTATGTATTTGGCTTGTGCCACGAGGCCTGACATCTTCTTTGCAGTGAGAAAGTTGAGCCGGTTTGTTTCTAATCCGGGAGATGATCATTGGCATGCTCTTGAGAGAGTTATGCGTTATTTCAAAAGTACTACGAGCTATGGAATTCACTACTCCGGGTATCCGAGGGTACTAGAGGGTTATAGTGATTCAAACTGGATATCAGATGTTGATGAGATTAAGGCCACGAGTGGTTATGTGTTTACACTCGGTGGTCGAGCTGTTTCCTGGAAGTCTAGCAAGCAGACCATCTTAACGAGATCAACTATGGAAGCAGAACTCACAGCGTTAGACACATCCACTGTTAAAGCAGAGTGGCTTCATGAGCTTTTGATGGACTTACATGTGGTTGAAAAACCAATACCTGCCATCCTTATGAACTGTGATAATCAAATTGTGATAGTCAAGATTAAAAGTTCTAAGGATAATTTGAAGTCATCGGCATGTGAAGAGGAGATTGAAATATGTCAGAAAATTGAGAAACTCCGGAGTTATTGCGTTGGATTATATCCAAACATCTAAGAATTTGGCAGATCCCTTCACAAAGGGTTTATCACGTAATGTGATAGATAGTGCATCGAGGGAGATGGGTTTGAGACCCACGGTATGAGTTGTCCACAGTGGTAAACCACTCTATGTGATCGGAGATCCCGTGAAATAGAAGTGGGAGACAAGCTGTTGGTCAGCTGGGAGGAGAGTATCCCTACATTATTTTCCCACTCCGTGAAGATGCAATACTCTCATGATCTGCATGGCAGGTTGATATTTATCTTAATGTGTTCCAAGCGGCTTACATTTATAAGCGGAGATGTTGTCCTACAGATCATCTCTTGAGAAATACACCTATATGAGTCTGACGGTTAAACGTCGCAGTCTATGAGAGTTGGGTGCTCTCTAACAAACTCACGAAAGGTTTTGGATTATGACGCATAAGCTCCACCCGTGGGGAAGCCTTGCGACAACCCAGTATTGGTCAAGGGCTTGTGTGAAACTAGTTCGCAACAAACTTGTAGTTAAAGGCATAGTCCACTATTCAAGTTGTGATCTAGTGTAGCATAAGTTTCTAAGTAAAAGTTCAACTTAACAGTCTCCACTAAGCACCGATATATAAACAATGTTTTGAAACTGAATGATGAGATGTGTGCCAATGAGACTTTGTGGGGGATTGTTGGAATTTGTGAGCTTTTGCCCATGGCCCAATTAAATTTCAAAAATCTCATGGCCCATTTATTTGGCTGGTTTGGGGACTAAAGTTTAGTCTCACAATGCTAGTTGGGAGAGAGCTGCACCAATATATAAGGTGGAGTGTTGTGCTACTTGGTAAGCATGTGAGAACAGAAGGCTCTCTCCCGCGCACTCCTCCTCCTCCTCCGCCGCTCGCTCGTCTCGGCACGTCACGACGCGCCACGGGTTGCGAGAATGAGCCGAGCCGATGCCTATATTTTTACAGTCCGGAAAAATTTATTGAGTCATTGATTAATAATTAACGAACGCGTTAATTGTTTTGCCGTTTCCGATTCTTTTGGATCGTGGAGATGTTACCGACTCGATCGTGGGCTGCGCCCACGTCCTACTCGAACCGCGCTATATATGCAGAGGAAAACCCTAGCCGCCACAAGACACAACACATGGTCGCTCGTCGTCCTAGTTCCAAACCTTGCACTGTCGTCTTCCAAGTCTTCTCCATCCCGTCTTCCGACGCGCTCCGGTTGAAGGGACAATAGGCCTCCGGAAACCCGCCTCTTGTGATCCTGTACGGGAGAGGGCGATCAGGTTTTTGGGGAGCGCACTCGCGCGACTACTGGCTTCGAGTTCTTCCCCAACGGCAACTTCTTCCCCGACATCGCCAGTTTCTTCATCGACGACATGGGCGACGCCAACGCTTCTGCTGCTGCTGCACAGTACGTGTTCTTATCTTTCTGTTAGAGATGTTGCTAGAGTTTCTGCTTGTAGTAGTTACTCTAGATTCAATCCGTTTATGTGTTGTTTTAGTAAATCGCATGATTAGTTTAATTCTTATTATTCTAGTCATAAACTATTTATTGTTTTTGTGGATTAAATCAATTACTAGCTTTATATCTCTAACTATATCAAAGACGGTCACTTTAGCGAGCGGAGAGCGCCCCGTGCACTGTACAACTACAGTGTTGAACAGTAAAAAACAGTGCTTCGATCTCGGCTGTCGACCCCCGATCCAACGGTCCCCGCGGCTATTTTGCACAGAAACCCTTGCGTTTTCCGAAATTTCGGAAACGGTTATTGCTACATATAATCTGGAGCCTAACCCAATTTCCCGAAATCTCAGGGACCTCATTGCAGAACTCGCACACATCTCCTCCCCGTGCTCTCCTCCGTCATCCGGGCGGAACCCTAGCCGTACGGCCGCCGCCGTGGCGCCGCCGTCTCCGGCCTCCTCGCGACGAATCGAGCCCTCCTAGACCTTTGCCGTGCTTCCCTCTCCCTCCTGGTCGAGTCGTGCTTGCTGGGAAGCAAGGAGCCCCACGAGTTTCGCCGTTTCCTTCCGCCTCTGTCCACCGCCGTCGCGCACCATTCCGGCCGCCCTCGACCTCGCCTCGACGATTCTACACTTCGACGAGCTCCATGGTGAGTCCCCGGTCCTCCAGGACCCCTTTTCCCTCTCCCTCTCGCTCCAGTTGCTCCGGCCGCCGTGCTCCTCCTTCGGCCGCCGCGCCCGAGCGTCACCGGAGCAACTCCGGTGACCATTTAGGGGCGGCGCCTCCACCTTCTGGTCTCCCGCGACCAGGCACGTCCAACGCGCCCACCAGCGTTTGCTCGCGCTCGCCCATGCGTCGCGTCCGTGCGCAGCAGGAGCTCAGCTCCATTGCTGACGTCATTATGACGTCAGCGTCTCTTTTTTCCCCGGAATTATTTTTAAAAATCAATATGCCATTTAATCATTTCTAAAAAATGTTTTCTCTATGTATTTCTATTAATTCTATGTTTTTCCAAATAAGTCAATACATATAACATATGCATATATGTTGAGCAATAAATAAACCAAGTGATTAGAATTTTGTTCCGAGCTGCAGTGTAATCGAGTCACTGCTCAAGTGTTTTCTTTGTTCTTGCAGTGCAAAGGTACTGCTTGCAGTGCAAAGGTACTGCTCAAGTGTTTTCTTTGTTCTTGCAGTGCAAATGAAAAAATGTTATGCAGGAGAAGCATAACTTGCAGCAAAAACAGTAAATCTGAAGGGAGCAGACTTGCCACTTTACCAGCATATGTGATATGGATCTATTTTTATGGACCATTTAGTTCCCACTTTAATAGCATCTGAAGGATGATTTTCTATCTTGCTGTTACCCTTATAATAATAGGATCAATAGGTGAAAAAAAATAGCTAGAAGGCAGACACAATTTTGTTGACTCCTGGATGATAGGGATTGCAACCATTTTATTGTTTTTTTTAATGATTACTGTAGGGGAAACCCCCACAGCCTTTTATTACAGAAGAGAATATTTACATGGCTTTACAATATGCACACATGAAAAAGATAACATGGATAATCTAGCTGCAAAATCATATGTACAGATGGTCACTTAAATCTACATGAATCCATATTATCTCCTATTCAGACAAATAGGCAGCAAGAAACTTATGTTTAGAGTAGAAAGCATACAAACATGAGCTGTCAGTTGCAAACTACACTTTGTAAATATGGAGATGTGTCTCTGTTATAGTTTGCTATGATAAGATATACTGAATTGCCTTCTCCTGTTTCTCAACTCCCCTGGCACATTTCTTTTTCCTTATAATAGAGTAGTGTTAGATGCTTCTCCAAAGTGTATCCATGAGTGATTTAGTGCAAGCATGGTTATATGCATGCTTCAGATTGCATTTAGGATATGAGTTTGGGAGAGCCTCTTTTTTGCGAACTAAGTTTCATGTTATATCTCAACTTTTTACTATCTTTTGGCATGAGCCATGCATTCTGATTAGTCATTATACAGCTCCTTTTCCTTTGGAAGCATACTGGATATGTATTTTTACCATGCAAAAACTTTTTATATGCTCCATAATATAATATAAATATTGTGGGACGGGATTCTCCTATTGGCATGCAAAAAACTATTGAATTGTCGTTCTCAAGGTATTCTCCTATTGCCGTGCTGAACTTTTTTTTGCAGCTGTTCAACAGTGAACTTTTGTCCTCCCTATCGATGTAACAAAGAACTCTTTCAATCTCCCCTGCAGCAAATATAGGTGGTCTGCCATTTGTTTCAGGTGATTTCACCGTTCCACGTTACAATGTCGCTATTGTATGAAACAGTTGTGTATTTTTCATAGCCATGTACAGTCACAATCTTTAGATAGTAAAGGAAATAGGGACAATCTGTACACATGTATGCATTCCATTGTGCATATGGTTTGTATAGTATCTCTATAATTCTTTGTATTCATATATGGGCACACACAACTATGCATTCTTTTGTCTTACACTAAATACTGTTGCTGCTTCTGTCATCTGCAGGAGGTGCCATTTTCTCACCTTCTACTGTATCCATATGCCTGAAACACTTGGACAGATGTCACACATTGTCTTGATTAAATGGCCATACAATAAGCTTCTCCAATTCGGTTGTTCAGCTTTGTTTATCAACAAAAATAATATTTTAGCTTTGCCAATGTCGTTAGATGTTGCAATAAATTGCATGGTTGGATTTTGGCTTGACATATTATTTTCTGTTAATATGCATTTGATGCTACGAAAGGATACTATGTGTTCTTCATATTTTTCTTACGCAACTCGACCTATGTCTGTACAGCAGGCTCACGTACTTGGCCAATTTCCATTTTGTCAGATAGCAAACAGATATAGCTGAGCTTTAGTGTTCACATATGAAGTCACATATGTTGTTTACAGCGGTGCAGTCCACAGCAGCGCCGCTGGCAGCAACACAAAATGTTATACGTGGCGCACGCCTATCCGCCTAAGCTACTAGACATGGCAGTTCATTGATAGAGAGATATCTGCTTGCCCTTGGTGATACAATTGTTTTGTTTTTCTCTACATTTAGGTGTTGGACCTCATGTACAGATACAATATGTGCAACGACTCAAAATAAACGCAATAATTAAAAGAAAAGTAACTAATTATAGCAAACCACAAATATATTCAAACGTTTCAATTTGTCCGAAATTTGTTAAAAGAAAAAAAACACCCGCTCTTATTATATGGACAATAGAATGAAGTTGAATTTCGAGAAAAAAAAATAAATATATTTTGCTTACACATAATCGGGAAAAAAATTAAAATTGCAAAATCAATAGAATATAAACTACTCATCGGGAAAAAAATAAAAAAATTAAATGAAAATATCCAGAAAAATACATGCTACCTATTTAAGACAAAATATAAACATTTTTCACATTTTAATTTGCCAAGTATTTAGAGACAACCTACATGCATTCCCTACAATTAAATGGAGCTGAATTTCAAAAAGGAAATATATATACATATCCTGCATTTCCACTGCTTATTTGTCTTAATTAAATATGACAGAACACAAACATAAACTTATGTCAATTTGAACATTTCAAATTGCAAAAATTTTGGAGCCGACAAATTTCGAAGAATTCTTACACTTTCAATTGAAAACTACTTACAACAAAATACATACATTTTTTTAGCATTCTAACTTGCCGAACATTTACAGACAACCTAAATACATTCCCTCTAATTAAATGGAGTTGAATTTGGGGAAAAAACGTATTTACTGTGTTTCCACTGATTATGGAGCTTTATTAAATATGGCAAAATATAAACATAAACCTACATAAATTGAAACATGCCAAACTGCTTAAATTTTAGAGATACTCATTTCCCAAATAAAAAAAACATGTTTGAATAATTCAAATTGGGCAATATTTAGATACCTTTATGAAAAAAGACAAACATAATTGAGCATTCCGACCCAAATTCTAAATTTGTTCAAATTTTAAAAAAAATGACTTCAATCCTGAACATTTTGTAAACACTACAAAAAATTAAAATTGAATAACTTCCAAATTCTACAATTTGTAAAATCTACTTGCGAATTTGAACGCAAATTTCAGATTTACATATCTTCCCATTTTAAATGCCTTCCAGCTCCGAACATTTCGTGAACATTAAAAGAGTTCAAATTTGAATACATTCCAATGCGGATAATTCTCAAATTCACTACATTTCTGAAGCACAAACTCTCTTGAATTCAAATAATTTTCATATTTCAAAGATTATTGAATATAGACATTTCCAAATTTCAAATTTACCAAACAGGCGCGGCATTGCCATAAATTCAACATGGCAAGCCCACATGGACACAAACAGCAAACGTTGCCTATTTATGGCAACTAAATTTAAAAAATGCTTGCTTTAGTAAATATTAGAAACAACAAAAATACAATTCCTCTAATTATTTATTGAATTTAACGAAATCTACTACAACACGTTTGCTCAGATTATATAATTAATTTAAATATTTATGTTAGAAAAAAAAACATATTTGGCCACTCCAGTTTAGCAAGTTAAACTAAATATTCATGCCACAATATAAGCATATTTAGACATTCCAAATTGCTAGATACAAATACCCTAAACGACAAAGCATCTGAAATTGTTGAATATTTGAAGCCAACATAAATGTACTCTCCCTAATTATGATCCTAAATTTAATAAATGCTTAAATTGGTCAACATTTTGGGAAAATCATAATGTATTCCCTCTAATTATGGAGTTCAATAAAATGTTTATGCCAAAAGACATCCATACTTAATCTCCTCAATTTAGTTACCACAATTAGAGATAATATAGCTACACTTTCTCTAATTATGCAATTGCATTTTACAGATGGTTGCTTTACTAACCATTTCGAGAAAATACGAATTTATCTCCTGTAATTATGGATTGAATTTGATGAATTCTCATACAATGTAGTACCTCAATTTATGCAGTTAAATTAAATATTTATGACAAATTACGAACATATTTTAGGATACAAATGTTTTCCTCTTAATGTTTCCACTTCGTAGACACAAACATATTTCGAGATACAAACTTTATCACAGATTATCGCCAAGGGCGCGGCGTGCCGCCGCAACGAAATTCAACTTTGTAAATGTAAACTTCTCCTTTTCAATTTCGATACATTCAAATCTAAACAAAATTTGAATGTATACAGCTTCAAAATTGAATTTCTCCCACCACGATATTCACAAATATGACAAACATATCAACATTAACACAAAAAAACGTCAACTATTTATACCATATGATCAAATTTCAAATTTGTAAAACTTCAAAATTTTCAACGGCTTCCAAATCTTAGCATTTGAAAACCGAAAAAAAACATACGAATAGCTTCCCACTTTCACCAATTTTTGAAATTGAAACAAATTATAAATCAGTATATCTAAATATATCCGTCAGATAAATACAAGTAATATGTCAAAACAATCACAAAAATACATACAAACTACTTATGATAAGAAAAAAAAATAGAATATTCAAATTTTGTCACCATTGAGAGGTAATTCAAGTGCATTTTTCTTAAATTCAATTAAATATTAACGCCGAAATACAAACATGTTTGAACATTTTGAACTACTAAATATTTAAATATTCTACAAAGTATATAAAAAATGCTCACAAAAAATGCTACCTACTCATACAAAATAAAAAAATATTTGCAAATTCCAATTTAGCCAACATTTGGTCGAATATTTCCGATATTCCATAAAATATATCCAAAATGCTCAAAAAAAAAGCTATATACTTATAGCAGAACACAAATATATTTGAACATTTCAATTTGGCCAATATTTCGACACCATAAGAATAAACTTTCCCAAATGTGGAATCAAGTTCAACTGGATTTTTCTAAATTCAATCAAATATTGACGCCGAAATACAAACATGTTCAAACATTTCAAACCACTAAAATTTGAATACTCTACAATTCATAACAAAACAAAAAAAATGTTTGAACATATCAATTTGGACAACATTTTGATGAACAAAAAAAAAATATATTGTACAAAAAATTTCACCAAGGGCGTGGCGTGACGCCACGCCTAAATTCAACTAGTTCAACCCGAACACCGCACCGGAGCCGCGGAGGCGCACCTTGGTGACCATGCCGCGGGCGCCCTCGCCCAGGTCGCCGATCTTTTCGAAATCAGAAAGCTCCAGTGCCGCAAGCTCTGGCTCCGACGCCGGCATCACGGCGTGATCAGGCGGATCATCTCGTGAGGCATCAGGCGCTGGAAGATGGCTCTGGTCTGCGGGATGGATGCCGCTGCCGCCATCCTGACGGATGAAGCGGATGATGCGAGAGCAAAAGAGAGCGACGGGAAGACGCGGGAGCTAGCATTTATGGATGGAACCCGACGCGGATACGGATTTGATGAAATGGCCGCTAAGTCGTCGTAATCAGGAAACGGCGAAGCAGAGTGGGAATCGGATTTGGCGGCAACTCAAAAAGAGAACATGAAGGATCAGCCTCTGGTTAGCAGAACCAAATCACCAAGTAAACATGTACAGTTGCAACAAATTACTTTGAAACAATTTGGGCAGCAATTCCATGTGTTTCACAAGGGATTGAAGAAGCATCAAAATTTCTGCCTCCGTTAACTTGTTCAGAAATGACAATGTTACTGGACACGGTTTACATTCTCGGACAAGTATCAGCTTAATTACTCAGCTAGAGCGGGTGAAGAAGCTGGAGGCTCAAAAAGGCTACTTAGCCTTTTTCCTACAGATCCTACAGGGTATAAATGTGCGAATTTCTACAGGTTTGAAATGCAAAATAACCTCTATACCATTTACAGGAACAACTACGCTTGGTTTAATTCGTTCGCATTGGCTGTTGTACAGCACCAGGGATGTACGTACAATGAACGTGAAAGAATGTCCCCCTCATCTCTTCTGGAAGTTGAACTTCATGATGGCGAAACTGAACAGGAAGGCGAACAGCACGGTGAAAACAACGTGCACCACTGCCACAGCCCACAAGAAGTCATGATGGAAGCCGAACCACTCCGTGATATACTGGGCCACGGTTTGGTTTGGGTGTAAGCCTCCCTCGAGTTCATGATGGATATCGCCAAATTGGGAGCCGACCAGTCCGTATAGCGTCCATGCCACCGGGCAAAGCCATGAGTACCACCTCCACCAAACAGGAATTTTCTGAAGTAAAAGTTTAATGGATGAGTAACGCGAACACATGAAGCACCGGTAAGTACTAAATTGACAGAAAAGCAAAATGTATCAAGAGGTAACTTACAGGTCGGGGGATAAGAAATCCTGAGAAGAGGTTCCATACATTGTAGAATGCTGATGAGATGATAGCTGCTATGCTCTCATTCGGGGTCAAGCCTACAGCCATCATTCCATAGAATGTGAAATACAGCAGGGTGAAGTACATGAAGAATAGGTACCACAAGAACTTGGCGACGGTCCATTCGAATCCAATCATTGAATAGACTAGCACGCCATAAATCAGAGCCTGAACTGCGATATATGGAAATTCAATCGCAACCTAGAAAAGGATAATGTGCCATCGTTAGGTTCCGGGACTGAAAGAGCTCAACAATGCTGATGAGTAGCCATTATAAACTGCCCGCTCCGTTTAATCACAGCTATGACTTAAGAGTGCAAGAGAATTTGCATTCTCAAAGGTCATACATACATATACCCCGGAATAGGTAAACCGAGAGGACTAGAAATTACCTGCCCAAATGCATATGGGAAAGCTGAATACATGCCAGCTGCTCTTTCTCGGTAAAAGACTGTTCGCTCCACCACCACAACTGGTTGAACAGTACCAGAGTTTTGCACTCCAAGGTATAGAACTGCAGCATACATCGATCCCATGGCATTAAATAGATCCTGCGCTTTTTTACTGCATCATGACATGAGTAAGGCGTCAGAATGTGTCTTACTTGAAATAGCTGCTATATCAAAACTATAGAAGCAGTTATAGTAACAGTTAGAAGATGTACGTTTTGCTTCCAAGGCCCCAGAACATCGTCCCGAACAATAGCGCAATGACGATGGTAAAGAGAAATCTCACAGCTGTGTAGGATGTGTTTCTCCAATATGACCAATATTGCTTCCAAAAGCAAGCTACACATTGTGTGGTGAATGATCTAGAGTACTGCCTAGGGAAGTTGAGATCTCTAGAACCGGGAGGTGGTGTGCTTAGCTCCTTTATGAGTTCCTTGTTCCTTCTGAAATTGCAAAAACATAAATAAAGTAATTAGAAGTGTCACTAAAGTACACATCCCAACTACACTGCATCCGAATGGCTAGTGGGGAGGCTTACTGATATAGTTCTGATTGTCTGTAGGCTTCAGCGAAATCAATACCAAGCATTTCTTCCTGTGCACTAGAGGACACTTCCAACATCCATGTTGCCGGGTTATATCCATCGTTTATCTTACTAATGCCTTCGATTCCCTGACCAAACAAACAAAGGAATATCCAATGAGATCTAGCTGGCAAAACGAGTTACAACGTCCAGTGCGGCTGTTGATTTTGCTTTTTGTACCTCAAAGTAATCGATCAAATTTGAAGAATTCGGGCCCACTGGACCAACATAAATTTCTTCTCCTCCTCTCTTCATCAGGAAAAGCTGCAATAAGCACATAGTCAACATGCGGCCTTATCTAATAAAGCTAATGATAATAACCCAAACAGAGAATAATGAATTAACCACCTCATCAAATGCTTCGAATATGTCAATACTTGGTTGGTGAATTGTGCAAACAACAGTCCTGCCGGTGTTAACAGTGTTTCTAACAGTCCTCATCACAATTGCAGCAGCCCGAGCATCAAGACCAGATGTTGGCTCATCCATAAAAATGATCGACGGGTTAGCAACAAGCTCCACGGCGATTGTCAGCCTCTTGCGTTGCTCAGTTGATAGACCATTCACTCCAGGAAGCCCAACAAGTGCATCCCTCAATGGTGTGAGCTCTACGAGATTCATGACCTCCTCAATGAACATCTGTTATCACAGTTCAACCAGTAAGGTCTCCAATCAGATGAGAAAAAAGAAATCAAGAAATGATAATTTGCCTATGATCAAGCTAACTAACCTTTCTTTTTTCTGAATCAACTTCCGCAGGAAGCCGCAGCCATGCAGAAAATACGAGTGATTCATATACTGTAACATGTGGAGAATGAATATCATTTTGCTCACAGTATCCTGATATACGCGCAAAGGTCTCTTGCTTCTTTGGATAGCCTGAGATGGTGATATCCCCCTCTATGTATCCTCCAGTTTTCCTGCCCGCTAAAACATCCATCAGGGTTGTCTTTCCAGCCCCACTCACACCCATTAATGCAGTAAGTACTCCTGGCCTAAAAGAACCACTCACACCCTTTAAAAGCAACAAGCGGTCTTCCGTTACTCCTTGTGCTTTCATTGCCTATGAGTATAAAGCAATATAGTTGGGTAAGAAAACTTGGGTAATGGGTATATGATTATTCGTGTGCCCTCATTGTTCATTGGTAGGAAACTTACCTCTGGCATGTCCACTGAGTATTTTGTGTTGTTAAAGGTAAGTGACAGTGGTGCAAATGGGAGTACCAATCCCTTCCTGCTACCAATAGAATCCACGCTGCTAATCACTGAGTTTGGGTCATTAATGTGAGACAATTCCAACTCACGCTTCCTAGATTTCTTTTCCTTATGACCTCCCAGAGCTTGACCAGTTAAATTTGCACGCTTTTCTTTCAAATCCTCTTCAGACATTGATGGGCTAGAGTCTGACAGTGCTGCAAAGAAAAGCAAATAGCTACAGTTACTATCCTCTAAGTTATTAAGTGCAAATGTTGATTATCTGATCCTTGATAATGAGAAGTAGTCTTCTAAATAGACTTACGATTCAAAGCAGAAAGGGCTACGGTGTAGAGCAGGTTGAAGAGGAGAGTGTATCCAACCATGGCA
Source organism: Poa pratensis (assembly GCA_947311845.1). Lineage (NCBI taxonomy): Eukaryota > Viridiplantae > Streptophyta > Magnoliopsida > Poales > Poaceae > Poa > Poa pratensis. Next base: position 9,822,502 of record CAMZMU010000057.1, read on the forward strand.
CCAAGTCCAATCCAATACCACTTAGCTTCCGTAAAGATACCTTTGGCTTTAAGCACGGAAACTCCAATGGTCTCGTTTTTTCCTGGAGCAAGCTGCATAATGCAAATAACTGTTAAATTTTCTGTGTGTTACGTAGTGGTAGGTTTGATTTCTTGTCAAGAGAGGGTACTTACTTGGTTCCAACTGTGCCCCAGAAATTCGTTTGCCGAAATAGCATTTTGTGCATATGATATCGGAGATACCCAGTAACCCCAAATCCACCACTTCTTTATATCAGCTGGAAGAAATAAATAAGATGGAAGCGTGTAAGGTAAAATTAACATTTATTTCCTCGTTGGCATGTAAAGATGGAAAGATACATTTTATCATGGCCACGTGAGTAACTTACGTCTTGCAAGGATGTAGCCGCCCAATGCTGCAAAAGACAACAATGCTAAGGGTCCAAAGGTGTGGGACACAACCATGTCTCTTCCAACTCCAGCAATGAAGCGGAACAGTGAAGATGACATCTGATTGACCGCAAGCAGCAGAAGATACTGCTTAAAGAACCTGAGCAATACAGGAAATCATTCAGACCTCACAGAGCTAGTTCATTTCTTGTAGAGCATTCTATTTACTTGCTCACAAAGATAGAATCGCCACCTAAAAAGCAATATAATTGGCCAAGGAAATTGATGCCTGCATCAGTGTCTTACCTGCTTACACTGGGATCAAATCCAATAACATAATATGTGGTGAAAACATAAACCCCGACTTCAACAAACGTGATAGGGATCTGAAGAATCCACGATGGTAAGGTGTAGGCCCATGCAGGAAAGAAAAGAAGATCCCTCTGCTTGAAGAAGACAGGAAGTTTCATGACGGTCATGCCAAGCTCCGCAAAACCATTAAACATTATCGTGTCAAGAGCAAAGAACAGTGCCCCCAAATAGATCTGTCCATAAGCTTCATCACGGCGCATGCTGGTACGGAAAAATGTGGTCATCACGATGAATGCCATTATAGTTAGCTGCAATGATGGAAAAAGTTCAGAATGATCCCATCTAATCATCTCCATAATCAAAGCAAACACATCAAACATATGAACTTACATTGACAGCTTTAAATATGTACATAAATGCATTCCTCTTCATGAGTAGAAGCTCTCTATCGATAGTGGCTTTGAGCAACTCCATCCTGCTGACACCAAACTTTGAAGTAGTGAGAGCAGCAGGGTGGCTCCTGGTCCTATCAAATGGTTCTTTCAGCTCGTTCTCTATTGACCTGCCCACATGGAAGGAACGGAATGCATCCGCAAATTGCTTCACAGGCACAAAACGGTATGGCCTGTCACGCCTGAACCAGTACTGCTCCTGGTCTTTCTTTGATGTCACCTTTTAAATTATTCAGATATTTCAGTACCATTCTCTTCAAAATTATGAGAATAGCTAACCGTCATAAGAATTTATAAGACACATACCTCCTGTAAAAAGTCAGCAACACCTTTTCTGCTAGGGCATTTGAAGCCCATGAACTCAAAGAACTCAAGCACATTTTCTCGGGGGCCCTGGTACACAACCTGCCCGTCAGAGAGGAGTATAATGTCGTCAAACAAGTTGTATGTTTCAGGAGCTGGTTGGAGCAAGGATATGACTGCAGTTCCGCCAAGGATGTGGATAGTCTGCCTAAGAGAATCCACTATCTGGAATGTGGTTGAGCTATCCAGTCCAGTGGATATCTCGTCCATGAACAGAGCTTTTGCTGGACCAACAAGCATTTCACCTGTGCATTGAAGATACATAGGTCGATTATGAATTTCTTAATTGTGATGAAAAAAGTGCAAGTATATGTATATCATTACTATATAAGTATTAAATGAACCACATCCTTGGTAAAATATACCTGTTGTGACACGCTTCCGTTGTCCACCAGATATGCCCCTTAGCATCTCATTGCCTACCAACGTATCAGCACATATATCCAATCCTAATATCTGCAGTTACATAACAGGGTATCAGACATGAGGAACTGAGAAGTCATGATTCTATTAATGAACAAATCTCCATAAGGAAGCATCCTTTCAGTGCTTCAGCTGGACCCACAGGTCACAGACTGTACCTTCAGTATGTATTCTGTCACAATACTGGACTCTTGCCCTCCCATAGCTGAGGCCTACAGGGAGTAAAGTAAAGAAGCAAGTGTTAACTACTTCACTGATAGACAAGTACAATATGCTGTGAGAAGTCTGGTTGAAACGATTATCTTCGATCCTGTGCGAGCCACATTGAACAGGTCTAAGAAACACACAAGACAGTATGCTCCAAAATGTTATAGCATCCTCACCTTCATGTAGACATCGACATCATGATCTGGCTTGATGTTCGCCGCCTTTTCCCTTCTTGCCAATTCAGTAAGCATTTCTACAACAAGCAAAATACCAAATCTCAGAAGCTATCTCGATGACGACATATAGCATAAACATAAAAATTAGGCCGCATTGAGGCAGCATACCATATCTGGTGCCAACACCCTGGCACCGTGCCGAGAATGCCAGTGTTTCCCTGACGGTCATCTCCCCAATGTGGAGGTCATGCTGGCTGATGTAGGCGGCGGTCCTCTGGGGGACGAACTCGTCCAGCCCGTGGCCGTTGTAGGTGACCCTCCCGGAGACCTTGAGCTCCTTATCGAGCTTCCCGGCCATGGCCAGCAGCAGCGAGGTCTTCCCGGAGCCAGGAGGACCCAGCAGCAGCGTCATCCTCCGGGGCTTGATGATCCCGCTTACGTTGTGGAGCACGGTCATGGCTTCCTTCCGGTTTGGGATGACGTGGAGCGCGTTCCCGATGGCCTGGAGCGCAGAAAACAAGAAACACGCTTAGATATACTAGGAAACAAAATACACACAGTGCTTCCAGTGAAGTAGAATGCGGTGGCGCCGGCGAAACGAGGAGGCCTCATACGAGTACTGCATAGGCGCGCACGCCATACGCTCGACGGAATGCCGCAGCGCCGCGGGGCCGAGATGAGACAACTGCGCGTCATGGCGTGCTGTGGATAGGAATGCCGTGGCTGTGGCGAGACCGCGAGAGGTAGGGGGCGGCGGCGGCGTGCCGGTGCTGGTGGTGCCAGTGGCCGTGGGTGGAGGTTGGTGGAAAGACGGCTGGTCTGACTGGTCGGGCCGAAAAAACAAAAGTTCGGTTGCGGGCCGGGCCCGGCGATGTCGAAGTTTGGACTTTTTAAGCTAGAATAGAATTTGTCTAATAAAAAGCTACATAGAAAAGAAAAGTTTAGATGGAATTTTCTCTATATTATCCGGGAAAAAGGATCATGACTTTGTACGGAGGGAGAAAGAGAACTAGGACTTGAATATTGAGGTGGATGCTTGGTTTCCTTTAATAATCTCGAATGCGAAATTCCTCTCACCAAAAGTCTGGAAAGGGACACACGGTCAGAATAACATATTTCGCATGACAAGTGAGGGTTAACTTGATTAATTTGGACGAATTGGTAATCGACGCCACCAAGTCGATAGCTTGGAAGCCCAAAACCTGGTAGTATAGTATAGGATAATAATTCTGAAATGTTTGGTGGGGTGTCCGTCTGAACCATCCGAGAAAAGGTCGACTGCGCGGGGACAAGGTCACACACACACCTACCGCGCGCTGCTGAGGATTGAGTTGCAAAAACAGAAGGACACAAGTTGCAACAAGTGAGCAAGCACGCCACCTCAAATTCTCGCTGCGTGTGGGTGTCACCGTTGCATAAAGCACAATTAACCATAACAAAAACGAGCACCAAAATTGGCCCTACCATGTACTCGGCCGATCCATCGATGGAAAGCTAGTAGACTGATTAGTAGTTAAAGGAACAGTTGATCATTAATTATGATCAAGAGATGCTGGAATGATGAATTAGTAACGAGCTGAAATGAAGCTCCATTAATGGATTTGTACCTCGAGTGTGTTTGTGACGGAGTTGATGAGCGTGGGCAGCCCTCGGTTGCCGACGCGCACCTCGGCCTCGACCTGGAGCTTCTCGAACCTGACCTCGATTGTCGGGTACTCGATCCCCACATTGTCCATGCGCTCCTTGAGCTTGAGGAGGAAGAGCTCGTGGTCGTCGTCGGCGGCGCGGACGAGTCGCTCGATGAGCGCGCGGCTCTCGTGCGCGCCCAGCCTCCCCACGTCCACCTCCACCTTCTCCCCGCCCTCCTCCACCACGAGGATCCCGCGGCGCACCCGGTCGTACGTGGGCAGCCGCTCCAGCGCCGCCCACCGCAGCGCCTCCTCGTCGTCCTCCTCGTCCTGGAACCGCGACGACGTCCGCGAGAACACGTTCGAGTCGCGCCGCCACATCGAGCTGTCGCGACGCAGGCTCGTCATCCGGTGCATCTCTCGATCCATCCTCGAGCTCCCTTAGATACCAAGGTCAAGCTTAGCTAGATTTGTTGTTGTTCTACAGCTAGCTTAGCTAGCATGCAACTCCTCCGTGCGTTGTGTTGTCTTGCAGCAGGGAGCTGCTTTGAGCTACGAACTACGAAGTGAGCGGAAGAAGGCGTCTCTCTATATATACCCAAAGAGGAAAAAGCGATCGAGGGCTGGTGAGGAGGACGACGATGGCCACATTATCTTCACCTACCTCCAGAGTTGAGCTCTTGACCTTGACACATTCTGCGCAGGTACAGTGCACTGTGCAAGCTTGGACCCGGCATGGGACTCGGTCGTCGTAACACTAGTTAATTAAGAAGCTAAACCACCTAGATCTTCATTTTTCACGCGCGTGTTTACACCTGACTGACACCGCGCGGGGTGGCGGGTGAGCTTCGTCCAGGCATCGTCCGCACTTTGTCTTTGCCTTCGTCCCCACGATGTATCGAGGCAGGCAGCGGTCAACATGCTCATCTATCGGAATTATTCGGGGCTGCGCTATGTCCATGGCTCCATGCTCTTGCTTGCCGCGGTAGGTTCGATCGGTTTCCCCGTGAATGGATGATGCTGTACCAAGCCGCCTGCAGCCACTTGCAGTTGCAGAGTGGTAGTAGTATAACATTTGATTGTTAAAAGTATCTACTTTACTACATTTGGGTGGTTCCGTGAGTGTCATTATAAAAATTGCGTCCAGCTCTAGGACGATAAGGCCGGGCGACGAAGCTTGACAACGGCGGCCGTGTGAATTGGTGTCAAGCTGCTGCCTGCTAGGGGAGTCGACAGGAGCAGTGGCCGATCTGTGGGATCATGGTCACATCCAGTAATTTTTTTTTTTTTTTTTTGAAACAAGGTAAAAACTTTGCCTTTTATATTGATAAAGTAGAAGCAAACATGAAGGACAAGACCTAAAAAGAAAAAAGTTACAACTCAATCCACACCGGCCCCGAGGCCGCGCCCCAAACGGGTCGACGACCAAGTTGCCCAAACAACCAAGACCGACACCAAATCCTCTCAACGCAACACGGCGTAACTAAAAAGGACTTTGGAGGGAAATTCCCGTTCCAATTGGTCGATCTTTCCTTGCATATATACGTACTGATGGAGTCCTTCACAGTATTCAAGGTTTTCTTTATTCACTCTCTCACTTCAGGTCCAGTATTGCTCCAAAAGAGCAGGTATTGACAGTTTCAAGGTCTATGGTCGATGCTAGGCATGCAGGATATAATATCGGCTCCGAATTTCCCCTTCTTGGCTGATGACCAAGGGCCGGGTTACCTTTTCATGGAGCTTCGTCATTCCAGTTATAGTTAGCTGCTTGTTTTGATTGCCTAGAAAATTGGCTGCTTAGAAGACTCAGTTTCGTTTATTTGTTTGCATCGTTTTAATTGGTCATTTGAAAGTCTCTTACAAGCGACTCGTGGGGCGCTAACCCTAGATTGCCCACCACTGCCCTCTCCTCACCTCCTCCCTCTCCTCGCCACCTCTAGAGACTGCTGCGGGGTGAAGTTTCACGTCTGTCGGTAAAAGGGGCGACGGGGCTACTCGCAGCGGTGCATCGCTTGAAGGGTGGTGATTGACTAAGACGGCGGTGCGAGGCAAGATGCACGTTGGCAGTCGGTACAAAGATCGAAGACAACAGTATGGCTTGAAAGAGCTCGTTATGTGGTAGCAGTTCAGCGACACCGGTCGGTGGCGTGGCTATCTGACTGTGGATTCAGATTCCACTTGATATGACGGGTCTCATCCGACCGCGTGCGTCGAGAGCCCCGGTTCAGTGTTGGTAGCGGCAGATCGTGGCGATGTACGCGGCATTGTTGTCGTGATGTGATGGCATGTGGTCGGTTGCCATGGTCGTTTTTGAGTGGCAACAAATATGTGCGGCTTCCAGAGCATCCCCAATGTGGCTGTATGCATTCTCCATGTTTTGACTAGGCTCTCGTCAAGCTGCATGTGATATGCACGCCCGTGCGACGATAGGTGTTCGTGGGATGTATGCTTGCATGCATAATGCGGTTGTGTGCATTCTCCATGTTTTGACTAGGCTCTTAACATCGTGTTGTTATAGAGTCTGGATGTAATTGGTATCATATTAATATAAATTGGCCATTTGATTTTAACCTACTCTTAGTCTGTTAGACTCTAATTTATTACCAAGCCAGATATGGTGATATGCTCGCAAGAAAAACATAGTTGCTTCATCATGTACTTCATCTAAAAATTGACCAACAAAATGCCCTGACCGATAATCTCGTGTCATATCTTGTCGAGAAAGTGACTAGTGCTCCATGTGCTACCGTTTAAAAAAAAATTAAATGTTTTAAAAATATAAAAAATGTGAGTGTTCACAAGGTATCTATTTACAACCTCCAAATTTTTCATGTTCAGATTCAAAAGGAATACTGAGAAACAAAAAAGATAAAACTAGCATGAATAGTGTGACCTTAAGGTAATATCATGGTCTAGTTGAGTTAAATATGTGCATGTTGACATAACGGAGCATATGCTCGATTTACAATTGGCTGATGACCACGAAAGTGCTGACGTACATTTCATTTTTCTCAACTTTAGTTTGTTCATTTGATTAGTGCGCTTCAGCTATCTGATTGATTCAACTTAATCTGATTGATTCAACTTGATTATGTTTGACATAGTGATGTACCCGGAGAAGGAAAACAACAACATTATAATATATACAGATTTTTCCTACAACCTACCATAGTCTAACCGAATTTGCTTGGTCGTTAGGACATAAGCACGCTTCCCTAATGATATTGTGTCGTTTAATTTCTATGTTTTTAGTTAGGATGTGTCCATGTCAGCCGAGCCAATTCTTTCTATTGTTGTACGTACATGATACAAACGTTATCCATCATGTTTGTTGGATAAATATATCATTTGTTTAATCTTCAGACTATATGTATATGGTCGTAGCTCCATGCTCGAGCTCTTAATCAACCGTTGGGTAGGCAGCCATGGAAGAATTCCATGGGTGAAGCTGAATAAAAAACGAAGAAAAGGAAGTTGTTCATCCATGCTAGAGGTAGAGTGCTTAGTACGTCTCTAATGGAAGCCTACCCGGCACGTACATTTAGGATCTCGGCAAAATCACATTCCAAGGGTATCAAAAATAAACATTTTGTTGAGACACCACCATTTTTCTACTCATCTCTCTCTCCAGCTTGCCTCACTAGCAAGCCAAACAAAACACGACTGCCCCCACACATCCTCTCTGACTCTCCTCATTTCTCTCTCTCTCTCTCTCTCCTGTCATAATTTTACGGAGTTACACCACTTCTAACTCACGACGTCCAAGACACTCCCTTTTGGGCGGCCCTCTTCTAAAATCTCCAACCGAACGAACCTGTCATGATGCATGAAGGCTTCGCGGAGATAACCTCGCTACAAACTACATTGAAGGAAAGATACGAGATAAAATTTAACGTACAAGCCAAAAAGAAAACCCTAACGGATAAGGACAAAACACATATCAAAGACTATATATACTAGAGAACACCAACCCTGAAGATCAAGCTATCATCTACCTGACGCAACGCTTAGACATCGCCTTCATAGTTTAAACCCTAGATACAAAACCTACTTGGCTGACCGCATCTATAAGCTCGTTGAGAGCCTCTTGTAACACCTTGTATGATCTTGTAGCCACGCCAGGAATAAAGTCTGTGAAACCTTCGTCTACATCGTCTTTGATTCAGCCTTGTTGGAAGATATTTGGGCGCGGTATCAACTCGTTCGACAATTCATCGATGTGGGTGGCATCCAGCTGTGCAAGATACACACGGATGCAAATATTGTAGATCCGTTGACAAAGTATCTTGCACAACCTAAGCACGAGGCACATATCGAGCTACTGGTATGAGATACTTCGGCATGGAGATGCCGACTCCAATCTCAAGTGCAGGTGGGAGACTGTTGGAGTAGATGCCCTAGAGTTGGACTCGGCAGCTATCTCCACATGTGCATATGTAACTTAAGAATTGCCTATGAACTATGTGTCTCACATGTATTGTTAAATATGTGATTCAGTTGTGGAACTATATGTGGAATAAAGATACTTGTTCGTATTGTCCCTAGGCAATAGAGTTGTGTGTGGTGATTTAACTAGTGTGGTAAGTCGATAGATGGATAGACATTTGTCATGGGCATAGATTTTTTTTTATAAAGGGATTTTATTACTTAAAGAGTCTTAAACATTACACCCGGCCTCTGCATAACTAGGATGCACACGGCCATAAACAAGTTCACGAGTCTCCAAGTACGAATAAATAAAAAGGCGAATTACATATCACAGTGAGAAATTATAAAGATGCCTAAGGTGGTGGAGGGTCAATCCGGAGATTATGTGGCCATCCATGTAGGGAGAAAAACTCCCCGCCGCAGACTCCAATCGCGAAGACACCTCCAAAAACAGCTCGCGGTGCTCCACACGCTGTAGGACCGACCATGATCGGAGTGTTGCTGTGCACCGGTAGATAACCTACATAACAGAAGCATTTCTATCGTTAAAAACCATGTCATTCCTACATAGCCAAAGCGACCAAATAACGGCAATCGCTCCCACCCTAATTAGTAGTTTAAACCTAGGATCCACACCGTTTAGCCAATTGCCGAAAATGTTTGCAACGCTACGCGGTGGGAATAAGGTAGAACCTATCTGGATGGCTGACCATATAGACATAGCAAACTCACACTGAAAGAATAAGTGTTTAATAGTCTCGTCATGCTGACAGAAGACACACTTTCTACTTCCGTGCCAATTACGTTTGGCAAGGTTATCCTTTGTAAGAATTACTACTCGACGAAGATACCACGCAAACACTTTCATTTTTAGCGGAATCTTCATCTTCCAAATTTTCTTATTATTATCGACTGGGACTTCGGGATGGATTAACGCTCTATACATAGAATCAACTGAGAATTTACAATTCTTGGTGAGATTCCATCGAAATTTATCTGAGCCTTCCGTCAACTGGACAGAGTCCAACCGGAGTGGCAAGGCATTCCAGGATGCTTGTCTAGGCCCTAATAAACTTCTTCTGAACGATACATCTGGTGGGGAAGTACCCATCACCTTAGCGAGCGTGTCGCCTTTGTGTCACACAATATTGTACAGAGCCGGATATTGTTCACGGAGAGTTGATTGGCCAAGCCATTTATCCTACCACAAACGAATTTCCGATCCATCCCTAATTGAGAATGATCCGTGTGGAAAAAAGAACTTCTTCGTAGCCATTAGGCCTGCCCAGAAGTGTGAATCACCAGGTTTCCAAAGAACCTGAGATAAAGCTTGAGTGCCCACATACTTTCTCCTAAGAAGGGTTTGTCAAACTCCATCTTCCGAAAGAAGCTTGAATAGCCATTTACCAAGTAAGGCTCTATTCTTGACCTCAAGGTCATGAATACCGAGCCCGCCTTGGTCCTTTGGACGGCAAACGACACTCCATTTGGTCAGTCGATATATTTTCTTTTCACTATCCTCTTGCCAAAAGAATCTTGACCGGAAATAATCCAATCGTTTTAAGACTCCTTTGGGTAATTGGAAGAAAGAAATCATATACAATACCATATTAGTTAGTACTGAGTTAATGAGAACCAATCTTCCACCCAAGGATAGTAACTTGCGTTTCCAGCTATTTAACCGGATTTGAAGTCTCTCCTCCACCAATTTCCATTCAGCATTGGTGAGTCTCCGATAGTGGATCGGGATACCCAAATAGTTGATAGGAAATTGACCTTGCGTATAGCCGAATAGTTCAGTATACAAGGAGGCGTTTTCCTGGGCCTCGCCAAAGCAAAACAATTCACTTTTATGGAAATTTATTTTAAGACCCGACAGTTGCTCGAACGCCGACAAGATTAGCTTTAGGTTACGAGCTTTTTCTAGGTCATGTTTCATAAAAAGAATTGTGTCGTCAGCGTATTGGAGGATCGATAAGCCACCATCAACTAGATGTGGAATCACTCCTTCAATTTGTCCCTCAGAGTTAGCGCGTTCGATCAAGATAGCCAACATATCCGCCACTATGTTAAATAGTATTGACGATAACGGATCACCTTGTCTAAGGCCTTTTTTGGTTAAATAGTATTTACCAATGTCATGGGCATAGAAATGCCGACTCGATACATGAACTCGACTAAACGAGTTTAACAAGTGGGACTGTACCCACAGGAGGCGCAACGAGCAACTAGTAATTTGTGTAACTCAACAATGAGTATGACAAAATTCTAGACCTGAGATTCTCGCATAACCCGAGTTGTGTATCGGCCGACTTAGTGTTTGTCAAACGCTATCTGTAACCAGATAGTTATAAAGTCAGTTTTCGGGCCGATTCGAGAACAAAGTTGTGTGGCATGGTTAACCAAGATGGGATTTGCCTTTTCGTCTCGGAGTTAGTCAAGGAGTTGAATCAAGAACACAAATAGAGTAGAGAGTCAAGCTATTAAAGGGATGACTAGGTATCGCATATAGCTCTGACAAGGTACATCGTGATGCAAAGGGAATGGTCGTATGGACATTGGACAGGAAAGTCATGGATGACTTTACTCCAATCGGGAGCCGACATGCTTTGCTAGAAGCCGCTACTCACTATTAGCTTTAGACAGGTTGTGCATGAGAGTGAGTAGGCCAAAATAGTTTGGTGATTCAGAGTCGTCGACGAGAGTCGGAGGAGTATCTCTCGTTGTGTCTGATTGGAAGTAAACCTGCAGGGTCACACACTTAAGAGGATTGGAGCCAGTTGTATGGAGTTTCAATTGAGAGAACCGTGAGACTGAGCGAGACTCGTATGTCGTGTCAGCACTAGGACACGTGGCAATGTGGTTTTCTGGTTGGGCCCCAAGTGTTGCGTACAAACATGCCTATTTGCCAGCCCACCTACCCGCCTATATATATATATGAAGGGGTAGGGGCAGCGATGGGCAAAGCAAGTGAGTGCAAGCAATCGGAATTGCTCCAAGCACATCTCAGTGACTGGCTTGGTGAGCAAAGCTAACATTGTCACCTGGTGCTCCACCTTTATACGTGTGTACCACCCACAGAGATAATATCACATTCCATACCCGGACGGTGCACTCTATTTGAAGAGGAGATGCACCTACGATTTTTAGACTTGGTTACAAAGAGGCAATTCCTTCAGTTTGGGCACCCGAAGTCAATCTACCGTCTATATCCTATTTTGCACGACCAACTAAACTTTTTTTTTGGAGATACCCAAGGTTGCCAAATAATCTTGTGCATTGCGGAAGACACGATGTCCTCATATTGAATCTTGTAGGCTGAAAAGGCTGAGTATTTTCCATCATTTTGTAATTTTCATTGGATAGAGTAGGTGATTCCGACGGCAAGTTAAAAACCGGCTATCAACTCCCAAAGAGAGACAAATTATTGAATATGGTCTATGCCAAAACCGTTGTCAACAGTGAGATTGTTTACCCAAATAATTATTACCAACCACCTTCTTTACCGTTCAATCTTTTCCTTTTGTTTCTTTTAAAAAGTACAGACGTAGTGTCTTGAGAGCCTTAAACCCTAAAAGGCATAGACAGTGACTAAGATATAATCTTTTTTTGTTTCGAAATGGAGGTGACTTAGATATAATCATTACACATTCGCATGAGAAATAGCAAAACCAAAGTCTTAATAATATAGTAAAATAGGTTGCAATGATAAACATCATTATTAGAAGTGGAAATTACTTGGGGAAGAGACACAGCAGAGAAAGATATAGTATAATCTATCAATATAAATCTTCCACTCGGTTTCTTCTTTCCTTCCGAAAATCAAAATCACGAGCTTAGAATGAAGCGGAGAAGGCTCGTGTTGCCCGGTCATACGGTGGATTTATATTCGTTAGATGACACAAGATCGATGTGGACCTGTCGTTAGTTAACTTGTTCCATTTGCCGCAGCCTGGTGCTGCGGAGCACCTATTTGAAGAGTTGTTTGCAGACGACGAAAGGAGACCACTAAAATTCCTGTGGACTCTGGTGCATGGATCGCAGGTCGCAGTACCGTACCGTTTGATCGATCGTCTCTATCTTGCAAAATCTGTTGGACAGAATGTGACATCCCAGATGTGCCGGTCATCTTCTTCTGCTCGCTAACAGGACGTATGTTCTGAAAACTGCATGAACTGACCAGATTTTGTGAACATTCACAAGCTGGCATCAGAGGCAGAGGTGGAAACGTTGACGTAGCGGCGGAGCCTGACCGGAAAGAGAGGCGCCACGAGAGAGGAGGCAGAAAGGCAAAGCCGCACATCAATGCAAGGGGCTGATCTCCAAATTTCTTCTGCAACATCAGCGCACCGTGCATAACCATGTACTAGTATTTGGTTTGGGAGACTACGGCGTTTTGGAAGCACCTGTCCTTTTCATTCTGTGTCGACACCCCAACAAACGGAAGCTAGGTTCTCATTTGACCAGATAATTAAGCAGGGGCATGGAATGATATATGCCCTTCTCTGTTTTCTATTATCTTCCACCCATTTGATCTCAAAACTATGCTGTGGCTGACTTGGACCGTCCGATCACGTAACTACCGCGGCAGATTATACGGATATAATAGTTCCTCTCGGGTCAATTAATCTTGCATGCTGTCTTGTCTTTGTTTCTTTGCGAATTGGTTTGGATTGCCCATATAAGCACGGATATGTGGAATGTTTGTAATCGTTCTCAAACTGACTATAATATCAAGTAGAATTGACAGTATCGAGGGCAAGTTGCAGAGCAGGTAGGTGGTCAAGATTTTCAAGGTTTACACATGGAATGGACGAACTGGTCAAACCTGCATAGTTTCTTGACTGACGGAGGCGCTTAGTATCACGCCATGCATGACATGCGGTAGGTAAGAGAGCTGACTCACTCGAATCGAAGGAAGAAATATACACTACTGTTTGGCTCAATGTTCAGTAGGTTGATTGCAATATATGTTTTACTAATCACGGATAAATCATGATTAGTAAGGCTGCTGATTTCACATGCGGGAAAAAATGGGCTTCCATTTGGATAGGAAAGAGAACAAAAACAATTGAACACAGCATATTCCTATTTTCAGACAAATGATTGCACACTACTGTACGGCTCAATGCTCGGGAGACTGATTGCAATGTATGTGTACTAATCAAGGATTATGTAAGAACTGAAACTTTTAGCATGTGTGTACTGTCTAAGTACGGTGGTCAAACTTTCTTATGGTTGACATGGGAGGAATCGATGATTTAGTCAATGCTGCTAAGCTTCTTGACCGAGTGGAGAGTGGGCTGGTCAGTGGTCACATTGCAGTAGGTGCATGTAGATGAGCCCTTTTGTTGTCTGGATGAACACTGAGAAAGGGCGGACACTGCCTTCCCTTTTCAGACAAAAGAGAAGGCCGACCCTGTACAATGTTTTCATCTATTATTACCTACAGATTGCAAGATATAGAGCTAACCTAATGCGTCGACTATTTGAAAATCTTTTTTCTTGGTATATGACATGTTGTCCGTGTTCCACTTTTTTTAGAAATGGGGATGTCCCGGCCTCTGTATCGACTGATGCACACAACCATTTATTATCAAGTTTATGTCAAGTATAGTTTTACGTCTCAAATGATCACAAAGAGATTGAGACAAGACTCAACCGGACAAAAGCAAAGCCTGTAGTATACTACGAAAGTCGATTAATATGCTGCCACGTATGCCGGGAGAAAAAATCCTGTGCCACCAACAGGAGTCGTGTGCATCCAGCCACCATAAGGTCTCGCTAGTCCAAAAGTAGCAAGAAAACCCATAGCTGGATCCAGTGCACCGCCGTATGGATAACCTATAAGACATGAATTTTTTTTCCTGTTAAAAACAAGATTGTTCCTACAATTCCAAATAGACCAACAAATAGCTGAAACGCCAATACGAATCCTAGCTTTGGTCTTTTTATCCATCCCATTCAACAAATTCCCAAACATATTAGTGATATTGGTGGGAGGAGCAATATTGTAGGTACAAAAAACAACACGCCAAACCAGTTTTGCAAAAGGGCAGGAAATAAATAAATATTCAACAGTTTCACTATTCCCACAAAAGGAACAATGGGAGTCTCCTTTCCAATTTCTTTTTGCCAAGTTATCCTTAGTAAGCAATACTTTTTTATGAAGGAACCACATAAAGACAAAGCTATTCCAAGAAATAACGGAAGAGGCCAGTTGAACATAAAAGAAAAGTTCAGCTCCAAACTTATGCCACCTAGGTCTTCGCCTGCTAACAAACTTACATAGGCAGAGAATTGCTGCAGATGAAATCCGGGTCTCACTTTGAATAGAGCAAATTTCAACAAACCACAATTATTAGGGTTAGAATTTCATGAACCACAACAGAAATAACTTGCCACAGAATTTGTGGTTCCCTGATATAATTTCCTTTGGTTATGGCTCTATGAAAAGGTAGCACCAATAGTTGTGGTTTTGTGAAATTTGCTCGTTTATAGAGAAACAAAACGTCATGTTGGACACAATTACCGTGGACACAACATGAGATATCGTCACGCCACAGAAATTAACCTGCTAAGAATCGATCGAGAGATCGGTACCCTAAACCTAGAATGTGACGTCGTCGCGCCATGGGAATCATCAACCAACCTGCTAATAATCGGTTTTGATGGACTTCCTATACCCTACGGCGTTGATTAGCAAACTTCCGGGGGGAAGTTCCGAGCTCCCTGCCGGCCCTGCGTTCCTGAGGTGCATGGACAGCGCGTACTTGTCTGCCTCTAGCCGCCTCACCTGCGCCTGGTACAGGAGGATCTGCCCCTGGAGTTCCCTGACCTTGGCCTCTCCCTCCAGGTGCCGCCGGTGGAGCTGCCCCTGGAGACCTTCGCCTCTCCCTCCAAGTGCCGCCGGTGGATATGCCCCTGGAGTTCCCTGACCTTCGCCTCCCCTCCAGGTGCCGCCGGTGCTGCGCTAATACCGCCCTCTTCAGGATGGAGTTCTGCTCCATGGCGGTTCCCAGCACCCGGTTCTTGTCATCGAGCACCTGCGCGGCGCGAGAGCAGACTCTGCCTCCGAAGGCCTCGAGGACCTTGGCGGCGCGGCACTGGGCGTCTTCCTTAGAGGTGGCTCTCGCCATCTGCTTCACCATGACTGCTGCCCATTCACCCGCCGATTGATCTGCACGGTCGTTCTCTGTCGCTGCAGCGGGTTGCGCAGCGAGCTCTTCGGTGACGCCGTCGGAACGAGCGGTAACCCCGTCGCTATCCAGGCGCAGGTTGAGCATGCGCTCCAGCAGCGACTTGAACTCTTCGGCGTCCATGGCGGCGGCCGGCGAAGTCCGTTCCGATCGATCGATTCGAGTTTGTTTCCGTTTGACACAGGAACGCGGTCGATTCGAGTCCGTGGATCGGCTGTAGAGTTCAGGAGAGACTCTTGTTCGAGGCAACTTATATGGGCTGGTGCGTGAGACGCTACTCGAAACGGATTCCGTTGCGACTTGCAAGCGAGCTTAATGGGCCGAACAACTTTCCAAGATCGGCCCGGTCGAGAGATCTGGGCTCCCCAAGCGCTACCACGTGAGCCCGCCACGATCTCCTCTGCACCGTCAATGACCAGATCGGACGGACCGCACGCTATGTGGGCCCACCACGGCTGGTTGGTCCTCGTGCGGGCCACGCACACATCTTCCTCCTTCCACCTCTCTCTCTTCGTCACCGATCCAACCATCCCGAAGAAGAAGAAAAAATCCCCGATCCAGCACAGAGCGCGCACCGGCAATCCGCTGGGGAAGGAAGAGATCGCGGCGTGAGGATGTCGTATGACTCGTCGTCGTGGGCGCGCGCGCTCGTGCACATCTCGCCGTACACCTTCTGCGCCATCGGCATCGCCGTCTCTATCGGCGTCTCCGTCCTCGGCGCGGCATGGTGAGCGCAAATCTTGCCCCTCCTTCCTTCGCGTCGGCTCGCCGGATCTGCTGCGCGCGTCTGCTTACGCTGCTCCTCCGCGGGTTCTTTTGTGTTCTCTCGCAGGGGGATCTTCATCACGGGGAGCAGCCTCATCGGGGCCGCCATCAAGGCGCCCAGGATCACCTCCAAGAACCTCATCAGGTGAGCCTTGCTACCGCGATTTGGTCCCATGTCGTCTCGTTTGCGCTGCGGTAGCTAGATTTGGTCCTGCGTGTGAGCTCCTGATTTGGTGCTACTTTGAATGATGCGGGTTGCCTCAAGGGTTGGGCATTGTTTGCTCTGTTAGTTTAGTTAACCTCAGTGCTGGTGCTGCGTGGAAATTCGTTAGGAGGATAGTTGAATAGAGCAAAGTACCGTTGTTCTTTTAGGGAAATTATTCAATTAGCTTGGAGGTGGCGATCTTTCTTGTATAGTTCCACAATGTGCTTCTCCACCGTGAATTCTTTCACTGGTGGATTCCTTTGGGTGTTTAATACCATGAGTTGACTTATATAGATCTCTTGGTAGGAAAAATCAGACCTCATCTCACTGCAACCTATCCAATTACACTCAAGAATACACACTAAGACTAGTCACAATGGAGAGTAACATAAGGTAGTAACATGCATATGATACTACTTTAGGTTACTAACTCCACAATGGGGAGTATCATATGTGTAGTAACATAGAGAGTTTTATTTATTGTTTTGTGGGATCTATACTATTTCAACTATGTGGTCTATTTGTGGCATGTAGCAATATGAAACTTTATTTGTTACTCACTCTGTCCCAAAATAAGTGTCTCAAGTTTGCACAAAAGTGGATGTATATATACATGTTTCATGTCTAGATACATCCACATTTTGACAAATCTAAGACAGTTATTTTTGGACGGAGGAAGTAGTACGTAAGGATAAATACAAGAACACATACAAATGTATAACGTCTTATATTCAGCAATTAAATCCAGGCCACATTTGTCTAGGAAATTCTCATTTCCTACCATCTACGAATAATCAGCACAAACACACGACCAGCACCAAATATATTAGCAGGTCAGTAGCAAAATATATTACTCCATTCATTCAAATTAGCAAATCAGTAGCAAACACACAGCCAGCAGCGCCAAATATATTAGCAAATCAGTAGCAAATACATTAGCACTAGCAGCCAATTTCAGTTTACAGTCAGCGCAGTTAAGTACAAAGCATTAGCAAATTCATACAAATCCAGGCCGGAGCCCCGAGGTACAGGTGCGGTGGTGGAAAGGGATTAGCCCAGGTGCTCGTCGGGGCGACGGAGGACTGTTGGCGTGGTGACCGGCGGCCGGGCTTGTGCTGTCCCAGCTCGCGAGCCAGATTGGTGAGGTCGCCGGCGGCCGGACTTGCTGTCCCAGCGCGTGAGTCGCCGGCGGCCGGACTTGTGTTGTCCCAGCGCGCGAGCCGGATTTGGCCATGATTCATGCCCCGCCGCCGACGGGAGGAACGGTGGGCAGAGATGGAGGATGGAGGATGGAGGCGGCGGCTGGGCAGGGAGAGATCGAGGATGCGCACGGGATCGTCTTGGCTTTTTTTTAATCGTAACCTGTGCTATGATACCGTATCTACTTATGTTACCGTAATCCTCTCTCTCTTCCTTAATTGTCTGCCACGTCAGTTTTTTTGCTGAGCTGGAGATTATGTTACTGCTTATGATACCAGCGTTGGGACTAGTCTAATGAGAATTGAGATCTTTAATGAATGCTAATCGGCAACAGTGTGCATTTATTATTGCCTAGCTGAAATGCTGTAGATTCCAGAGCTGAGACTGATGCTTTGTTTCCCAACCCTTTCATCACTTAAGTTTGGTATGGCCTTTATATTGTATAAATGGCCAAGTTCTTTTGTATACATTATTGATTTGTTAACATCTTTTCTGTATATCCTTAACTTCTCCTTGCTGTTTGTTGATATTTCTTGTTACTTTATAGACTTATCATGGGAAGAAATTGTCGTGGTTATGTCTTAGATTAGATGTCTAACTTGGAACTAGATCCTTATGCACAGTGTTGTGTCAGTCATGCATCCTGAATCCTCACGTTTCCCACTTGATTAGTCTGTTTTTAAGGAACTAAATTTATTGTTCTCTAAGTTTTTGACAACCGCTTAACATGCGCATATGCTGGCAACACACAAAAGCCATATACTGCTATCAACTTCACTGGACCGTGATAGATAGGAAGTCAAATATGGGGGCTCCTTTTTTTCTTACTTTGCGGTTCCTCTCTTATGGATAGGGCAATCAGCTTCATCCAGTGGTATTGTGGGGTGCAGTCTTGTTCTGTAGTTGGCTTTTATCATTTGAATCATCATTCAAGCCGCATTTGTTGATTTTATTGTTCTCCTGTTGTGTTGTAGGATGTTCATTAGAATGATAGCAGTGCAACTAGAATGCAGGCTGTTTCACGCATGATAATGATGTATGCTTAATCTATTCTAGTCTTAGTAAGCTGCAAACATTGCTTCCACGTGAGCTAACATATGTCAAGTAAGGTATTTTCACTTCACATATAATGTTATGTGGCACATGAACTTAGCTAGAGGGGCAAGCACTGGAGTGCTTGTACTGTATTGGAGAAACACTTGTCTGATAGGAACCTGGGAGCTAAGCTGACAGTATGCAGTTTTTAATACACAAGCTAAAATTGCTTGTTACTAGAGCACACACTAAACTACATTACAAAGCGGCACGCTTAATCGGTTAAGCGAGCGCATCGCTAGCATACCGCGCAACTTTGGGCCTGCGCGGTCCAATAAGCGCTGACCGGTAAAAAGTGGCCCGCTTAATATTCCGTGTGCGCTTCCTCGTTCTCGAGCGGCGCTGAAGCGGAGGGAGGCGGCGGCTGAGCGATGGATCCTGGCGACGGGAGAGTGAAAAATTGGGACGAGAAAGAGGAGGGAGACGGCGAAGCAGTGAGGGAAATAGAAAGGAAACGGCCCGCTTAGGGTTAGGAATCCCCAAATCGCCACTTCCTCTCGGTCTCGGGTCGTGACAGAACAGAGAGAGGCGGCGCCTCTCCTGTACCGCCGCCGTTCAAGCTCCTGCACCTCCAGCAGCTCGTTCCCCTCGTTCCCTCTCCGTCCAGACCTTGACCCAGATCGACCTGCTCGCCCGCGGCCGGCCATGCCCACGCATCTCCATTCCTCCACATCTTGATGTTTTGCAAGTGCTTGCTGCTGCTGTGTGTGCTGGACTGTTTGTGTGTGTGTTTGATGTTTCTGCTATACTAGTCTACTTAAGAGCAAGTTAAGATTGCAGAAATTAGTCAATTACACTAGCCTATGTGTGTGTGATGGACGCCTGGACTGTTTGTGTGTGTGTGCAAGTGCAACTATCCATATGTGTGTGCTGCTAGCCTGCGCTTGCTACTGCTTGTTTGCAGATGGATTTGATCTTCTGTTGTTAGCCTGCTAGAAGTGCTTCTTCCTATTTTTCTGTCCGTACAAAACGCTTAAGCACCGCTTAAGCTCGCTTAAGCTGTAGTTTCTCTGATCGAGCCTCAATGCTCGCTTACCGCTTTTTTGAACACACTAGTGGATTGTTTGGTGCTTTCTTTTTGGTATTTCGAGATCTGCTCTTCCCCAATTTATTCAGTAGATTATGTTTAGCATTTTTTATGGTCCAACCAGCAGTACAGATGAAGTCCTGGTGATGATTTCAGTAGTTTTGTTAATGGTATCAGTGGTATGATAGCATCTGGATCTTGTGAATAAAAGATATGTTTTTTGCTACAACCTGTTAGTCATTTTGCTCATTTCATCTTGGCATAGTCATTTGTAATTTTATAGTCGAAGGGGGTCCATTACTAGTTTGCGGTGATGCATATGAGTAGTCTACAAACAGTTTGCAGTCGATAACACAAGAGGGATTACCAGATTTGAGGTTTTGTGCGGTATCTTCAAGCGATTCATTATCCTTTAACAGACAAATACGGTTCTTGAAGTTTAGTTTCTGGCTTATAGATTGCATCTATGTGTCCGTAAGAACTCGGAATTTGAATTTCTGTTGAGAATTTAATGGAAAGGGGATCCTCCTGGTTAGAGAAAGGTTGCATTCTATGTTGCCGGTAATTCCCACTTCTTTCACTCACCTAAACACCATCAGATGAGCTTATCTCAGCATCTGCTTATTTATGCTTCTTTCCAGGCAAGCAAGAAACAAAATACACTCTTGTGAATATAGCAAAACTGGTTGGGATGTTTGCACCTAGGTTTATATTATCAATTTATGTAATGTTAATTCCTAAACTTCTGATTGGCATATCCTGAATATTGCTTTTTAACTTTTGATATGTATGCATCTCTTTTTAACTTTTGATATGTATGCATCTCCTTTGTTTTACAGTGTCATCTTCTGTGAGGCTGTTGCAATTTATGGTGTAATTGTGGCAATCATCCTCCAAACAAAGCTTGAAAGTGTTCCAACATCCCGAATGCATGATCCAGAGTCCATGCGAGCTGGCTATGCAATCTTTGCCTCAGGCCTTATAGTTGGCTTTGCTAATCTTGTTTGCGGGTAAGTGCCAGAATTCACATTTGGTTTCTTGTGTATTATATATTCCCTGGTTCTAGATCATCAAATTTTGAATCTTCAGGGTATGCGTGGGAGTAATTGGAAGCAGTTGTGCATTGTCTGATGCTCAGAATTCAACACTGTTTGTAAAGATCCTGGTGATTGAGATCTTCGGCAGTGCTTTGGGCCTGTTTGGAGTGATCGTGGGAATAATCATGTCAGCTCAAGCAACATGGCCAACGAAAGTCTAGGTCCGTCCATCTGGGAATCTGTAAATTATTTTGGTGAAACCCTTCGGAATGTCAACATGTGTTCAACTGTTTCTATTTTTTTTTCTTTTGCACATTTTTGGTAAATCACGTATGTTGGTGCTTGATGCATCTGATCGTAGAGATATTGTTCCTACTGTAAAGACTCCATGCCTACCAGGTATCTTGTAGGTGCTATTACTTATGCAGAACGTGGGCTGCCTATTGAATAAGAGCATCGAACTCGAGAATAAGCATTTTTACTCACATTTTTCTCACTGGTAATCTTCGTGCCATTACAAATTTAGGATGATATAAGCCCTGTTTGGACTGCCGGAGTTCTGATGGGCGTGTCCCGAAATGAAACCGACTGTGACTGTTTCATGCGTAACTCGTTTGTTCAATTAAGAGTTTAAGACGTTGATAATGTTATAGTGCTACTTGTGTTAATTTTCAGCGGGCAAGATTGGATTCCTAGTTTGAACCTCACTTTCAGCCTAGAAACATGGAAATAATCGACAGAGAGACTTGGATTATTAATTCATGTTTGAATCGCAAGAATAGGAAAAAATATATATATATATATATAAATACTAGCTAAATTCCTGTGCTTTATAACGGGATAGGAGAGAGTGGACTAATGGCTCCCGAGCTACATGGAGATTGTTAAAAAAAAATCGAAATCAGCACTTTTTGTTTTCAAAAATCGAGAAAAATGTCTAGATGTAGATAATATCGAGATCTACAAGTGTGCAAAATTTTAAATCAAAATATTGTGGGCTGGGCAAAAATGACAAATGGGTGGTGAATAGTACACGGTTCCAAAAACTTGAAACTGTTCCCGATTTGTCTTTTTGCAGCCCAAAATATAACGAATTTTGAGTTGAATTTTTAAACGTTTGTAGATCTCGACATTATTGTCATCTAAGAAATTTTTTCACGAGTTTGGAAACTCAAAAATGTCGTTTTTAACTTTTAAAAAAACGAGCTCTATGTAGCCCGGGAGTCATTTGCAGTTTCCGACTGCTTCGTATTGTTCATCTCTTCTCCCCCGTACATCTCTTAGGGCATCTCCAACTGACACCCCAAACCGTACACGAAAAGTGTATGTTTTATTCCGTATGGGGTGGTCAACGGACATGCCACGGGTCCATGTCCGTCCCTTATCCGTTTGGAATGGGTAGGTCCATATCCGTCCCTGATCCGTTTGGAATGGGTAGAGCTGCAGTATAACTACCGAAAGGTACAAAATCTTTGCAAAACAAAGTTTGCGAAGTATGAAATTCGCGAAATACAAAACCCTGAAGTACAAATAGACTAAAACCCGAAGTATAAATAGACTAAAACTCAAAATTACACGATTCACGAAGTACACAATTTTCAAATTACAAAAACCCGAAGTTCACAATACTAAAACACGAAGTACAGTTACATTGAAACCGAAGTACAAAAGTTCCAAAATACAAAATCCTAAGTGCAAAAATACGAAACCTCAATACAAAATTACACTAACGAAAAAACAGTCAAAATTCACAAAAGTATATTGAAATATCGAAGTACAAGCACATTGAAATCCAGCGTACAAGAATATTATTTTTGGAAGTACAAAAAAGTAATCAAAATGGAAAATAATTTTGAATATCTCGACTTGAGAAGGTCAAAAGTGAAACGGTTTTTAATTTGAACGAACTTCTCTAAAGATATTTTGTTTTGAATTTGCGGTATAAAAATAAAATGGAAAAACTTTATCTCCCACCTATGTCCCCTTCTCTCATTCTTATCCCACCTTTATTCTCGTCACGACACTTGGCGGAGCATGCAAACATCCACGGAGAACCGCGTGAAAGTAGGAGGCGGCACCTGGCAAGAACTAAACACATCAAGAGGAAGAAGGCCACTTAGAAGTGTACGGGCTGAGCCTTTTGAGATCCAGACCTTCTCAAAGTCGGCATTTCTCAGTGATTTCTAAAAATAAGGAAAATAAAGACTTTCTACCTGGGCCGGCCCACCATGGTGTACCCAGTACGCTACGGCGTCATATAGGATGAGGGCAAAATCTATGTATCGCCTGCAGGCGACATGAGCCTCGCGTCGCCTGAAGGGAGGCGCAAGTGGGCCGGCCCATCAGGCTTTTTTCTTACGTTTGCTTCTCTGGTTCTTCTTTTTCGTTTCCGTTTCCGTTTCTGTCTTTTTTTTTGTTTTCCTTTTCTTTTCTTTCTTTTCGTTTTCCTTTCAAGAAAAATCATTTTTGAAAAGTTCAAATTAAAATTTTGTTCAGATTTAAAAAGTGTTCACCGTTTTTCTTTTGTAAATGTTCAAATTCGCAAATTGTTCAATTTTTTCAGATTTAAAAATTGGTCAGCATTTTTTTAATATTTGAATTCAAAATTGTTCATATTTCAAAAATTGTCCAAATTTGAAAATTGTTCATACATTTTGAATCAAATTTCAAAAATTCTTCATGTTAGGAAATTGTTTAAATTTGAATTTTGTTCAGATTTTAAAAATGTGCAGAATGTTCAAATTTGAATTTCGCTAAGATTTTAAAAATATTCAGACTTTAAAATAATATTCAGCTTTAAGAAAATAAAATAAAAATAGCAGGACCGGGCCGTGAGAGAGGGGTTGCAAGCGCAATCTTCTTCACTCCCGTGGGAAGCATTGGACCCCCAAGCTGTAGCTGGTCGTCTTGATTTACTGGCATGTTGGTCGGGCTTAGCACGATATAATTTAATGTACCCTAATGATTGCTCTGTATCGCAAGAAACCCTAACCTGCACCCAAGTGGTTTGGGGATAGGAGGGGATTTGATAAAATTCTTACTTTCATCCAATTTCCCAAAAATATTCTCCCCCCACAATACACTAGCATGGACTAGACTTTTCAATCTAGGCAAAAATGAGGTGGTTGTTAGGAGATATCTAGGGATATTATCCCTTCCAAAACCGAATTAGTAAACATACCATTGTGGATTTTTCGGGATTCGGCATAATCCCCTCAAATCACCTGAAATACACTCCAAATACTCTGAAATTAAACAAGTAGGCCTTGTTACTATGCCCAAGGGGTTTGCTGATGGGAGGGGATTTGGTGAAATTCTTTTACTTTCACCCAATCCCCACAAATCGTCAGAAATACTCTCCCCAAAATACACTAGCATGGAGTAGAGTTTTCAATCTAGCCAAAAATGATGTGGTCGGTAGCCAAAAAGTGATTATGACCATTGAGGATTTTTCGGGATTCAGGATAATCCCCTCAAATCCCCTGAAATACACTCTAAATACTCTGCAAGTAAACAAAAACAAGGAGCAGCGAGCGACCTCCTTAGATGGAGATGAACTGGAGGCGATTGCCGGGAGTGCGGAACACAGAAAGCGCTTAGAGCACACTGGGAAGATCCAGATGGTGGAGCAGGCGGGGTCATTGTTAATGATCCAGAGTATGATGAACCTTTCATTTACAACTATCCACGAACACATCATTACTCTGGAAAGAGGCGAAGGTAAGAGCATCTCTAGCAGAACCCGCAAAAGACTCAAACCCGCAAAACTCCGGCGAGTTTACGGGTTTGGTGCTGTTTTTGGGCCAGAACAGAGCCTGCAAAATTAGCCCAGCCCGCAAACGTTTTGCGGGGGCCCGTGAAACGAAGCGGCGAGCCTCTATTTTGCCGGATTGCGACCGCGGATGCAGGTCGAAACCCCCACTTCTCCTCGCACGCTCCGCCGCTCCGGTGATCAATCCACCCCCACTCCACCGTCTCCGACGAGCAATCTCGCCACCCCAACCGCAGATCCGGCGACTCCGAGCCGCCATGGCGCCAAAGAGGGAAGCGGAGCCGCTCCCCGGCGACGACAAATTCGGCGGAGACTACTTGTGACACCCCTCCCTGGCACATATCACCAGAGAGGCAGTCGTCCCGTGCGTCATCCCAAGATAATTGGCCGCACGTCACAACAGTGTAACATAATGGAAATCATTACACAATCAGGCAAATGGTTTACAAGGCCATCAAGGAATGACGAAATATCAATCCCAACATGGCACGATACAGAGTTTTAACTGGCAACGGAAGACATATGAGAGGCTACGGCTTGGAGCGGCTCCACTCCACAGGTTCTGGCTGGGCTACTGATCCTAGCACGCTCTTGCTTCAAATCCTTGCTAAGGAAGAAGGTAGATCTTCGCTGAAACTAGCCATTGGAATAGCCAACGTGAGTATAATGATGTACTCGCAAGACTAACAACCACTCGACACGAGCAGTCTAACAATCATGCATCAAGGTATACATTGGAAATAAAATCTACAACATGGCAAGAGTCCACTCAAGATAGACCAATATGATAACATAAAGGTAGCATGGCATCACAAGCAAAACATGGCATAAGCAAACAACAAGAGTATCACCAGTACAGAGTCCAAGCCAGGTGGGGTTGGATCGTATACCGGCAATCAAACAAAGAGGTTACCTGTGACGAGTAGACGACTGTACCAGTTGGTACCACATCTTTCAGGGAGTTTCGTTGTTGCTAGAATGAGATCGCATTTCTCATTCCACAACATCTAGGCTGTCAAGCCTCTAGCCAACTCTGGCTTAATTTCTTGCCAACTATGGCTTTTACTCACGCCAACTCTGGCTGTCATTCCAGCCAACTCTGGCTATCTCCCGGGGCATGCACAGTTGATGTTGGCTCTGGCCTAACTATAGGCTTCCAACGCATCACACCGCCATCCCATTCACCTCACAAGTAACATTCCCTGCATCATCCTATTGTTCATTTAGTGAAATCAGGTTGTTCATCTTTCTTTCAAACAAGCCTTAGGTTTAACCTCCTGACACGACAAAGACACACAGTGTGACCGACACTGAACTGTTGTTCCATAACCTTGGAACGAGGCTAGACATCCAGATTTGACACTCTCGAGAGGTTGCAGATACCACCCATCTAAGTGCACCACACCCAGCCGGTACTTTAGGATATCATCCTTAAGGCGAACTCAGCAAGATACACTCACCTGACCGTTCACGCTACCAAGACACTCCCTGTATAGCCACCGACATAACTCTATGCCTTATGCAGAAGTGAATCCGGCACGTCCCCAACCCATGAGCGACGCCTAGCTCCGGAACCTTCGCAAGACTAGCCCCGACCAACTATGGTACCGACTAGACTTTCCAAAATGGTAGCATCAAAGGAGGCTCAATAGGTTACGTAGGTCAAGGCCCGCCCATATGAGCGACAGTGGCAGTGCTTTCGATGTTCAGATTAGTGGCACCGTGGACTGACCCTATCGTTGTTTGGAGGGGTGTTTCATTTAATCAAGTTCCATCATTCACAAGTCCAAACAAGGAGGATTAGTCCAACACAACAATCACAATATCATAATATATCATCAAACAATAAGACATTAGCAACATGATATTTCAAGCCATCGTTTGTTTGTATTGACCGGGTGACTACGGCGGCGATACCACCGACCAGCGCCATCACAGATCAACTACCAATTTTAGTTGGGCATGTAGTCTCCGAAAAATGAACCGAAAAGCACTCATAAGAAAGAAAGCATCCATTCCACTCAAGGATTAACCCGACGTGGTGTCAGCAATCTTGGCAAAAAGAACCAAATGGAAAGCAAATGTCCCAAGCGTCGCAGTCCCGGTGGGCTTACGCCAACCACGTTTGACGGAGGGAGAAGAAGCAAATAACTGTTTTGGCAAATGCCCCCAACTCCGAGGATCATAAGACGACATTCGTCCGCTCCTCACCTCGGCGAAGGAGAAGAAGCAAACACTCATAGGAACGTAGGTTTTATAGTTGTTTATTTAGAGGGTTCGACAAAGCCGCGCAAGTGCGAGGCACACAATTTAATTCACACGTCATTCTAATGCATACATGGATGATGAATAAAACATGGCAGGAGCAATATTCGAAGTAACATATTGAACACAACAATAGCAGACCGACATAATATATACCGAACGCAGACAAATATAAACACTCGGCATGGCAATAAGCAAATAACAAACAACATTGCGGGACTGCTCATAGCAAGGGGTTAGCTTGCCTGAAGGCGGGGATCCATTTGACTTGGAAGGGTCGGGGTGGTTTCGCGGCGTCGGGGGTCGAAAGCCGTTCTCCGGGAACTCCGGAGTGCACCCACATAAGGGGCACCTCAAGAACTATCTTGGAACAAGGTGGAATCCATACCACTGGAAAGGTTGTGTCGAGACAAGAATTTAGGAATTTGAATCGCCTCAAACGGAGCTACGGTTCAAGAGATATTGACGTGCGAAGAATAGTTATCTGCCGCTCACCAGGAAAAAAAAAACAGAATGGGCTGACACTGTGTTGGGCTGGTGATGATCCTGAAGAGCAAGTCTTGATGCCTGCACAAATAAACGGGATTAGGTTGAGACTCCAAGTGCAGAGTGTATAGTAAGTGGAAGACAGTTTTCCCCACGAGGGGTGACTCGAGGGTTTAATATCGAACTCTCGGGGAATCTGAAGTGGTAGATTTATCTTCTTATCCTTCTTTTGGTTACCTACAAAACAAGGTTAGATGTTTTGGTCCTCAACCTCACCTGTGGTTGTCAAGCACAAGGTGTAAGAATGATATCAGGATAGTTATGCAATGCAAACAAGAATTAAATATGCAATGATGGTGGATGCAATGGTAAATGATATTTTTGGGTTTTTGAATGATGTATGCAAGATGAAAAGTATTTTTGTATTTTCGGATTTAATGATGGCTGAAAATAGAAAAGTGGTATATGGTGTTGGAAAGGTGTTTCTTATGATTAAAAATGGACTGGGGTTCATGGTTTCACAAATGCACTCTCTCTTTATAAAGTGGTAGACAATGGAACACACAAAGTTAACATATGAGATTGCAACACAGGGTTTGATAACAAGTTACTTAAATATATGGGCATCACGTCCTAACATAGAGATCTTGTCGTGGTGGGATCACGGCAGATGCCATAGGTATGGCTAAGATGGGGCCGAAAGTGCGTTGGGGGAACCGGGGAGGGTTTATGCACTCAAGAAGTGCACAAGCAAGAACACACAAGAAACCGCAAGAACATGAACAAGAAACCAAGAAACCAAAAACACAAGCACACCACGATGTACCCTGCTTCGGGGCCCTCTTGTGGAGGTAACACCCCTACTGCAGCACTAGCCTAGTCTCTTTATATCTCAATGGTGACAAGTACAAAGTGCTCCTCGAGCTGTATGAAGCAACAATGGTGAGAGCTCACGATGAAGAAGAAGCTACCAAGGGGGGAAAATGAGCTCTCGGTTCGTCCCTCCACACAGGAGGTGGTGGTGCTGTATATAAAGGCTTGCCGAGTTACTTCTTTGCCCCTGGCTCCATGAGATAATGGCACTGCCAAGAGGAAAAGGACAAGCCTCTGCCCCCTGTCAATCCAACGGCCGGACTGTCAGGCCTAGCAGGCCTATCTTGCCCTTCGGGCAATGGCAGCTGTAGCCCACCGGGTCTAGGTCACATCCTCTTTCCCGAATTGGCCGAGTCAGCTCCTAGGTTGCTGCGCTCCCAGGAATCCCGTGTCTTGACCTGGCTGTCAAGCCTAGCAGGCCTATCTTGCCACTTCGGGCAATGGCAGGCGTAGCCCACCGGGTCTAGGCCATAGCCCCTTTCCCGAATTGGCCGAGTCAGCTCCTAGGTTGCTGCGCTCCCAGGAATCCCGTGTCTTCTGAGCCTCGGGCAGGAGGCCTGCAGGACCCGTGAACTTACTGACATTACTCGGCCCTTGTGCATTGTCCGACATTGCTGGTAAGCCGGGTTCTTCCAGGCAACCCGGCTAGCTGAGCCGGATCTCTTCCCAGGCAACCCGGCTAGCTGAGCCGGATCTCTTCCTAGGCAACCCGGCTAGTCGAGCCGGATCTCTTCCTCTGATCCGGCTAGACTTTGCCTGATGCCTCTTGGTCTCTCCCTGTATTTAAACATGATCCGGTCCGAGTGATCCGGTTTGTGAGACCCGGATTGACCTTCCTTTCCACTTCATAGCTCCCAACACTACCTCTTTGCCCTACCCGGGGGCAACCCCCCGACAGTAGTCCCCGAAGCTGGTGCGGTCCTACAGCCTCGGATGAAGGGCCGTAGCAGGTTAAAAACCAACGCCTTTAACCGAATCCCATATCACCCAATCTTGTCTCAGGATTTCCTGGGACACTTGGCAGGGAATCTCTGCGCAAAGCCTCATAATCCGGGTCTCTGATTTGACATGTCACTGACAGCACATTATCCGGATCCATCAGGTACTTGAGTGCATTTGACTAAATGACCGCGTCTCCTCGGTTTCTGCGCTGACCGGCACACTTGATCCGCACCACCGCTTCCAATTCTATGACCCACCATGTGCTTGAAATACACGGCCACATCAGCGACCGCAGAGTTTCAGGGCACTCTTCATCCGCCCACGCCCCGAAAACCGCGCGGTAGTGCGCCGGTTACCAGCTAGGGGCTATATATAGGGGTGCGGGGTTCCTCTTCTTCTTCCCCGCACCTCCCACTTCGAGAACTCCAACCGCGCCATTGACGCCGCTGCGATCTCGCCCTTGCGACCTCGCCGCGCCGGAGACCTCGACAACGCCGGAGAAAACTCGCCGGAGCCGCGCACCGCGCCCTGCGCCGCCGTTTCTTCGCCGGGCCTCTTCCTCGCCGTACTGCAACCGTGAGTTCTTCATCCCCTGCCATGATTCCCTCGAACGAGTTCATCTTCCGCCATGAACTTGCGCTTGCTTTCCCTAGATTCACTAGCAAACGAGTCCATTGCCGCGCCTTAGTGCATTCCCTAGATCTCCTTTCTAGGTTTTGCACTAGATTGCCCCAGTTTGGCTTGCCACTCATGAACAGTTCCGCCATATTTTTACTCGGGATTTCTTCTCTATTTTACTGCTGCGGTAGATCTTGCGTAACCCTAGATTCTCACGAAAAGGTGTTTGTAGTTACTAGCCGAATCACTTTTCCGCAGTAATTAGACCACGTTATCCGGGTTAGCCTCTACCGAATCCTTAACAGCTGATTCGGTTACACCTTATTCGATTCGTTCTGGATTAGAGATTCCGCATCTCTAACTCGGCTATATCTGACCTTTTGCAGGACTGATTCGGATATGCCGAAGCTGCCCCCCGGCAGTTGGGAGGGTTCCGACGTTACAAATGATGATCTGGAATGGCTGCTGAGCACCCGGCGTATAACACCTAAAGTTATATGCCGAAAACCGGGGAAAGAACTCGAACCGGTCACCCAACCGGGTGAGCGCGTTGTATTTCTAGCGCACTTCGAGCGCGGATTCGGACTCCCAGCGAGTGACTTCTTCCGGAGATTCCTAGATTTCTTCGGCCTGCAGCCTCACCACCTTCCGGCTAACTCCTTTGTCTCCCTGTCGGCTTTTACCTCCTTTATGGAGGGATATCTCGGTCTCTGGCCGACTGTCGAAACCTGGGCGAAGTACTTCCACCTCCGGAAACATACGATCCCGGGTAGTGACCCGAAGGTGATGACCGCCTGTGGTGCGTCCAGCATTACCCCGAGGGGGCTCCATCTTTCCCCGGATCACTGGCCTGGATACTTGCAAGAAATGGCAAAGGTCCTTCTTCTACGTGAAGAGCGTTGAAGGCCATGATGCTCTCAACTTGCCCGAGTTCAGGATCGAGCCCCCCACAGCCGAACTGAACTTCAGATATGATCCGGCTGACACTCTTGCGGAGCTTCAAATCATACATCAAACTTTGGAGGATTTTCTGGAGAAAGGCCTGCTCGCGGACGATCTCCTCCGGACCTTCGTCTGTCGCCGGGTCAGTCCTCTTCAACAACGCAAGCACAAGATTTGCCACATGGGTGGTCTGCTAGATCCTACCCGGATCAGCAAACATGACCTCACCAGAGTTTCCGTCAAGAGACGGGTAAACGCCATTGCCTACACCGAGATGTTGGACAAGTGGCGGTGGGGCGTGGAGCCGTTCCACCGAGATGCACTTCCACCACAGGTTAGTTCACCATTCTCCGAATCAATCCATACTTCATCAAAATGACATCGGACTAATCCAGATTTGCCTTGACTCTATGCAGCTGTTCGACCGCCAAATCACCGAAGATGGAGATCTCTCCACCAAAGTGTGGGGACCGGATCGCAGCCCGCTGCGCGAGGGCGAAGAGGATGCGGATACGGACGATTATTTGCCGATTCCGCGCGCCAAGCCCATTCGCAAGGGTAAGCAACCGACTATTTACAACCTTTCCGAGGATGAAGATGATGATTGCTGGATCCTAGATCCTATTGATGCCATTCCGATTTCATGGTCACAACCTTGTGTTCCAGCCAAACCGGATGCTCAAGGGACATCTCGGAAACGCCCTGATGCGTCCGGATCAGATGCCCCTCCAGCCAAGAGAATGAAGAAAACTGTCTCCAAACCGAATCGGCTCAAGGCCATGCCTACTACCAAGGGGTAATGCCAATTTCATTTGCTTTCTTCTTTATTAACCGAGTCATCTTTATCCGATTAACTGTTTACTTTGCTCTATGCAGTGACGTCCTCGTCACCGAGCAAACTCATTCATCCATTCTTTCTCCCATTCCTCCACTGGATACGGCCATGGAGCACCAGTCTCCTAAAAAGGCTGCCACCTCTCCCGCGCGTGCCACAACCGCCAAAACTCCCGCCGACTCTCGTTCCAGAGTCGGTTATTGACTGGAGAATGAGGAAATCTCGGGTCTACCCGAGATTCAACTTGGCCACGTCCTCTGAAGGAGTTGGAGAAGGAAAAAGCTAAGACTTCGGCTAAGTCTTTGACTAAGCCGGATCCTCGCCCTACCGCCAAGGCTCTGAATCAAGAGCAGCAGAAGAAGAAGAACAGCAGCAGCAGCAACCTCTCGAGAAGCAGCAGAAGCAGCAACAGGAAGTATCTAAACCACCACAGCAAGCGTCGCAGAACCAACCGAAGCAGCCAGATCCAGCCAAGACCCGGGCGCATCGCCTCTACCTAAGCCGACTCAGGTCTCCTTTGGCACAACTCCAACAACCTCGGATAAGCAGATGGTTGCTAGCAAGCCGGTTTCCGCCGCTCCATCAGCGACTCGGGTGCATGATCAACTCTCTGAGGCGATCACTCGCGCCCGCCTTAGTGGCCAGGTTCTGCCGAATCTCCGCACTCCGAGCGGCGACAACCTCGGCTCCGCAGAGCAATTTGTTAAAGCTTGGAATGCTGCGGACCTTGCCGAAGGCTCGACCACTTCAGCGTCGCCACATCCGGCTGGCCCTAGCCGGATGTTTCAATCTTACATTCTGTGCAGGCCTCGGTCACTGAAGCTAACCGGGTCTTCGAGGTAACTTTGCCGAATCCTGTTTTTATTTCACCATGATCAATCTACACTATCCCCAGTCCCCGAGATTCGGGTCGAACGACTGATACTCCTCCGAGTAAGAAAGTCATTCGGCTTGAATCTCTAACACTTGATCATAAATTTTGTCTTAGCTGAACAAAAATCGTGGGACTCCCAGTCCCCGAGTCTCTTTTCAATTGATTCGGTCAACTTTCTTTTTTATTAATCTCGGGCCTCCAGTCCCCGAGATTCGTTTTGGCTCATGCTGCTAGTCTCGGGTGCCAGTCCCCGAGACTCTTTTTACGCCATTAACCCTTTTCTTTCAGGAAACCACGACTGCTCGCAGCCGGATCTTTAAGCAGCTAGTCCTGCAGCACCAGGCCCTCCAAGCTTCCTTGATGCGCAAGTGAGGAGATGAAAAAGAAAGATCAGGAGCACAAGCGCGCTTTATCGGAGGAAAAGTCAGAAGTGACCCGGCTCCTGCGGGAGCTTGACCGGGTTGAAAAGTGAAGGAGAAGGTCAAGAAAGACCGGGACACGCTGCAGAGGGAGAAAGACTCGATCCAGAAGGAGCGAGACACTTTCAAAGCCGGGCTTGAGAAGCGGGCTGAATTGGACAAGAAAATCCAAACGCACGTTGCAGACGCTGAAGCCGAAGCTAAAGCGGCAAAAGATGATCTGGCTGCTCACAAGGCGATCAGCGCGAAATGGCTTGCTGATCTTGCTAGCCTTAATGAAGACATGGATCGTAAGTTTGCCGAATCTCCTCTTCCTCCTCTGCTCTTATCCGACACATCATTTCGTGTTACTCGTTTAACTCGGTGTTAGCTTATCTGAATGTAGGAGAGTTTACCAGCATCCGGCTTCAAGCCGCCAAAGCTGTGAGGGATGCCCGAGCTGAGAGAGCTAAGTTAACTGGAGCTCCCCTACCAGAGACGTGGGATGTCGAAGATCACATTACTGCACTCAGAGCTCGGATTGCTCCTTTGAAGGATTCCCATATTGATCTGTTTAATGCAAGCCTCAAAGCTCACCGAGTCTTGTTTCCTGAAGCTCGGCAAGTCCGGTCTGCGGACGAGCTAATCAAAGACCTGGATCAGGCAGAGACCCGGCTAAAGCAGTGGAGATCTTCGTCCGCCCGCGCTGGTGCTGACGCAGGTTTGCTATTCATCATGTCTTGGTATGAGCTGATTGATCTCGCCAAAGTGCGCTCCCTTCGCGAGGGTTCTTCATGGGCTTCAGATCCGGACCGGATCAAGATCCGCGAGGAAGCTGCCAACTTTATGGCCGAATTTGCAAACACCAAGCATCTTGATCTGAAGGCTCCGGTCTACTCGGATGGGGAAGAATCTGAAGAAGAGGAATCGGATGATGCCTCCTTGACGAATACGCCGAGTCTGAGGGCGAATCTGGTGATTCGGCTGACTCCGCCGAACAACCTGCAGCTTGTGACTCGGCCAAGACCTCCAAGATGCCAGCCACTGACTCGGCTGAAACTGCCGAACAAGCTGTAATCCGAACTTCCAAGACCCAGCCACAGATTCGGCTAAGGCCACAGAGCAAGTCACCGCCAAGACGTCAGTTGATCCGGATGCTTCCGAATCTGCCAAGATGCGAACTAAATCATAACTCCTCAGTAATTAAGATAACTCAGAGCATAGCATTAAGTATCATGACATGAAGTGAAAATAAGAACATGCTAGATCTAGTCATGGAGTAGTGCCAATGGTCACGCCCACATCCCCGGTAGCATGGTATTTTAGTTTATCTCTAATGAGGCAACAAAGTAAGGTAAAGATACCAAAGTGGATCGCAGAACTTTCTCTCACGTTCACTGCACTAGCCACCCCCGTTACTCCAACTAATGCACACGTTCCCCCACACACGCTCTCATAAACATGCTTGATCAAAACAAGTAAACAAGAACGGGGTACATAATATGCATCTATACTCATAACTGAAACAAACATTGCAATCTCAAACATATATTAACTCATAAAGATCCACCACAAAGGTATTACAATGGTGACCGTAGTCATGTTCAGCAGCTCATACGGTGCTAATTAGTGAAGCTCAAGAGAGGAGAGATACATAAGTTACTTCCACAAACCCATAGTCCAGAGGTGGACTACTCCCTCTTCATCATGGAGACGGTGGAGAAGTCGATGGAGAAGATGGAGACCACGCCGGCAGCGCCCGCCGGAGTTTTTCCCCTCCAATCTGCAGCTCCTGATCTCCGTTTCGGTGTTTCTGTATTTGTGCGGCGCTCCTTCCAGAGAACGATAGTCGTTTTTAGGTCAAGACAATGTCGGTGGAGCGAAGATCGACGGCAACGGAGCCACGAGGGCCAAACGGGTGGGCCCCACGCGGCCACAGTACCTGGCCGCGTGGGCCACCCCCGTTTGGTCCTCGGACCTCCGTTTGTTCGCTTCCTTCGCACACAGGTCTTCTTCCTTCCAAATATTGACGCCCGTAAATTTCCAGGTGATTTCGTTGACGTTTGGGTCCCTGAAACATTAAAATAAGAAAACGGGGTTTTCTGCCTCTGCAGGGTTAATTCCATAAAAATAGGAAATCATTGAGATATTTCCAAAATCATGATAAAACATTGATATAACCCTTATATGATGCAAATATGATTGGAATATAAGCAATTAAAGTGCAAAGTTCATGTATGCATTTTACATGCATCAGCTGGGCTGTTTGCGTCTTTTCCAGAAATACGCTTTCAGCGCAGGGAAGCGGAAATGCGCGGAGTGCGCTTCCACTTAAGTGACGTGGCAGCTGGGCCAGCCTGGGCCCGCCTGTCGGCGTCACTGGCGAGCCACGCTGGCCTCCTTCTTCTTCCCGCGTGAAGGGCTCGGGAGGGCCTGCGCAGCACGGCCGGCTCGGCCGTTGACCGTCGCTGTCGCTCCGGTGGGCGCCCATGGCCACCGAGGGGAAGGGGAGGAGCGCCCCGCCGCGCCGCGTCCGAGGACGGAGACCACGGCCACGGTGAGGTAGGGGGAGGCGACGCCCCGGTGCTCGTCCAGCGAGTTCGCCGCCGGCGGACGAAGATGGTGTCGTGGCTACGGGCCACCAAACGTTGAACTTCTTTGACTGGGAGGGAGAGGAGATCGAGGGGAACCTTGGTGCAGGTTTAATCGAAGAACAGCTCGCCTAGAGCTTGCCACGCTCGACGAATCGTCGGCGACGACCACGGCCGAAACGGAGCAGGGCTCCGCCGTTCCTCGATTAAAACAGCAAACGGGTTCCGGGGGGGGGGGGGGGGAGAGGGATGTGTGGTGTACCTGGAGGCTGCCAGGGAGCTTCTTTATAGGGTCTTGAGGGGGAGGCCGTAATGGCGGGCACGGTGAGGCGACCGGGGAGGTGTCCGGCGCTGCCGCGGGTTAATGAGCGCCGCGGTCACCGCGTGCGGCTACTGGAAGCGAGAGGGACGTGCTGGGACGGCTCTGCGGCTGACGAGAGGTCCCGTGGCGGCGGTGTAGCGTCGGCGCGTCGTCTTGCGCTTGACGGCGCTGTGTCGTCGGTGCGTCGTCTAGCTCGGCGGCGCTGTAGAGAGGGGGTGAGCTGGCGAGGAGGGGCGGCTGGGGGAGGTCGAGGGAGAGGGGGCCTGGACACGGCGACGCTCCACAGGGCAGCGAGGCAGGAGGACAGAAGGTAGGGACATGGGGAACGCCGGTGTGCGCGTCTGGGCGGCCAGAGCGCGCCACGGGCGGCATCACCACGTTCCCGACGACTGGATGCTCCAAACGGAAGATGGTTTTCACCTCTGTGCTCACAAGGACCAGACAAACACACCACAACAAAAATCAATCAAGGAGGAGAGACTTTGCAGAACAAATTTTTTAGAAAAGTAAAAACACCGAAGGTGTTCGATGAAATGATTTTGGTCTTACACAACTCAAATAAATTCCCAAAAATTAGGCATGGGTTATTTTGGTCAGGGAAGAGTGTCTATGGAGTTTGAGATCATTTGGGTGATGGGAAATTGGGTTTCAAGAAGATGGCCAAAAATGACCATAATGGCATGATCAAGGGAAAGTGGGGTTCCATGCTTATCCTTGGGGTGGTCTCCTGGTTTGGTGTGTCTAAGGACCATGTTGTCAAGATCACCAAGTATCAAGGTCATTGGAGTTTTCTTGGTGTAGGTTTGCTTGAAGAACTCAAAATGGCATCATTTGGGCTTACAAAGGAAGTAGTCTAAAGGTTGCTCAAATGGGTTTGCCTCCAAAAGGTGAAGTGTAGGAAATGCCAAAATATGCATTCCCTGAATTTATCAGAATTATTGGAGGTGCCTAGCTTGACTGAAACATTTAAGGACTAGAAATGGCAGTTTTGAAATTATTGGCTAACTTGGGAATATTGCATTGGAGTATGCAATATTTTTGCATGGGTTGTCTTTATATGGACATGGGGTCCTTTGGTATTTTTGGTGGAATTTTTAGGGCTATGGAAATGGGCTTTCCTTTTGTAGGTGGAGAAATTTGTTTAAGTTGTCCGATAATTAGGGCTAGGGTTTCCGAGAGAAAACCTAAGCACCAAAAATTATCAGGGTGATGGAATGGTTCATGGATTTCTGGAAATTCTTGAGAAAGCAATTTCCAAGTCAAATCATCCTCAAAAGATTTGAAGAAATATTTGGGGTAAGAGGAAAAGTTTTTCGGTGTCGGAAAACACCACTAAAATTAGGTACGGATTTTCGGGGTGTTACACTACTCCGACGAAAAGCGGCGCCAGGTCTCCCGCAGCGACGGCGCACGGAAGCGCGGCGTCCTCAAGTACAAGCACGGGGAGCCGGTGCCTCCCGCGTGGCACCGCCGCGATTTGCCGGAGTTCGACCGGCTCCGGCGCGAGCGCGAGCGCGAGATCCGCCGCCGCCAGCAGCTGCGCCTCCACGGCGAGGGCACCTCCTCCGCGGGCGCCAGCAGCTCCTCCGCCGCTCCAGGTGCTTCGCCGCCGGAGGGCTACAACCCCGAGCATTTCGGGGTCACACTCGGGCCGGAGGATTTCGTCTCCGACGAGCAGATGGAGCACATGATGGCCGCGGCGTTGCTGCGGTCCCAATACGAAGCGGAGGAGAAGGCCGCCACCGCCAAGCTCAACGCGGTGGTCAACGAGGGGCTTCTGCAGCAGGCGCTGGTCATCAGCACGCTCCCGCCCACCATCGACCTCGTCACCGACTCCGACGAGGAATGAAGCTCCTCCGCCGCTGCGTCGCCGCCGCGCCCATGGCTCCGGTAAGGAGCTGCATTTTGCCCACTAGGGTTTGATCGGCGGCGACCTAGGCTAGTGTAGTGATATAGGGTTAGATCGCCTATATTATTTTGTGTAGAAATCATCTGCTGGTACTGTCGAAATATGAACTCTTTGTTCCGCGAAATCTGAAATGTCTAAATCGTGGAATTGCAGTTTGCGTTTGCGGGTTCTGTTCTTCGCTGCACGAAAACTAGGTAAAAACACGAAAAAAGTGACCTGCAAGATGCTTTTGCGGTTTTGCCTTTTGCGGGTTCTGTTAGAGGTGAAGTCTAGGCCGTGATGGAGGGCATAAGCAACATACTGTGGGAATGGGCGTCAGCCCAGAGTAGGATCGAGGATAATGGCAAATTAGCCTATGCGATGGAGGCGCGGAGGATCTGCTATGAATCTGGAAAGTCAATCTTGGAGGAGTTGGAGAAGTTCTCCACCCTGTTGCAGACGGAACATCTTAATGTCTCCGAATCCAATCCGATCTGTTCAAGGTGCGATTCCAATTTGGATGAACCCGTCCGTCTCCTTGCCTTCGTCAAGATTCGGCCGCGTATCCCCAATTCCCCATGGAGACGCAGGAGAAGACCAAAATCAAATTGGAGATAGAGGAAACAAAGGAGAGGGACACGGTGCCGCCGAGGGTTTCCATTGAGATGGAAGAGAAGCTCTTTCATGACTACCGTCGCAAGTGGGAAAATTCGTGGTCCAGCAAGTTTGGGCGTTGTGGTCGATTCGAAGACACAAGTGACTTAACATGCCACTTTCTGCTTAGTTTTCCTTACGTTGCTTCAATTCTTCGTACTGCATATCTCGAGCAGGCAAGTTCCTACATTAGAATCGAAGAATTTACTTCTAATAGCTGATGAATTTGCTCATCTTCTTCTTTTGATGTTTGCAGCATTATTGAGTCCTATGCACTTTTCATACTGTACACCGGGACGCATCCCATATGCTGCTTCTACCGCAAGCACCTTGCAGTTTTACTCCGTCAAAGTCGCGGAAATAAAGAAAGCTCTCGGATTGACATGGCCACTGGATGTGTACGGTGTAATTGCTGTCCGAGACACAGTGGATCGCAACATTCTATTCCTGCGTGGAAGGGATAACTGTCAAACCATCACTCAAAAGGTTATTATTATATTCTTTCTGTTTTCTTTCTTCCTAGTTACCTGCTCATTTGTTGATTAGTTCAAAACAGGTACATTGAGAAATACGTGCTGTTAAGAACTCTTATTCAGCAATGCTCCATTAAACAATATAGGGGAAAGGAAAAATACTTCTAGCTTAGCAAAACTGATAATTTAATTCTGGATGCAGGATGCTTTTTTGCGCTTGACTGGCCCGTCTCGTGCAATTGTGACTCGGGACCCTATTCACTTGGAAATTGAGCTAAAAGCAAAGGGCAGAACAAAGTCTGAAGATAGAGTATTGATGACCCATACCTGGTATTACAGGGGTAATTATTGTGGGGTATATACCCTATATACCCCTCTTGTCACGAACCTTTGCAAGATAGTGTTAAGCTGTGAGGAACTTGAAGAATCGGTACAGGCGACTATTGTGGGTGTCCGTATTGTTGAAGGTAGTTCATCACCTTTCAAGTATGGAGGCCGAGTTATCTGCTCATCACCACCTCAGAACGGTATATTGCCTGATTCTCAACACACCGCTGAGCCCTCATTTCGGCAAGTTTTGCTTCAAAATGGAGAAATGGCTGTGTGTACAGATGGTTATCTCGATTTGGCAAGACATGTTGTTTCTGTAGAATTAGGTGGGCGGCTCAAAGTTCTTGTGTATGCCTACTCGCGATCTGGGGATGTCGCTGCATGCAGTCATATTTTATTTGATGCCCAAAAATGCAATGTAAGTCGTCGTGTATGTTACCTTGACAACTCTGAAGTAGAGATTTCTGTTGCTTGGTCATGCCTTGTTGGGGAGAAGCTTTCCATTTTGATGGAGGGACGTGTACACGAGTTGAGACCCAATTGGAAGGCAAGAAGGCAGAGACGCACTCCAAATTGGAGGGAAGGCACCGAACTGGAGATGGATGAAGTCAAGGAGATGGCAGAGGTGGAGACCAAATTGGAGATAGAGGAAGGCAAGGTGATGGTAGAGGCGGTTACCAGCTTAGAGATCAAGGAAGCCAAGGAGATGGCGAAGGCAGCGACCAAATTGGACATAGAGGAAGGCAAGAATCTGGCAGAGGCAGAGTCCAAATTGAAGGGGAGATGCAATGAGATGTCAGAAGTTGATACCAAATTGGAGATAGAGGAAGCCAACGAGATGGCTGCGGTGGAGATCAACCCAGAGATAGAGGAAGCCGATGAGATGTTGGAGGAACTGACGGCGATTTCCACGGACATGGAGGGCCTGTTTGATTTGTAGGATAGGAAAACCGTAGGTATAGGAAAATCGTAGGATTCCAATGTCATGTACACTCCAATCCTATAGGATTTTGCATACACCAAAGTTTGTTTGATTACACCAAAGGAATTGTAAAATGAGGTTGGAGTGAATGTTAGATTTCCTATGGAAGTAGTACAATGATTCCTATAGGAATTTTTCCTATAGGATCCAATCCTACAAATCAAATGACCATGATAGGAAAATTTCCTATAGGATTCATTCCTCCACAAATCCTTTGCAATTCCTTTGAATCAAATGAGCCCAGAGAATATGTTTGCTGACTACCGTGATGGTTGGGAATGGTTGTGGTCCAGCAAGTTTGATCGTTGTGGTAGCTTCCTCGACACGAGTGAGTAAACGTGCACTCATGCTTATTTTCTGCTCATCTGAAATTCCGTCCTAATCCCTAGAATCAATCCTTCAAGCAAATACTTCGTTTCCTTCTATGATACAAGCCATTTACTTGTGCTAACCAAATTAATCTTCTACATTTGCTTGTATCCTTCTATAATTGAAGCCATTTACTTGTGCTAACCAAATTAATACTCTACATCTTACTTATTCTTCTACCATGGCTGCAGCCTCGTTGAGTTCCATGCACTTTACACACTGCACATCAGGACACCTCCCACATTCTGCTGTGGTCGCAAGCACCTTGCAGATTTACTCTATCAATGTTGAAGAAATGAATGAAGCTCTTGCATTGAAGTGCCCACTTCACGTGTACGGCGTGGTTGCCGCTCGAGATGCTTTGGATCGTAATCGTAACCTAATTTTCCTTCGTCAAAGATACAACTGCCAAACCCTCACTCAAAAGGTATTTTTATAATATCTGTTAAAAAAACAGTTCTTGCAGTTTATCAGTATTCATTTTTCTTGTTTTGTTGACTACAGTCAATGGCAAATGCAGGATCCTTCTTGTGCCTGACTGGCCCGTCTCGTGCAATTGTGGCTATAGACCCTGTTGACTTCGAGATTGAACTAAAAGTAAGGGGCAGAACAGAGTCTGAAGATAGAGTGTTGATGATCAAGTCTTTCACTACAGTGGTAATTTATCTGCAGATACCACTCTGTCGAATGACTTGTGCAAAATTGTGTTAGATTTTAAGGAACTTAAACAAACAGTCCAGGCTACTATTGTTGGCATCCGTGTTGTTAAAGGGAAGCCTTTTAAACATGGTTGCCGAGTTATCTGCATTGCGGAGCCACCGTCCAAGCCAGTTGAGCTTCAAGAGGAAGTGTCCAAGCCAGTTGTGCTTCGAGGAGATAGAATGACCCCTATGCATTCAGATTATCATATTGGTCTGTGGAGGCATGTTGTTTCCGTCGAATTACAGGGAAGGCTGAAAGTTGTCATATATACCTACTCGTCAACTGGTCATAAAGAAACTGCACGTGGTCATGTCTTCTTCACAGCCAGAGAATGCAAAACAAGTTGGCGCAGATGCAATCTTAACCATTCTGAGGTGGAGGTTACCGTTGCTTGGTCTCGCCTTGTTCGGGACAAGCTGTCCCTCTTGAGCGAGGGAGAGCTCTGAACTTTACTACCCTTTGGCAGTTGAAAGCTTTCTAATTCTAGTCTTTCCACTGAAATGATTGATGCTTTGTATATAGGCAATGTAACTGGCATCATTTGAACGTGTTGAATGCATAATGTGTGATAGCGGTTTTTGGCGTTTGTAGTTATAAATACACGGTGATTTGCTGAAGAGAATTATGTTTGGCCTGGTTGTTTTATTTAGCCACCTTTCCTGTTTGGTGAACAACTAAATAAGTTTCGGCTCATGTACAATTCTGGATACATTAATCAGTTTGTTCAAATGTTTAAAAGGGAATATTTTGTTCAAATAATTAAAAGGGAAAAGATTTTTCAAATATTTTATATATATAAAAGAATTTTTTATTTAAATATTTAAAAGGGGTAATGTTTGTTAATATATTTTAAAAGGGAAAAGTTTGTTCAAATATTCTTAATTTGTTTGAATACTTTCTTTGTCAAGAGCGCAGCTACTCGCTCTTTATGAAATGCATTCATGTCATATATTTACATGCGACAAAACCTTCAGTTTTTTAGGAAGCTAATGGACTAAGTAGTTTCAGTTGCACACCTAGAGTCTGGAGATGTCTCCTTCGGTGATTTATTATCCGTTGATAAGCAAGGAGATTGTGGGCCTGAAGCTTCAACATCCATTACTGCCCAAAAACTATGGTGCAATGGTTGAAAATGTTAGGATGGCGCAGAAGCATAAGGAGAATCAAAATGAGTCTGAATGGTGTGAAACATGTGCTACAACTTCACTTGTTCCGGTAAGTTTGTGGATTCCCAACATTTCTTAAAACACGAATTCATTTGTTTTATTGGTTGTTAACGGATTTGTTGGTATTATTTGTAAGAGGTCTGTTTTAATCACCCGCACTTCTAAACCAGCATATCTAAGAGGTAAAAAATATTCAGTATTGTAGTCGTGCCCCTTTTTCAAAGTATTCACGACCCTGGGCATGTCCAGTAACCTCGACTTCGCCGATGATCACATCCCAAATAGCGGTTTCAGCATTTGTTGATGAATATTTGATCAGGTAAATCTTTGTGGTTTGGGGCATTTATTATTTGAATATTGAGATATTTGAATAGAGGTCGCATGCTAAATAGTTAGTTGGTTCCATCTGAACTCCAATTTTAAAGTAAGTTCAAATAGATTCTATTGAAAGTAGTGCAGTCTGCAAGTGTGTTCCTTACATGTGCAAGAGTAATTATCGAAGTAGTAATCAAGTGTCATTATAACTCACAGTCATTGGTTTGGTTTGCCAAATCTCTCTCGTACTCATGTGTTGTTTGCTCTCAGGACCGTGGTTCTGTGCTTGCTGCATTACTCTGCTTCATTTGATGCTTCTCTGCCATAGCTGCCTCATGGAAAAACGCCAATTTGGACCAGTCAACAAGTCCCCACAACATGAGGAAGGTTTGTTTCTTTATACATTTTCTCTTTTACTTGTTATATACAAGCTCATCTTCCTTATTCTAAGTCAATCCTGACACTGGTCTGAGCAGCGATATAATTTAGAGTATTGACCTATTAATCTGTGATCAACGTATTATTGTCAGGCTACTCAAATCTACTAGAACAATTCTCATTTAGAACCACTAAGATTGTTCTATATAAATTTGAGGAGTATGTTTTGTCGAAGATGTTGGCTTAGGACACAAAGCTGTGGGATACTGAGCACAACCAAGATTGCATACAATTTTGTTCAAGAAAACGCAAAAGAACTGTTCTAGTAGATTCTGAGTAACCTGACACACACACCCACATGCACACGCCCACGCCCACACACCGATTTCGTTAATCTGAAATTTGAATCTGATACTACATGTTGTGCTTGTGCTTCCAGCCTTCAAACATTTT
The DNA here is from genome assembly GCA_947311845.1 of Poa pratensis. Taxonomy (NCBI): domain Eukaryota; kingdom Viridiplantae; phylum Streptophyta; class Magnoliopsida; order Poales; family Poaceae; genus Poa; species Poa pratensis. The sequence continues at coordinate 9,866,036 of CAMZMU010000057.1, forward strand.
TTTAGCCTTTGCAGAATTCATACACTGAGCTATACGAATTTACCATTTTCCTTCATGTTTCGTTAATCTGAAATTTTAAGATCTAATGTTGTAAAATAAAGCACAAATGAGTCTGCTCACAGATATTTTTTTGCCACTAAACCATCCAATGCTTAAGTCCGATGCTAGAGGTTGTGCGTGAGCTTCAGCCTCTGTTATTGGTGTTGCTTCTGGATCTGGTGGGCCTCCATCGTCCAATGAGATTCTGGAGATGCCCCTCCCTTCCCTAGGTCCAGTCATGTGGCTTGCCCCCAATCAGATGAAGGAAAAAATGGTCAGTCTACCTCATGGTCAATCTGGAAGGAACGCAACAATCAAATCTTCAATGCTACTGCTGCTTCAACCCATGACACTCTCGATGCAATATGGACTGAACTCCTCTCCTGGAAGCAAGCTGGCCTCAAGGCCTCACCAGATGATTCGAGACCCCCTGAACCTGTAGTTGTAATCGGCAGGGACTTAAAATCAGCTCTTTGATTGGTTGTCCGTTTTAGTTACTTTATATTTTACTCCTTAATTAATGAAAGCAGCGCTGCTGCATTTCGTCAAAAAGAAAATTCAGATAGGACAGATTTTTTTGTCAATACCGAAGAATCTTAAACACTTCATGGAGTGGAGACTGGAGCATCTTAGTCTTAGATGCAGAGTTCTAGATTTTGATTATTCGTTTAAATTGGTTCCCTGAGAGAAACTGTGGCTGTGGCAACGTGGTACATCTGGTGGGAACGCTAGTCGCTGGTTAATTGTGAAAATGTCCAATCCTCCAGGAATCGGCTGTTGCTCGCCACATTGGCTGCCACCGGTTAATGCTAGCTGAATCATATTCCAGTGAAGCAATCAAACTGCTGAGCCAACAAGTACTGCCTAACTTGGAGCCAGATTAAGCGTATCCAGTTGCGGTTATTGTTCAGGAATGCATCGATCTGGCTAGAGAGATTTACTGAATCAACTTGTGTTTTCTGTCCACGGGAGGAAAATGCTGTAACACACATAGCACGGGCGATTATCTTTTTTTGTTTTGCGAATAGCACGAGGCAATGGTGGTTCGTTTCTAGCCGCGGTCGGTGACTACGCGTTGGGCCCCACAGGTCAGCGATAGCAGGCAGGAGTTGCGAAAACAACAAAAGACCGCAAGGGTTTTGGTCGCGAGTCGCACCCGCCGCCGTGGCCGCATCGCACGCAAACTTTCGAGTCTCGAGAGAGGCGAAGAAGAGGGCGAGGGCGAGGCGAGAGCATCCGAGCAAGAGGGCGGGGAGCATGGGCGCTGGGGAAGGAAGGCAGCCGGGAGCAAGGACAAGGGCGGCGCCGCCGCCGCCCGGACGTCCCTGGACGGCCTGCGGGACAAGAACGTGATGCAGCTCAAGAAGCTCAACACGGCGCTCTTCCCGGTCCGCTACAACAACAAGTATTACCAGGACGCCATCGCCTCCAAGGACTTCTCCAAGCTCGGTGAGCACGTCCCCCCCACCGTCTCTTCCAATCTCGTTCTAATCCCCGCCTCGCGCCGCCGGGATCAGTTGGCGACCCCATCCGGTCGTTTCTTGTATTGGTATCGATTATATCTACCTCAGCCATTGGATCTGCGGACAGAAGACAGGAAAGGCTTTATTGCTTTGTGATTGGGCCGGAATAACCATTTGGATTTAGATTTTGGAAGGGGGGCGTGCAAATGCGAATGCGGATTTAACAATTTGTTTGGCCATAGAAGATCTCGGAGGGTCTGGGTAGCCATGGTCTTATGCTGGGGTCTTGTGTATGCATCTAGGATGCTGCCATATTGATTTGTCTGCTGGTTCGGCTGATTTCAGTATGAGAAAATATGTTGCTGCTTTTCTGATTGTTGTCTTTTCCTGTCTCTTTGCAGCTTACTACAGTGATATATGTGTTGGGGCAATTGCTTGTCGCTTGGAGAAGGATGGAGGGCGGTATGTGTTTATATCATGACTCTGGGTGTATTGGCGCCCTACCGTGGTCTTGGTCTTGGTGAGACTTTTGACCTACCTAATTTATTCTTGGTTATAAATATATATGAAGAGATCACCCTGTTGGGCGTGAGATCTAGAACCTTACAAGCAAGAGAACAACTGCGTGCTTATTTTCCTGATTGCTGACATTGTGTATCAGAGAGTAATTTCTGAATAGTTATATGGCTACTGCATTGCATCATCTGCATTTTATCTTGTAACCTAAATTTTAACTCCAGAAACTAATGATGATGATCATGCTTCTGTCACCATCTTCAATTGAAATCATGTTGGTTGTGTCTAGGATCTTAGAAGCGGCTATCTGCCATAACCTGCTCATGAATTAAGGTTTATCACGTTATATCCTGTATGTGCTCTAGTGATGTATAGATGGTAAACTTACTGTTCTAAAAACCTTTGGAAAGGATTTTATTGAAGACAGAAAAGAATTTAAACATGTACCAGTATTATTCTATATGCGTGTTTACATGTAATCACTGCAGCTGTTTATCTCGTGCAACTGCTAAAAGAACTATTTACATGTATCAAGCACAGGAAAAATAAGTTAAAAATAATGGGCTGACAATGATGTTACTAATTTAACACGTGCAATAAAATACCTCGTGACTTCAACTACAGTCAGAATAACATTAAAGATCACCGCGCAATAAAAATCATGACTGACCCTTCTTTTTTCAAGCAACTGCTGCCCCGTTGGTCATAGTATCCTATGATATGTTAGTGTGCACACAGTGCTCCCAGTGACTTGGTAGCACATGAGGTTAGCCTTGCTTAGCTAGTGTCTTTGCGTAAAATCAGTTATTTATAGTTTGTTGTTTTTTTCGTTAAGTTTAGAGTCCTCTAAATGCTAATACTGCACTGTTGGCTGCTAACATGATTTTTTTTGAGTTTACACCATTTAATGAAAGAAACTCTGGCCTTCTTTCACAACTTATGCTGTGAAGAATTTTGAGTTTGTTCTGAGGGAAAGATTCTGAGGGAAAGATTCATATGATTAACATAGAACTGTTTAGAAGGTGATGTTTGGATAAGAAAGTTTGTGTAGGACTACACTGCAGAAAATTTTGTTTGTTACCGTTTACCCCTACTGCAACACTGTCTCAAAAGATGAATTCTACTCTGCCTGTACTTATTTACATGGCATCCTGGTTCTTCACGATTGAACTTTGACCACTAATTTGATCAGTAATACATAAGCCATGTGCCATAAAAATCATACCTTTAGAAACTTTATTCGACTACGAATTTACTGATATAATTTTCGTGACATATAATCCATGTTTCTTTGGTCAAACTGATGGTCAAATTTGGACCTTGAAAGCGTGTGCGTCATGTAAGTGTGGACGAGGGAGTAGTTGAAAGAATATGACTATCAACTTGTTGTAAACTTCCCATTCTTGAAATACACTTTGCATGATTTTGCTCTTTTGAAATATTTTTCACTTTATATACAAAAATGAACAGTTTGCTTTTGGCAACGACACAAGCTAGTTTATAAGAGTTGTGCTCCCTTATAATTGATTTGTCGTACTTTGACAGGAACGAAGCTGCTGAATCATGTTTTCGATCTCTGTGCGAAGCAGAACATCTCGGAGATATACTTGCACGTTCAGACAAACAACGACGATGCCATTGCTTTCTACAAGAAGTTTGGGTTCGAAATAACAGAGACGATCTATCAGTACTATAAGAACATCACTCCACCGGATTGCCACGTTCTTACCAAATTTATTGGTCAGGCTGCTACAAAGAAATGAGCAGCCACCGCTCTGTTCTTGTGGCAGCTGTGGTCCTGTTGCATTACATTTTCATTTTTGTCTGAGTTCTAACATTACTTTGTAAACATGAGTAACCTGGCTGCATCACTAAGACATCATTTTTACATTGGGTGTGTTCTTTATCCCACCCTGCTCCAGTAACATGTGTGCCTGCCTTAACTAATATACTGATATGCGGTGTACGGTAGCAAATTTTGACCTTACATAAATACCCACGTTCTCTCTGCCTGCTCATTTTGAAGAAATACCCATGTTGGTCTCTCTGCCTACTCATTTTGGCATGCGTCGGCTGTGTGCTCTTGAACCAAGATGTCAAGTCCTACATTAGGTCAGAAATAGGTTGTAGTTTGTGATGATTCAGTTTTTCGCTCGTGAGAATTTGTGTTATCTTAAGATATGTTTATCATGTTACATTTTGGGTCAGAGTTGCAGAGACCCTCAAACTAAGACCGAGTAAGACCTGCTGCCCAACATGTATGCCGAGGGTTTGCGTGCAGTTGCCGAGGATTTTCGGCCGTCGGTATATTGCGCGATTCCTGTAGTGAGGCCGACATTTTATTGCTTTGCCGAGTAAGACCTGTTGCCCAACATGTATGCCGAGGGTTTGCGTGCACTTGCGGATTGTACAATGGTTGTGTGGGATTTTATGGCTCTGACGAGCATTTTGGAACAAAGGAATAACTGTTGAACAGCTTTCAAATGGAAGAGCAAAAAATGCCGTCATATTTGTTGAGGAGTTTTGAAGAGGCATCTCCTAGATACAGGAGGGAAGCCAATGACAAGCTCAGTGGGATCTGTAGAAACAAAGGGTAAGCTGGGCAGCTAATTCTAATATGTACCACGATACAATAGAAAGTACTGCCAACGTAATGTTTCACTGCTAGTAAGCATTTCCACCTGAAGAGTCGGTATGTTGTTTGCCAACTAATGGAGCAGCAGCTTGGTAACAGCGTGACTGACCACAACTGATACCTGAGGTAATTGTAAGGCAAAATGTAGCTATTCATAATTTATTAATAATCTCGAGTACTGGAACACCAAGTAAACCACAACGACATTCCAGCCACAGTAACATACTCTTTAACCTCATAACAACCAAAGGACATTTTGCCATTGCTACTATGATTTCAGAGGCCAGCGAAGTGGTGTGTTCATTCCTGTGTCACATGTAAGGAGGGATGTATACCTGGAAAATTACATCAATGAATTGACTCGACATGGAAAACTGCATTGTCATTTCTGACTAATACAAGAAGAGACACCATTTCCCTATACAGTTATCGTAAAGAGATAAAGTTTCAGCAATGCAGCCAATCCCAACTGCAACAAGAATATCGCTGCAACGATCAGAACCCACCGCTCCCCAGAGTTTAAGATGTGGGCACGTAGATTGACAGCAACAAAGGTAGCAGACATAAACCCAGCGACACCAGCAATAACCCATCTGAATATTTCTATTGGCACAATGGACAGAAGCTGTAACACAAAAGGAGAAGAAAAATGTTAGTCCTGAGTTAAATTGAAGCCCCCAATTTTACTTAGTTTATGGCGCATAAGTGTAGGTAGGAGTAAACCAAGGTCATTTAAACAGATTGTTGGTTTGCCTGCTAAACAAGACATGACACCGACAACGCTAAATAACAGACTATGTCCTCGACAAAATCTTACAGGATCAGGGAATAGCAGATAGACAACCTATATAGTGCAAACTTAAACTGATTAACAAACTGAGATAGAAGCCTAAACTTGAAACAATGAACCATAGAAGAGCAGCTACCAACATTCTAAATAGAATTCAAAGTCTACCCGCATTTTAAGGATGTTACTTACCGATGCTGGAATGAAGACGAACAAAGAGTATCCATACAGGCACCACAATTGCACCAGTCCAGCAGGTGCTGAGAAGTACTTAAGAATGACATATAACCCAAGGGGCACAAAGGTCACATAGCCATAGAACAACCCAGCAGACCATGTAACCAGATTAATGTCATAGGTCCACTCTTTCTTGTGCCATTTGTGGGACAGATACGTGACGAACGTGGCAATGGATGCAGCAACAAAAATCAAGGTGGTGCATGTCCAGAATGGCCCATACCTATAAAAAGCAAGTTATAAGAACTAGCAGGCATATAATCAACATCTATAGTTTCAAAGTAACTTGATTAGAAGTTCAAATTTGCAACTTTTAATGATTCCTCGATTTGTAAGAAATATACCATTCACCAAAAAGGAATTATTTATTTCATTATTTTTCTAGATACAATTATTCCACATAATCGACAGGTTAGTTAAAATCAAAACATGGTGAATTGTAAAATATAAACAGTGCACATGGTTCCTATTATCATTGTGTGGAATGTAGACGTAGGCAATAAAATAGGTGGCACAAATATAATTGGAATATTAACAAAGGATACTGTACATATGACTATTGGATCGCATGCTCTAGCCAATTCTCCTAAAAGACCGATCTGTTAGGAGAGACTAGGCAATTGTATTTCAACACCCCCCCCTCACGTCTAGGCCCGTAGGGCTGCTATTTTTTTTAGACGCACGCCTAGGCTCACGGGCCTAGTACGTGGATCTTTTTGGGGAGGCCACAAATATTTATTTTAATACTGCGTTGGCTGGGACTTGAACCCGAGACCTTTTGGCTCTGATACCATATTGGATCTAGTAAAAGACCGATCTGTTAGGAGAGACTAGGCAATTGTATTTCAACAATGACAAGCTATTTTATCATATCCGACTGGCAGTTACGGACACCTAATCACTGGGAACTGTCCTAAGTTACAGTGACTGGGGCTTGTATTGCTCCTCTTTGTGGGAGGAAGAATCCAGTCGGGTAGATTACCATATGCTTTAGCAAAGTTTAATCATAATCCAGGTGTAATCTACAGATCATCTTGTTAACTATGCCACAAACTAATGAGATGAAACAGTCCAGCTTTCAAATGCTTAGCTTTAGCAAAGTTTAATCATAATCCAGGTGTACTCTACAGACCATCTTGTTAACTATGCCATAAACTAATGAGATGAAACAGTCCAGCTAGTTTAACTGAACACTGATGTGCCACAGCACAGCTGAATGAAACCTCAAACTAAGATTTGAATATTTTGAAGGCATGGAACCTAGTAGGATTCAAGGAAAAGAATGCTAGGAGATACTATGTGATCGAACGATTAACTTTCCTTTAGGATACCAAATGAAAATATCCAGTGTTCCACTTCATCCACTTAAATAAGAAATGTCAATAGCAAACAATGCCTCACCATGTGAATAAACCCCGCTCTCTCATCTAAATAAAGGGCCTACAATTAGAAGATCGTTTCAAGACCAACGAATCATCTCAACAGCATTCCCACTGTTCACATGCATTATTTACCACCAGAAGGATTAGCTAGTTTAAGAGCAACACATCCCACTACTCCAGAACAGAGCTTACGGAATCGTCAGCCACATAAGCAACTGATTCATGAAATTAGAACCTTAGTCTTAATAACTTGGTAAACAACACACTCCTATTCCGCAGTTTGAAGAAATCATATCAGGAACCATGCCCAGCAAAACCCGTACAATATTCTATTATTTCACACTCCATTCGCTTCTAAGCATGCGGGTCATAGCAACGAAGCCGAAATAAAGAGTAGGGAATACGATTGAAGCATACAGGTCGGGTTTCTCGGAAGTCTTCTCGGTGAAGGTACCGCGGAAGGGGAAGACCGACTCCCAGATCCTCTCGACGACGTCGGAGGTGTCAACGTCGAAGTAGGGCTTGTACGCAGCCACGGAGAACATCCGGAACCAGCCGCCCTGCGCGGCATCGTCCGAGCCCCCACCGCCACCTCTGCCGCCGCCTCCTCCAGCCTTGGACGAGAAGGTGTCTGCATAGCCGCTGGAACCAAGTCAGATCCGCGCGCGAGACTCAATGTCAGAGCAGAGAGGAGAGGAGAGGAGGAGGAGATCTGATCTCACCGTCCGCGTCGGTGGGCGGGCGGTAGGCGCCGGAGATCTTGCCCCTGGTGTCGGAAGGCGGGAAGGTCTGGAGGTTGGAGTCGGCGAACTTGATGGTCTGCGGATCTGGCCCCGTCGCCGCCTGCCCGAGACGCGAGGAGGTGAGGCGCGAGAAGAGATAATGGATGAGCGGTGCGCGGGTTGATTGGAGGCTGGGTTGGTACTTACCGGGACGGATCCGGAGGCCTTGGGGTCGTCGAGGGAGGAGTATCCCCCGCCGGACATCATCTTGGCCGGCGACGGAGAGGAGGGGAAGCTTCGGGGCGGAGCAAAGCGTCGCGCAGCGGCAAGGTGGGAGTTCGGCCGGCCGCGTGAAGTGAAACGAGAGGTGCTTTTACTCGGATCTCGTTGCGGTTGCGGCTGTTATAAACCCGCGCCAAGTAGACGTCGGACGGTACAGCAAGAAACGCCGTGTAGCTCAGTGCGTTGAAAACAAAGGTTTATATCTCTTCTCTTCTCTTCTCTCCTATCTAAAAATTTGGTTCCCATATTTACGTCAAAGATTTCGTCCAAGGAAAAAAAAATCTCCCCGTAATCCCCGGCGGTTTCTCCCGAGAACTTTGTTCCCTAATCTGCAAACGTGTTAACATTTCAACACAACCTAGCAGTCTCCGGGTTGACCCCAGGCCACTCCGAGGCGCACGGGAAGCCGCCGCAGAAACCTCCGACAACCCTCGCCGCCGCCAGACGAGGCGTCCCACGGCAGACGGCAGCGGCGGGCGTCTCCTCCGGTTTTTCATCCCAGCAATTCAAATCGACTGTACAGAACTGGCATGTGCCGACCTAGATGCGGCTGCGACTGTGCGCCACCATGGCCTCCGCCCCGACGACTGCGTGCGTCACTGCTCCAACGCGAAGCTCCCTGCTGCTCCCCAGTCCCCCCCGCCGGGTGCTCCGCCTCGGCAGGCGGATTTTCACCACCGGGAGCCTTGTGCCGCCCCAGAAGCGATCGCGCTCCACTATGGCGCGTCCCATGTGCGTCCGGCTCGGTCACCATGGCCTCGGCGCCAACGGCGCGCCGCTTTGCTACTCCACGGAGTCCCTGCTGCTCCCCTCTGGCCTTGCTACGGCGCCCGTTGGTAGCCTGGCGACTACAGGTCATGTCTGCCGATCTGTCGCCGGCAATTCAGTTGGCGCAGCCTTCGAGCCTCGGCCTGGCTTCCGGTCTTAGGTGTTGTTCGTGAGTTGCTGCGTCTCCACGAGAAATCCGTGCTCAAGCCATGTCTGTGAGCTGAACAGGCCTTAGTTTCCGGTTGTATTGTCTCTCTCTTCAGTCAGTCGACATGCAGCAACAGTTTCTTTATGTTTTGATGTTAAATGAATGATATGAGTACCAATTTTTCATGTTGTGCATGGCTAGGAGACTGGTGGAGGATGTTACCATCAGCTTCTGTAGGAGCTTCTCAGCAACAATCGAAGTCGACACCGATAGCAGACAATTGAAGGAAACTAGATTCAAACGGCGTGGCTCGCCGCGCGGCACTTGTTGTTTCTTTTAATTTCTTGCCCGTGGTTACCACATTTTATACAGAATATTAAAAAGATAATTCATATACATATGTATAAACATGTGGTACTTGGAGTTGTACCATATTTGGTTTGTGGCAGAGACATGGGTCTATAGATTTGAAAGCAGACTTTAGGATCGTATGAAATCAACAATCACCACATCATACAATCAAAATATTAAGAAACAGGAAGATCAGAGCAATGATGTATCTCATAGGGAAAGTGATAGAAATTCACACCACCATGACATAATACATATGCTCGCATGGAAGTAGTAATAAATACATAAGTTTTGACCAGATCGAAAACACGATCTCAAACACCTAATGAGTTTCATGTAACCGATAACGATTTGAAAAGTCAGTGCTGCTAGTCTCAACAACATTAACAATGAGACATCAGCAATAAAGACCACGGCTTGCAGGGGGCAGTCATGGACAGAGAATTACAGCAAAATAAGTCTTGCAGGGGGCAGTCACGGACATCAGCAACAAAGACCACGGCTTGCAGGGGGCAGTCACGGACAGAGACTTACAGCAAAATAAGTTTGTGCTCCAGGAACAAAGTTCAGAATTAATCGAGACCGTAGTTTTGTGGCTAGAAACAACTATAAGTTTTGTTTTGCACAGTAGCATCTCTGGAGAGCGTCATAATATCAGGAATGCGCTTGGCTAAGAAAACCTATTCATGGCTTATCGTAAGTTTTATTTCTTAAGTTTATTTTTAAGGATTGTAGTTTGTTTTAATATGGATATTCAATAATTAATAGTTACCTACCTTCTCAGACCCATGGTTTATATCAAGACACTGTGGTGCATTGTGTGAATGAATTCTAAAAATCTTAGCAGCTAAAGAGAATAAATATAGAGATACTTCCAAATATAGCAACATCACGCTACTGAAGAAGCATCACAAATTGTATTATTTCACTGATATCAATCACTCTTAGCAATACAGATGGTAATGTTATAACACCTTGTTAGTACAAACATAGTAACTGCTTGCCAAGGGATGATATAATCTTGTATGTAGTGTGAATGGTAAGGTATTGAGCTTAATCTTCAGGCCTAGGAGACGCAATGGATTCATGAAGAAATAAAAGAATAAGAGCAGGTTGGTCTAACGAAACGACCATATCTACTACAATCACTCGGGGATCTTGAGGTACCCTAACTGCACAAAGTGGAAACAAATCATTAAACTGAGACAATTCTGCCATTTTTCTAGTCGACCATTAGAGTGGCAAATTATACCCTTGTGCGCCACAAAGGATTCGGGGTAGAGAAAACAGTCCCCAGCAAACCAGAACACGCAAGGGAGAGAAGCCAGGGATGTAGGGGGCGAACCTTGGACCACCCCTGTGCCTCCTTTTGCTGCCTTGCATGAGGAAGTGGGTCGGGGTGGAGGATGCGGGGCTCGGGCTACACAACACTGAGATGGGGGAGAAGCGCACACGACGACAACCTGCACTCCTCCTGTTTAAAAGAGTAATTTCACCCTCGAGCCTACAGAGCAAAAGCAACTATTTAACATGCAAAAAACACATCTGGATCTTAGGAAAAGTACAGGAGAGACTCATTTACAATTGATGGGTAACACAAGAATAACTAACAATTGTGAATTTTCTGTCACTAAACTAAATATATAATAATGAGTTCACCATGCCCACATTTTTTTTGGCAGCAATTAACATAGCATGGATAAATGTTTCAGTATGCATGGATAAATGTTTCAGTATGCATGGATAAACTATAATAATGGGCCACATATTTTTCGGCAGCAATTAACAGAGCATGGATAATGAGTTCACCATGTCCCAACACAATCATGTATAGACCAGATGGGGGAGAGTTAGGTGAGAAGACCAACGGCAAGATAAATGAGGATGAACCCTGTTCCTGACCAGCAAGAGAAATGAGATTAAAAAGGTGATAATACTGAATCTTTAACACAGTCAGCACAAAACCGGGAACATGCTGACTCATAACTACTGTAGGTCTGCAGTCGCACAATTCCAAATAATTTCCATACAGGACAGAAGCGCCAACAATAACATGTAGGTTGTAAAATATAATTAACTTGCTTATCAATGCAGAGTAAAAGAATGCAGCAAATATTGTGCTAACCATTTCTCAAAACAGTAAATGGAAATTATTTAGGATATCATTATTCAAATTTTATTTTTGGTGCAGCCAATTTAATGAAGAAAACAACATGATTTATTTTTCGTAGGAAGAGTATTTACTAACAATACTTCACATCAATATGTGCATTGAGAATTACATTGATAGGAAAGGCAAAGCACCGCAACTTTTTTGTATAAATCACGCCTTGGAAATATAATCGAATTCGTCAAATCAAGCGCTAGAAAGGCCAAATGATGTGTTGAGGCAACTTCCTGTAACATAATAAACTCAAGCAATCAAAAGAGTGGCGAGGAAGTCCAGAACTGCAGCTCCTGGAAAGTCCAACATGCCATGCATACAGCTAGAACCATAATAAAACATGTAGTGGCGAGCAAGTCCAAGAATGCATCTCCTGGAAAGTCCAAAACGCCATGCATACAGCTAAACCATAATGAAACATGTAGTGATACGCATGTACATATTTTTTCGTGAAACAAAAGACATGGTACAGTTTGCATGACAGGCAGAGAGGCAATAGCAACAAGAAGACAATCACATATAAAGAAAGGGTATCCTTTCCGTGAAAACCATTAATATAACTTTGTAGGTCACGTAAATAAGAATGATACGCGCTGATAGTGCGGACTGAAACTAAGATGATTTGTATACTTTCTTTTCTGCTTTTTCACTTGGTTTGGCAAAGACTGGTACACATGGTGTTTAGAAGGGTGGTTATTTGTCTTGTTTTATATGTAATAAGGTATCAGACCTAAATAAGATGGCCACCCATCCAGTAGCACTTTCCAAAGAAAAAAAATGCCAGATTAAGAGCTTATCGTTGGTATAGACAGAGCTAATATCCAAGGTAGTCGCATCACTTTATAAGCAAATTTAAAGTCAAGGATTTACCTTAGATGAAGGACTGAACCCTCTGTTTCTTATTTGATGCTGGTGTCGGTTTGGTTAGTTACTTGATACAAAGAAGCAATTGGATGCAGTGGAAAATGGAAACCAGATTCTCTCTTTTTATCCGACACACAAAAATACATATAAACTTTTACCTACAATATCTTTAATCTATGAGACTGATTTTTCACTTTTGCATCTCTTATTTTGTTTCACAAGTGAGTAATATGAACAAAGATGTAGATCAGACTTCAGAGCTTGCACAAAAAGAGGAATGCACAAATAAGTGAGAAAAAGAGAGAAGTACCAACTAACTAAAAGTGCTTAGCTCCATGTCGTTGTCATCTTGTGAACTCAATACAGAGAGAAACAATCGCAAAACTCTTAGCAAGCAACAGCCATTTATTTAAGATTGCTACTAGGTCAAGCAACATGCAGTTGCATCAATAACCTGGCAGTGAATCCATGTAACCAAAAAATGATTAGGCAAAAATTATTTTTAGTGTACATGCTGCAAAATCTATATGCTTACGTACTGCATCTGGGCCTCTTAATTTCCACACAAAGAATCAACACGCTAACAAAAGGAAAGCTCAGAGAATATAAATGCTCAGAGACAAACCTCAACCAGGTTACAGAAAAATGGTGAATCAGGCGTAGAAGGCCGATGTCACCGTTGAGCATAAAGGAGGGACCTTTAGACCTTTTGATAAAAGTTTCAGATATTTCCCAAAATCTCCATCTAAATCTGACGAAATTCTGAAATAAAGCAAAAGGTCACATATAACATGAGGCATACATTCGTAGTTCGTACTTAATAGCAGAAAAAGGTGGCATACTGGCATCAAAGATCCAAAGAGAATACATATTCCCATGAAAATAGCTGTGTTCTAATTATCTTTGTTCTCAAAGATCAAAACTGAATAAATGTTCTCAGCAAAAGAGATGCATTAGAATTATCTTTGTTCTCATAATTACTCATCACCCACAACAACTCTGCATGCTATCGTCCAATACAACATTCATTTATATGGCTTTTCTTATTGGTACACAACAACACATACATTCGTGGACAGGGAATACAAATATATACCTGACAATTTTAGCCTCGCAGAAGCCCCCATAGTGAGAGGATGAAAGAAGATATGATATCCTGCTAAAAAAATAGAAACAAAAAAGTCAGCTGCATCACGTTTCAAGGAATCCATTGGTAAACAATCATAAACAGAAAGATTATTTCAAGTAGTAGAAAAACCATGACCAGAGAACTGATAATTAATGGACAGAGATCTGAAAGTGCTAGCACTTCATAAGCTGAGAGTTAAATTCTGACATTTTTTAGTGGCTAGAAACAACAATTAGTATGCTAAGGAATCACGTTCTAATCAGACTACTGGCCATCTCTAAGCAAGCAAAATGTGTACGCGTGTATAGAAAGTACACCAGTACCAAAAATTAATTGGAGAACCTAAAGAACCTAGGAACTGCATCTACCTCTCTGCATAGCCAATCGATCAGAAAACAAAAAGGACTTCTTTCTTGCACGTACCTCAAACCAGCACTTCCTTTGAAGCACCTGATCGAACCCAAGAGCAAATCACAACGTCAACTGCGGAGAAAAGAAGAAAACGTTGAAGCTTAACCAGCCAGATCCAACCTATCAGCAGATCCAACGCAAACAAAGGAAAAACAGAGAAAAGTGTGAGTATCTTGCCGTGGCGCACCTCAAATAAGAGATGGGAGAGGGAGGGAGAGAAAAGATACAGATGCTTACCTTCGATCTGCGCATGGAGATGCGGATGAGGGTGCTCAGCGGTGGAGGAGTTCGCTGGCGACGGGGAGGCGAACGGCTGGGTGAAGAAGACGATGGAACTCCCGCACGTGGTCCTCCATCCTCCTTGCGTCTGTGGCTGCGGATCGAGCGTCGGAGATCAAGGCGCCCCCCGCGTGGTTCTCCTCGTGGCTGCGGTTGCGGCTACAGATCGAGCGCCGGAGACGAAGGTGGGAGGACGTGAGAGGCCCAGTGATACGGCGGCAGGTGCTGATGCGGGAGAGAGCGCTCGAGCGGTGGCGGGAGAGAGCGCTCGCGCGGTCGCGGCGGCAGGGTGAAGGGGATTGGGGGAGGAGCGCACGCGAGCGGATTGGGAGAGGAGGGAGAGAATGCGTGAGGGGATTGGATCGCTAGTGGCTAGGGTTTGCACTGCAGCCCAATGGGTCAATACTCTACACAGCCGGCGAAACGACCCGTCACGCCGACCAATGGGACCGCGAAAAGGAGGGCCCTGTAGCAGACAGACAAAGCGTGGCCAGGCGGGTAAAAATGCGTCGGCCAACCAGGGACAGCTAGCAGGCCAGCCAATCAGAGATCGGCGGCTTTTCACCCCCCGCAGCGCTGGAGACCATGCACACGGAAACGATCCACCCCACACACTGACACGTGGGTCCCTGAAAAAACTGGGGTCACCGGCAGCGACACGGAGCAGCTGTAGGCGGGTAGAAAATGACCGGCTAACTGGGAATCGCTAGGAAACGGACGGCTGAGATCGCTGGTAGATCCTTATCTACGGTCAGAATTCGCTAATCGCTGAGGAGCGCCCTGGCTCGGGCAAGAATGTAGTCTTTAGATATCACGTACTGTACAACACGTGGAGCTAGAATGATATTCTTTGGTCACCTTCACAATCTAAGGTTTGTTCACTATTTTATGGTTGTTGACTGTAGCTATCACTGGACCCTCTCTAATATTTACATGAAATCTGTTCAACTCAATGCCTTAGCATAATACAATTCCTCTTGACTTCCTTGGATAACATGGAGCATTTTGTTGTTGGACATGCACGCCTTGGCTCTGTGCGTTGGGAGCAGGCATGGGATATCTGAAACTAGCTTAATTTCTACCTAGTATTTTTTTTTGTATCCTATGCTATATGCAGTTGTTGTGGCCTTTTGATAAATGGTTATGTCAGTAGTTTATCCAATTTGATACTTTTTTCAGTCAGATTACTCAATCTGTTCATAATTGTATGGAGGTGTTCTATGGTTAGGTGATCATTTCTACAAGGGCGATACTGTCATAGAGCGCTCCCTCAGCCGTCTCCACAACATAGCGCATCGTCCATTCCTTCTCTAAACTAGCCAATTAGCTAATCGTTGTCCTGTCAACGTTTATCTTTATCTTTTGCGGCCACCATATTTATGGTGTTGAGACACCCCTCCCACCCCCGAGGCGGCGCCGCCGCCGCCCCCGGGGTGCCCCTACTCGCCGACTCCAGGCCCTCCTCGCGCCCCCCTCCCTCGCGCCGCCGCCGCCATAGGCGTCACCGGGCATAGGCCCGCGGGCGCAGCGGCGGTGGCGGCGGTTTTCCCTCTGGCCGGCGGCTGGTAGAGGTGGCGGCGGCCCCTCCTCTCCCTCTCCAACGGCGGTTGTGCGGGTGGCGGCGACCAGGACGCCCTCAACGGCCGGCGGCAGGGCTGGTAGGGGCGGCGAGGATCCAGGCCTGATCTAGATCGGCCATGGCATCTGCGCAACTTCTGCGGCCCGTCGACGATGTGGACGGTCCCTAGGCTACTTTCGCATGACTGAGGGTGTCTGGGGCAGCGGCTCCGGACATGGTGGTGGTGGTTGTCTCCTTCGCCGGAGATGGTCAGGTGGCCGCCCCTGCAGACGCGGCGGTGTGCGACGGCCAGCACGGGTATTTTGACCTCGGGCGACGGCCAGCTCGGGTCTATTGGTTTCGGGCAAGCCTCCCTTCGACAGCAGGATGGTGCGGGGCGCCTAGTGTTTCCGGCTGCTGGGCACCGAGGTGGTGCCGGCGGCCGGCAAGACGGCGGTGGGCTGGATCTCCTCCGTTCAGCCCCTGTTTTCGGGTGCTCAAGCTGAATAAGGAGATGGTCCTAGGGTTCTTCTCGCATCAAGGTTGCAATCTGCCGGATGCCTATCCCCATTGATCTGGCTGGACAATCGTGTTTCGGAAGGCTCCGTCGGCGAACTCCACTGGGCGCTTCATGCCTGGAGATTGCTGGATCGGATGGTATTCGATCGTGCGCCCCCGTGTTTTTTCTCTGACCGTTTGGTTTCAGAGGGAGCGTTTCGAAGCTCTGCTGGCTGTTAATATCATGGAGCACGCTTTCTCGTTCCATGGTGCTGGCGGAGAATGACATGGAAGGCGAGATCTGAGGACTGGCAATGGTGGTTTGATTCCTTGTGCGGCCGAGGAATTGGCTTGGTGTTTCATGACTTGGAGCAGCGGCATGTAAGTGGGGGCGACAACATACGTGGAGTCCTAAGTCCTACCTTTCAGGGTGAAAATCCAAGGTCTGGCCTTAATTGGTTGTGCCTGACAGTGCTCTTGCTGAAGAGATTGTTTTGAGAGCGAGGACTATCTTCAGGGTGAAAACCCAAGGCCTGGCCTTAATTGGCTGTGCCTGGCAATGTTCTTCTTGAAGATGTTGCTTTTGAAGAATTGGACATCAGGTGTTGTTTTGGTGGTGGTTGTGCGGCTGCTGCAAGGACCGTAACTCTTTAGCGGGACTTTTCTTTTTATTTCTTCTTCTTATTGTCTTTTGGCTGTGTGCATCCGTAATGGCTTCGGTTATTGCGTTGTTGCAGAGGCTGGGTGCATGTTGTATCTTCTCGATATCAATAAACACTCTTTATCTAAAAAAATCTTTATCTTTTGCAGACTAAACACTGGAATTTTCGTAGAACATCTGCATACAAGATATGGTTAAGTGGTGAATTGTGGCTGCCTTATGTATTTCTAAATTATGCTAATGGTCTGTTATAGTGTACTTTCCAGTGGCCTGACCGTTAAATCCTAATTCATGTGGCATTCAGATTTTTTGTTACATCTAAATTTCCATTCGGTTTTGTTTCCCTGCAGGCTCTAAGATTGAAAGCCCGAGCCCGGTCTTCTCCTCCGGCCAAACGTGGTCAGAGATTGCTGCTCCGCGCGGCGGTCGCCGACGGCATGACTCTAATGTTCGTGTGTCCATTGCAAGACAACTTCACATGAGGATGTTGTTACCACGAAGTTCTTCATCGATCACCTCCTTTACTTAGGTCACCAATGGTCATATGTCTAGATGAATTTTCTCATTGCACAAAATCCCATAACATAGCAAGCAGTTCGTATCACTTCATAACCAAAACCACAAGAACAAAACACTTCGGGAGGCAGAGAGACAAACATGAAACATGGCAGAGGCAAGGAAGAAAGAAGAGAAAACACTGTTGCACTTGCACGAACACATCAGATGGCCTTGGCGGGCACGACTGCTGAGAAGGAGGAGAGGTCGGCGAGGAGCGGCTGGTTGGCGGGTGGCACGGTGGAGTTACCTGTGGTAGAGTCGCCGGGCCAAGTGAAGCACTGTGCTTTTGATGTTATCTGATATGTACAAAATTTGAAACCAATTGGGCATAGAAACAATAGTTAGTCGATGCATTCGATCTCCAAATTAAAATTCGTGAATATACCGACACTCCTCCCGTCCCCGTGTCGCTGCCCCAGGCGACACCGGGACGACCCCGTCGCGCGGCGCCCGAGCCCCCTCGCCGGACTCCTCCTGCCGCCGCTGCCGCCAGCCCCTGCGCCGCGGTGGCGGCGGACCTCCTCCGGTGCCAAAGGTGCCGTGGGGGGGAAGCTCCTGGTTCTCTTCGAGGCGCTGGTGGCCGGCCGGTCCGTCTGGGGCGACGGTCGGCGGCTGGCCAGCGCGGGCCCGCTGCGGTGGGTGATGGTGTGCTGTGGCGCGGGTGGGCGCCGGCGGGTGGAGCTGTGCTGGGCGCGGGTGGTGGTCTACGCGCGACGGCGCGGATGGCGCTCGCCCGGGCTCGATCTGGGCCACGGGCGGGCCGAGCGGGCCACGTCTGCTTTGTGGCGTCTGCCGGCGGTAGGTGGACGGTGGCAGCTGTGCGTCCCCGTGCGGGGCGGCGTGGAGGCCCCGAAGCTGGGGGCAGGGGCGATGGCGCTGGTGTGGTGGCGGGGTGCGGCCGATGTGGTGCTGTGTGGCGGCCAGGGCGTCGTCCGGCGCTGGCAGGGGCCGGGATCCAGCGCGGCAGCGACAGGATGAGCTGCAAGGGGGAGGTGGCGGAGACTCCGGCGCGGAGGCAGGAGATAGCCTCTCCTGCCGCCGTGCCCCGGCGTCCGAGCGGCGTGGAAGCCGGGGTGGCGGCCCCGGACAGTGGCGGCTCTCCGGCGGAGCGGCTGAGTGGTGGTTCCGGCGCGGTAGGTGGCCTCCGGCTGCCGTGCTCCGGCCCCCGGGCGACGTGAAGGCAGGGGCAGCGGCCCGTCCAGGACGCCGTCCTGCGGCTCCCGAAGCTTTGCGGTCGGGTTGAACTCCGGGCGAAAGCTCGCACGGATTTCGGTCGGTGCCGACGACGGTGGCGCCCTCGGGCGTCGTTCTCCTTCCTGTTGGCGTTGTTGTGGAGCTTTTCGACCTCGACTAACGCGTGTGGTTCCAAGAGCTCCGGGTGAAAATCTAGCTCCTCGGGAGCGGGCGGCGGTGACGATCTCGTCACTACCTTGTTGGAGGCGCCGCTTTGGAGATCTTGGCCTGCGTGGTGCGACGGTTTCGCGGCGGATGTGCAAATTGGTGCGTGTGGTCGTGGGTGGTGGACGTCGGGGCGGCGGCCCCGGATGGTGGTGGACGTCGAGGCGGCGGCCTCGGTCTCCCACGCTACGACGGTTCTATGAGGCAGAGTCGTTGTCTAGCGGGGGTATGGGTGGCGACCTGGATGGAGACTGCGCGGGCAGAGGGTTCGTCGAACTGACTGGATCATCTTCGGGCAATGCGAAGGTCGATCTGGTTGCTTCTCCGGGGCGGCGGCTCCGGTACATGGTGGTTTTGGTGGCAACCTGGATGAAGACTGCGTGGGCAGAGGGTTCGTCGACCATGACTGGATCGCTTTCGGGCAATGCGAAGGTCGATCTGGTTGTTACGCCGGGGCGGCGGCCCCGGAGCGGGTGGTGTGTGTTGTGGCGTTTGTCGACTTGGGTCGTGTGGACGACATGTCGCTTCGTTTGTGTCATTCTTTTGTACATATTGTATGGTTTTTGGACCCGGTTTCCCTTATAAACTGGGTCAACTCTTTCTATCTATTCGGGCGGTGGATCGACCACCTTGTCCTAAAAAAAAAGAAACAATAGTTCTAAGGTTAACTAAAAGGTATATACCTTAACAAGAACATCATAACAGAATGATGGTCGAATGGGAAAACGAAACATATAGATCTGAGAGGGTCGTAGGTCATCCAGTGCTACCCTTTTGGCTACGTCTTCTAAGGGACAGTAACATCTATTCACATTAGGATTGAACATGTATATATTTTTCCAAGATTTTAACTCTATGGTTAAAGTGTGTCAAAAGTAGAGATTTTCATGGGTTGACTCGCACAAACTGAATTTCTAGAAATGTTGTCGTGTCTGATATTATGCCCTGACAAACCCATATGTGCAGCCTGAACAAATCCACGTGGCCTACGACCCTGGTACTGGTTTATGCTGAAATTTTCAACAACACATTACGAAGCTTTACAGTTAGCACAATTTTTTAGTTAAAAAAATTGTTTGCAAAATTGTTTGGACCTAAAGAATAATAATACACACTCTTACTTTCTTTGATTTTGTTAGTACTACTGTAACATTTAGATAGAAAGACAATGCTATACCTCCTATGGATCGATTAATTTGTGTTCAGTGCTTATAGGATCCATCTATGCAATTAATTGACTTATTGGTTGCCATTTTTATATCCTTTGTAACTTTCAGAAAGTTTGATGTTCAAATTTTGAACAACACTGAGCAGATATACAAGCGGATAGAGTCAGAGGGATAGTCTAGAGGTGAGCATAAGAGAGGACATCGTTTGGAGTAAGAGAAGGCCCATGTGTATTAGCCATTAGGGCAATCCAGAGACAGAAAACACAAGTTTGTCGCAATGTCCATGGAGCTAGAGTTTGTGTCGTCGCAGAATGAAATGATCTTTCGCTTGATGTTTGTGTGCGCCGCTTTTATTTTGTTTTGTGGTTGTGCAAGGGTATTTTACCTATACGAGATAATTGTTGAGTTGTTGCTTTCTATGCATATGGTGTCAAATAATAGATATTTATGGAGCTACATATTTAGCAAAGAAGAATCTCATTGTTTTGAAATATTATGTGACTATCTCTTTTTATACATATAATTTTTTCTGTTACACGTGCCATGAGAAAATTTGGGACCCGTAGCAACGCACGGGCATTTAGCTAGTAATAGCTTGAAGAAGGTATTCAGAGGAAAACCAAGTTCAAAAAATAATGTAAACATTCATTAAGGGTGCACAATTAAACCTCGGGGTTTCTTCCCATCCTCTCCAGTTCAAGCAAATGAATTAGTTTTCTAAAAAGTTGTGATTCCGGAAATTTAGTTCATTTGATTGAAATAAAGAGGTTAGAGGTTAGGGTTTTGTGGCGAAGTTGATGACCTAGCTCACCATCTCTCGCTGGCATAGCGATGATGGTAACATGTGTTCACATTCCACAAAATTCCGCTTCATCATATGCCGCTCTTTTGCTAATGCTAAGATGATGTGATTGAAGTGCTGCTAGGTGACTAAACGAACATTTGGGTGTTTGTTATTATCATACATACGAGACCGATGAGGAGGATCTCATGGCATTGTCATTAAGAAGAAAGGTACAACAATCCCAAATTGCGAATGAGAGCACTCGAACCTGGTGGGTGGGAAGGTATCAGCCCCTCTCCACCACTGGGCTACGACTCAGTCTGTGTGTTTGTTATTATCGCTCAAAGGTAATTGGTTTTTCATGTGGTTTTCTTTTCCCACGTTCTAAACAAGATTGTGTGAACCTTTCATGTGTTTTGCATTCTTATGGTTTGCACCTGCATTCCTTTCCTTTTCCTATGTTTTTCTTATTCCTATGATTTTCCTATCCTGCATTCCAAACATGCCTTAATAGTAATTGCTGCCTCTTATATCGAGTGTAAACAAGAAAGACAGTAACTCCATGCCAAAACAATTTTGTGCTTTCACTAGTGCTATCTTGCGCACATGACAAACCAAAAAAATTACTGCGTGTTCGTAGAAGGGTCAAGAACGTGGCCGGTGAAGAGCACCGCACCGGACACCTCCTCAACTATGAAGAACACAAAGGGATGGTCCGCAACGAAATCCACAGGCGGTGGAGGGTTAATGATTCTGCAGAAGAGCGTGGTGACGGCCGTGACGGCAGCCGCTTCCGTGCCTTCCTCGTTCACTTCGACGACCGCCTTGTGAAACACGTCTTCCACCATCATGCCGCGGGAGCCCTCCACCATGTCAGACAGATCAGCACCCGTGCCGAAAGCCGCACGGAGGCCCAAGCTCTTGAGAACCTTTTTCATGCTGCAGAAGAAGGACAACTTGAACTTGGGGAGCCGGAGCTCGGTCACGCTCCTTGTCCTAGTGGGCAGGTGGTCGAAGAGGAAGCTTGGACCGCCGGACGCCATTTGGTTGGCAAGGCTAGGCAACCCGTCGCGTTCGGTCGGGAGGAAGACACACATGGAGTACTGCGCGCTGCCGCCGCCGTCCTTGTAGGGGAGCTTGAGCACCTTGAACCCGTCGTAGCAGGACACCATGTACTTGCTTTTGTTCCCGGCCATGAAGGGCACGCGGACCATGCTGCCGTCGAGACGGTAGAACTTGTCCTCTTTGGTGAGGTTTCGGCGGAAGGCCTCCTTCCACTCGCCCTTGAAATAGATGGCATTGGTGAGCACGAGCGTGGTGCCCCCGTGCACGAGCCTGGCGGGAGGACGGAGGTGATGAGGTTCTTCGTGGCCTCCGCGGCCCAGCTGTTGATCTCCTCTCTTGCATCCCTGTCTGGATTTAAAGGCATGAAAGTGAGATAGATATGTTACAGATCACGATCGATCGATTACGAACTAGTAGTAGTACTACTGCTGACCTTTCGGACGAAGTCGACGGCGCGTGCTTCCGCCTTGTAGGACTCGACAGCGGTCTGCCGGTAGGCCGACTTGAGCGACAGATCCTTCTGGTACCAAACGCCGCAGGCGGACGTAACCAGTGGCCCTGACGGATCATCGGCGGCGGCGAGGGCGCGCTCCGCCACGGCTCGCACGATCTCCGAGACCTCGTCGCGCGAGGCGGCGCCGAGCACCCCGAGGAGCTGGTCCAGGGTGATGCCACGGGCGCCGGCCGCCACGAGGCCCAACGCGGTGTAGATGGACAGCGGCGAGAACATGATGTTCTTGTCCTTGTGCTCCTCGTCATTGGAAAACTTGTTGGACAGATTGAGCGCGAGTGCCGTCAGCCCGCCAGAGTCGATGGACGTCGTGCGTGCCTTCTTGCTTGGGCGCCTCGGCGTCAGCTCCTTCTCCATGGTGCTCGTCATGCGTGCCTTCTTGCTTGGGCGCCTCGGCGTCGTCTCCTTCTCCATGGTACCCGTCCTGCGTGCCTTCTTGCTTGGGCGCCTCGGCCTCGGCTCCTTATCCATGGTGCCCTAGGTAGCTAGCTTGTCGATGTCCCCTATGTACGGCGCAGAATTTTATACTAGCGTTTAAGAGGAAACATAATATTAGGGACGGCGTTTATCAAGAAACCCTATGAGCTATTCCGCCGTTGAATCGTGCGTACGGACGCCTAGGATGTTCTGTCGTTTCTAGCTTCGGTTGGGCTTTCTTCGCGCGCCAAGTCGCGTGGAAAGATTGGCTGCACGAGTCGCTAGGCTGATGCTCCAAAGGCCGACCTGGGCTTCCTGGTGTTGAATGGTGTCAGAAAGGCCCGGCGAAGCTACTATTAATCATTAATCGAAGTCTTTGTAGGTGTTCTAGGTAATTTTCACTTTTGTGGGATAGTTCAAACTATTCCGAGAATTACCACAATAGTCAATGGTCTTTTCTCGTGGGACCAAAGCACACTTCCTAACATAGCATGATATATAAATTCTTTGGTGGGGAAAATTATAGACAACAAAAGGTGTAGCTAAAACCAAGTGCCGGTAGCCACAGAACCAACCAAAACAAAAAGGACATAAGACGACAAATATATGAAAAGAGTTGCAGTCTACTCCCTCCGTTCCAAATTAACTGACACTGGTTTAGCGGCTTAAGCTCTTCCTAAAGGAAGAAAAGCTCTCTTCTATGCGACAAGATGTCATTCAGAAATATGGGTCTTATCTGCCGATTGTTCCTATCTGGACGACATTCACGTTGTACTAAATCTGCATCAATTAATTTGGAGTGGAGGGAGTAGCATCCATTCAAATGAGCATTTCCGCAAGCCATAGCACGGCCATATGCATCCATGAAGAGATTTTGCCTAATTTTTTTTCGAAAGGTCCAGCAATTGCTGGCTCTCATTTATATAGCAGGTAGAAATAAATACATGCAGTGCCCTAGGGCAAGGGAAAAATTAAGAGGAGCGAAAAAAACGCAGGCTGCAAAAAGAAAAGGAGGGATTCAAGGGGGTTCCCAAAGCAGCTTTCTTAGTGCCTTTGCTCCTGCAAAGGCCCACTCTTGGGCTTCGTCTCTGATGTGGCTGATGGTTTGTTGAACTGAACTTGTTTTGTCTCTGAAAATCCTCTCGTTGCGTTCACGCCAGATGTTGGATAGCACGAGGATGAACAGCGAGTTGGCTCCTTTGCGATGCTCCTGCGGCGTTGAGGCCATGATCATATGCTGGAAGAGCTCGATGGAGGGGGAAGGCACCGCAGTGATTCCAGGATGCGATCGTGTTCCAGAGCTGCTTGACCCAGGTGCACTCGACGAAGAGATGCAGGCTTGATTCCAGGTTCCTTTGGCATAGCGGACAGAAGTAGTTGTTTGGCCATCCCCGTTGCTGTAGGCGATCGGCGCACATAGTCTGTTCTGAAATAGAAGCCATGCGAAGAACCGCTGCTTTGGGGGGGCAGACTTTCCAAACTTGTTGCACAAGGTTGGTGCGGGTGCGGCCTTCGAATTGTAGCATGTAGGCGGATTTGGCGGAGTACTGACCGTCCGCTGTTAGTATCCATTTGATCTGATCTGGCGTTCCCTCTTGAAGGATGACGTTACTTTCTTGGATCACGCGCCAAGCTCTGATGAAGGCCGTGAAGATGTCGTCATTGAGGTTGTGTCTGAGATCGGCGACCCAGCGGTTGTTGGCCAGGGCCTGGGCAACCGTTCTGCATTTGCGTCTGGAGTGCTTGTAAAGGGTTGGGAATTGGGCGCGAAGTGGGGCTGTAAAGGGTTGGGAATCGGCGAAGATTTTGCCTAATATATCGGTCTTAAGACAACAAGCGCAAAAAGGTGAACAAAACGAGTTAGCATGCATAGGGTAGAGTGGACAAGGTTAAGCAGCAACCATCATCACTCTGTCGTGAAGGTGCTTGTGCTTGATCAAAGAGCCCGATGACTGTCATGTCCCTATGATGCAAAATTGCAAATGTCGCAAACTGAGTCGGGACTCGGGAGGATAAGCTCTGGCGCGGAACTCATGAGCCGGTTGTCAGATCAAAAGTAGTGGTGCATCCGTGGCCGATTGGCAGACATTTGTCCGAGATGCCCTTGAAAAAAATAAAAAGAGTGACAGATATTTTTGAACGAACGTAACGTGCATTGTGGCCAAACTTTACTTCACAATGTAGTCCAGTAGGCTACAAAATATTCGCCAAACCTGCTTTCTTATTTCGAAGAATTCAAAGCCCCCATTGGACAATATTCTCCCTGTGAGCATAGCAAATTAGCAATGTGTAACTGATGTTAGCTTCAATGAGCAAACCGCAGACCGCACGGCTTAGCTTAAGAAGATGAGTTGCGATGTGACTGCATCATTTCCAATGAAAAAAATAAAATGATGGTAGTTGTACATGAGACAACCAAGTCAGGTTTTCATTGCATGGACGCCCAAAAACGAAGATGCTGGTGAGCTCTTATATCGACCAAAAAAGGCAGGATTTGCTTTCAATCTATATATTTGGTACAAGTGATTGACGGAGAAATCGTCACTGATTGTTCTGGATATGAATGTTTCTCCTAGGGTTTGTTCTAGGATACTTCTTGTCTTGTCATGCAGGTGCCTTCACTGGTGCTGAAATCCCTCTCTTCCTATCTGATGAGCATCATTTTGCAAACGCCAGTTCGCAGACCAAGGCGATATGATCACTTCCCCATTTCTGTCAGACAATAAAGACAGACGCAAACTAGTAAGATGTTATGAGGATATCACCACTGATTGGTAAAAAGGCAATGAGCTAGAGGGAAAAGTATGCTGCCTCAGTCTCTAAACATTTTAAAAACTTTATCTTAAGATATTTTTATACTTTGGCTACTAATAGTAATGTATGTTAAGAACATTGACTATGTAATATTTTCATAACATGTTAATTTTCTGCTAGCATATTAGGATATGAAACCATAGTAAAAATCTTGCATTGAATACTACAGAAAGTTAAAAACACCTTATATTTGCGGACTGCTGGAGTATAAGAAAAATATTAATAAGGTGGTACCTTTGTGGGGAACCCAATCGCTTGCCTCATAATATCTTTTGGAAATGTATCCAGCACGTTAACAGTCTGAAGATCTTCGGAAGCCCTTCATTGTCATAGTACAAGGTTGTCAGTAGAAGTAATTATATTGTTGAATGTTGGTGCATTTGAACAGCTTAAGGAGCTCCAGTAAAGCATGCTTACCATATGTAGTCCACTGTCCCCATAAATTTTCTGTTGTAACTGGTTACTAACGGCTCCTTATTAGCATCTTTTGTCCCTCCAAAATCCTGATTAGATGACAGTTATCAATTGACACCAAGTGTTTTCTCACAAAAGCGTGAAACATAACCACTCTAGAACATCATTCACTAAAGCATAACTTTATATGCTTTCTGCTTATAGAGTTAGAAACTGCGCACAATGCAACTTGCCCAAATGTTAGGTAACTCGGAAAGAGATAATGGAGAGTATCTAGTATCTTCGGTTACAGATGAGTGGTGAAAATGCGGCCAAGTGAAATAACAAGAAGGATTTGGTTACCTCCACATCTGTGTAGACACTCCTTACTTTCAAATTATGCTCCACATAAGTACATTCTTCCTTCCCAGTAGCAGCTTTAATTTCTTCCACCGTCCACCTGTAAGGATCATTATAGTACCTTCCATAAGGAACCATCTTCTGAACATGTGGTGAACGATTTGAAATTGTTGGCATCCGATATTCATCTACATCCAAGCATTCGTTATCACCAAAGCACTCTTTGAAGAAGGTCGGGTCAGAAATCACATCTGAGCCCAAAATTTCATTAGCTGAGGCATCATCCCGAGCATGATTTCCAAACTCATCTGGACAGGAATGCAAATCTAAATGCTTGTCGATTACTTCAGGAGTGCCTTGATTGCCACAGGCATCTGAAGTTACACAATTTGATTGATGCACTGGTTCTACTGGAGATGTTAAGTGAGTTGGCCCAGTATTAATATCTTCCTCTACCCTCGTATTACTCATTTTATGAAGTGCATCAGCAAACTTCAGAGAATCACTGAAATGGGATGATTCTGACTCGGCAGGTGTACCATTGTTTTGGCCAGACATAGACTGATTGCACTTTCCCTTTTCACTAAAATTGTCTTTTGATACATTCAACACTGTATCTGACTGGACACTGCTTCCCTCAAAACTACATGCCACATCTTCCGAAATCACATCCCCAGATAAGCCTCCATGGGAATTTGAATCTTTACTGCTAACACCTCTTAATTCTATGAGAGAATCTTTAAGCCCAGACGATTCATGACATGAAAGTAGGTGTTTACTATCAACTGTTCCACTTGAATCTGACTGTAGGATCTCATCATAGACTGCAGTTGGTGAATATTGGAAGTCCGCAATATCAGATTCTTTTGATTCGATTTTGATCCCTCCAAAACCTTCTTCACAGGAGTTGTCAACAGTCGCACCTTCTTCACCTTCAGTTGCCTTGACATGGTCTTCAGCATCAGTTGCCTTGACATGGGCTTCAGCATCAGAATTACAAGCATCCTTTGCATGACCCACCATACAGCTTGGTAATCCTTGCTTGTTAAGACTAGAAGAGACAGAACAAGGTCTATTGTCCCCAGAACATTTATTCGATTCAGAGTTGAAGAAAGACGCCGAGGCGGTATCAGTCAAATCAGGTTCTCTTCCAGCAAGGCAATAATCTCTGACCGAATCCTTTTCTTCACTTTGAGGCTTACAACGGTCTCTAGTAATTATTCTTCCCTCTCTACCATTGGTCGTGTGTAAAGGTGGACGGAATGTATAACTGGTACAAAGCAACCGATGAAGTGAAGATAGTTAGAATTTTAAACATACACCGCAGAAAAGAGGACAGCCGAAACAACAACACAATCTACGCACTTCCATCGAGAAGAAGATTTACCGAGATGAGTTATAACCAGCATATAGCCCTTGCGAACTACTAGTTTGCTGCCCTGATATATTATTTCTTGCAAGCCCAGACAAATTCAACTGCACGATTGTGAAGCTTTATAAGTTTCAGCTACTTTGAGATCAGTAATGCTCAATTAATTGCACAAATGTTAATTTGTTCTACCTTTTGCTCTGATAAAAAATTGTACAGTGGGCTCTGGCCAACATATAGACCTCGTTAGTGTTAAGAATGAGTATAACAGCATAAGAATAGAGAACTAGAATGGAATCTTGAATGCAAGTATACATAGTCAAGTACTAGAATATTACCTTAGGTGTAGCGTTGAAATCCCCACAGAGTATTACTGGAGCATCATTCCACATCTTAGATATAGCATAAGCTCGATCAAGTAGTGTCCTTACCTATACGGAAAAAGGACAGCATAAGGATACTAGTGAACAGTGGTAGATGGTCAAGAGCAAAAGAAACACTAGATAATGCTTTCATACTGAAAAACAACGGAGATAGGGGAAGCCACAATGGAGAAGCCTCCAAATGATGCCAAGAAAACATCACATCATCGAACATCATAGTAGAACTCAATGAATTTATATCGATGTTTTCACTATATAATATCTGGCACAATGTAATATTATTTCCATGTCGAGCATATGCTAGATAATGTCAGACAAATATGCAAACAAAACCTTGATTCAATTACAAACAGAAATACTCATGTCAAGCAGCCAAGTCAGGAGAAAAGAGCATTCTATAAGAGTTTATACAAATACAGGTAATGTAATCAAGACAGAAGGATCAAAATAAAGAGCATATACCTGTCCGAGTTTGATGTCCCCTCTTTCGGATTATAAAGAACATGAATATTGCATACAACAACGTGGTTGGCTTGTTGTTGATCGTTAGGGCTACGAGACAAAAAGAAGCAGCTTAAACATGGATAAGTCGTACAAATATGTGCTTATTTTGTTATCTCTTAAACACTAAATAAATATGATACGGTAACTACCCACAAGTCCAAAACAGCAGAGAAACAGAAGGCGACAAACTACCATTCATGACTATGCAGGTATTACAAATCGCCATGTTATCTCTGGAAGTCCTGAAGTTGCAATTACCTGGTAGATGAGTGAATAGACCCAGTTTGCTCATTTCTTCGAACAAGCGACTGCACATTTCAGAGAAAATTGGTTAGCAGATTTTGATGCCTGCAAGACTAGAAGCCTAGCAGTAGCACAAGAAAAAAATGTTCATCTAGTTGCCCATAATTCTGAACTCACTTCTAAAACACAAAGCTGTGCAACATTATCCCGAAGTCCAAGCTTATTAAACTCGATGTCCTCTTCATAACGCAACTGGAACCTGATGAGAGGTAAGAGACTTAGATAACAATGAAAAGATCCGTATTCAAACGAACTGAAGCAGAATTTAATATGGTCATCACGAATTTTGGATAATGACAGCAGTAGAAAAATATTTCCATCACACCAAAACAAACAAACCAAACTTGAATTGGTTACCTTGCCGTTCTCCAAAAGATGGCACATCCATCAACAGCATTTCCAGTCCGCATCTGTGTCACCAGTTCAGCAAATGTGTACATCACAGTCAAGCCAATTCAAGAATATTACCTCAATAACAAAACTGCATTTCATTTCCGCACATGCTACTGGGCCAAGTAATATAATTATATTAGTGTAAATTAAAAGAGCTGGTATTCTTTCAGAAAAATAATAATTTTACTGCCTTAACCCACACTGAAAGGGAAATGCCTGCAATAGCACAACATAAATTAACAAGGAAAACATTACCTTCCATATGCCTTTAAATCCTCGCATTGCCATTTCCTGTTCAAGGTCTGCAAACTTGTCTACCTCCTACAAATGTAAAGAAAGGTTAATGCAAGGAATGAAATGCTGACATGCATGAATACATCCCCATTCGATCTACATATATGGTACTAAATTACGGATGATTTCCATGGACAAGAGAGAAATGTGCTCATCGATAGGCGTTACAAAATTGCATGTTTTATCCTTCCATGAATTGAGTTTGCTAACTTCATATGGAACAATTGACGTAGCAGCACAGCCTGCTGAAGTTGGTGCGGTACAACAGCTCTTCTTAATAATTACCTGCAAACATAGAATATCTGGACGCCACCAGCCAATCTCAAGACATATCTTATTCTTGCGCCAGTTCCAATCCATGAAGCACGGTGGTATGTTTTCATAAAGATCTTGGTGCTCCTGGGCCAGATAATCCGCCAGTATATTGTATGAGAGAACCTTAAACCTCTCTGCAGAATCAAAAGTCCATACTCAAAATACAAAAGGCAAGCACTGCATAAAAATTTAACAAGAATAATGAGGATCTCACAAACATTATGCTTACTCAAGTCTAACACTTTGAAAAACACCACAAGTGATTATCTTTCAAACATACAACAGATATATCCGCACATCTAATGTCTCTTGGAAGCACATCAACTGGAAGTATACCACACAAGCCACAACTTTAAAGGCATCAAGATTTAGAAATCAAATTCTAAATCTTCCATCATCATAACTAGATTACTAACTATAAATGAAGGTAGTTGCATTCTTTATTCAGGAATTTCCAACTATGAGTTGAAGCTAAAAACGAAATCCAATATAATAATAAAAACCGAGTACACTGTTTTGACTTTGGAGCAATTGTGGCAAGATGGTTTCGCAACACAATTCTAGAAACAAATAAATGTCAAGCGTTGAGACTTGAGAATTGAGATGCTACCAGCTTGGGCGGTGGCAGCTTCTGCACGTATCGACACTCTCGTTTGTACTCTGCCAGCCTTGGGCGCGGTTGCGCACCCCCAGGCCAGAACCTAGCATTCGGTTGGAGGAACCCAGCATTCGGTGGTACAGCTCCGTATGGCTGGGGATGCCATTGACCGTACTGATTCGGATTCCCGTAGGCGTACTGAGGGCTCGGCAACGGCGGCTGCGGCTGCGGAGGGCTGTAGTTGTACGGCACGTACCCGTAAGACTGAACTTGCAGTTGCACTTGCGGTTGACCATAGCTATATTCGTACGGCGGCGGCGGCGGCGGCGGCTGAAATTGCGGACCGTGCGTGTACTGCGGTGGAGGCAGATGGGCACCGCCGCCGCCGTGGAGGGATCGTTCGTACCGCCGGCATAGGGTAGGGCGGCGAGGGGCGGGAGGAGTATACGCGGTAAGGCCGCGGGGCTCCTCGGCGCTGCAAAAGGGGAAAAGGGGTTCAGAGGCCGGAGATTGATATGGAGGAGGGAAATTCCGAAGGGAGACGTACGTTGTAGTGGGAGGACATGGAGGCGGCGCGTCGGAGGAAAGCTGAGGGGACGAGGCGCATCCCTTTTGGTCACAGGCTCGCAGCGGTGGCGGCGGCGGCGGGCATTCGACGGGTCGCCGGGGCCGGCGGAGTTGACTGCTGGCGACGTAGGCGGTTTCGCTGCCGCCGTAACGCCGTCACCGTCAAACTTGCGCCAGGATTTCCCGTCTTCCAATCTCTTCTCCGTCGCGGTTAGAGGATCATGATCCTTGAATTTTGATCGGATGGTTGAGACGAAAATGCCTAGTACCGCTGCACGGATTCGTTTTTCCTAAGAAAAATAGTGTCGTGTAAAAAAGAAACACATGTGTATCTATCCACTTTTGTTTACTCTTTTTTCAAGAGGAACCAAATCAAGTAGCAAACCCAACACATATTTCGCAGGAGAAACCCTAGGCGACGGCACCCCCTCGTGCATATTCTCTCCGTCGTCCCGACCGGAGAGCATCTTGGCTCACCCTCGAAGGGACTCGAACCGCCTTCTCGTCTCCAACGGTGACACAGTGTGTTCGTGGGGTAGCGCGGTGCCCCCGTGGGCAGTGGATGCTGGTGTGGTAGCTTGCATGCTCTGTCGTAGTGAGGCGCAACGACACGATGGTACGACGTGAAGCTTCCGACTGCGTGGTCACGCATTCCCGGGTGGCATTGCTCTAGATTTTTGTGTGTGTGCAAGCCTGCTGGTCTAGCATGCTGTCGCTCGGCAGGGTAATTATGGAAGGGACAACCGGTCACGGGGTAGGGGAAGGTGAGTCTTCGACAAAGTCAGTTTTGTCTATGGTCGTTGTCAACCGCGGCGGCGTCTCGTGCATCGTTACCTTGTTGAAGACGTCGTAGAGTTGCAATGACTCATTTCCCTCCTTGATGATTCAGAGGAAACCTCAGATCCGAGTCTCCTGGGATCGACCGATGATGGCACTCGGTGTCATTTTTCTCTTGGGGCATCGTCTTTCTTACAGAGATATTGGTGTACTTGTAGTATATGATTTGTAATCCATCTCCTATCTTATATCGAGTATATCGTTCAGGCTTCTTGCTCTCCAAATTTTGTACCCCTAATATAGTCTAAAAAAAATCCAACGATTACACCAATATTCATACTCTTTCATGGTATCCACCGCATGATTCTAGACCTAACTTCTCCACCACTGATTCTGCATCGCGCTGCCCCGGGAGGTGGATCTCCATGATCTTGTCGAGGTTTGCACAACGTGTGTACCTAGGGTTTGTCCACCGATCTCCATCGGTCGCTCAACCGGCGGACTGCGCCTCCCACCCACCATTGTTTCCGCGCGTCTTTACTTTGACATCGGCATTGACGATCCCCTGTCTTCTCGTCTGCCGCAGTCTTGGTAGGATGCCACGTCCCCTCTACAAGTTATCGCGGCCTCTATGCAGCTTTCTATGCAAGCTATCGCACCCATCGTTAGGCTACCACGCCAGCCTTGCCAGGTTTGATTGCCATGCATTGCCCCACCAGATCGTATTCGCTTTGTCACCGACTAATTAAGCATGCATCACCGATCGTGCAATGGATTGGCGCTACGTTGACCCTTCAAGCCGCACTAGCGCCGCCCTTGGTACACACTACCGGTTGCGAACGCGTCTGTCTTTGGGGTCCTCCAATCGGTGCACCGACTCATCCACTACAACTATGTTGCTCCAAGCAGTCATATTTGTCTTTCCCGCCCATTGACGTCTCTGGCTTTCACCGCGCAACCTCCCATGGCGTGGGTTGTCACTATCCACGCACATTGTAAGAAAATTCACCTTCTACTACGGCTTGTTTCCGAGTTATAAGGGATTTTTTTTGCCGCTAAAGGACTTTTACCACAAAAAGTAAATCAGTTGAACGAGCATTGTAAATTGATCTATAATGATTCACCAAAATTCGTGGTGGATGTGTTCGCATTAACCCTTGAAATAACTTCCGTGCTAGATATGATTTCGCATCTTCCTCGGAAACGATTTTGTGGTAGATGTAGATTGGCAACTACCAAAAACTGCTCACGTGACACTTACCTGCCACCACGTGAAACGCCACTTAGTTCACTGTCACGTCGTGATCTATTCTGTCACGATTATAAACCGTGATAGACTTCAGGCTCACCTATGACCTATAGAAAAAATTAGTTAAGATTCTCAATTAAGATTCGTTTAATTTTTCTTAGGGTAATAAAGATTCTTTTAATTAAGTGAGGCAACCCATTTTAACAAAAAAAATGTCCGTCAAAGAATTTTTATGGTCCAAAAATGTTACGGCCCAATGTTGTTCCAACCACTACCATCCCAGTTCTATACTATCAAATCGAAGCCCATGTAGGGCTTTAGGCCTATTGTAGACCTTTTGGAAAAAATCGACCTGCTTTTTGAACCCGTGAACAATTCGTGAGACTCATGAACACTTTTTAATAAGGACAATAAAGAGTTTATATGTATCACTTTGATGCACAGTCTGGAACTAAAAACGTGAACACTTTTCTTGAAACTTGCGTATATCTTTTTCAGAACTAGAACATCTTTTTTAGTACACATGAACATTTTTTATAATACCGAACAGTATCTTTATATATGTGATTATTCTTTTGTTTTGCATGAAGGTTTCTTTTTTACGTACAAGAAATTTTGTAGGAATTACATGAACATATTGTTCAAATACGCGAACATAATTTTGTAGAAATTTCGGTTTGGATTTGGATATTTATTTTGACAACATATGATCGATTTTAAGAATAGTATCAATGATTTTATTAGTTTATTTTTACAACAAAACAAAACATTTTTTTTTGAATATCAGGGGCAAACGTAGCCGAGAGCCGCTAGGTATTTTCAAGGAGGACATAGGCAAAAAAAAAAGAGGCCACAGGTTTTGATGGGCTGAGGCGTCAAGTGGGCCTCCACGTAAGACTGGGCCAAACTGTGCTTACAGCATGAGATACATTTTTTTCTCTCCCTCTCTTCCTTTTTCCAGCGTCTGGCTCTAGAAACCAAGACTATTACTTCTTGGTCAACACCCTCTGGTGCACGGTTCCTCCACGAC
This sequence comes from Poa pratensis, assembly GCA_947311845.1. NCBI lineage: Eukaryota > Viridiplantae > Streptophyta > Magnoliopsida > Poales > Poaceae > Poa > Poa pratensis. Next base: position 9,900,181 of record CAMZMU010000057.1, read on the forward strand.
GAGTGATGCAAAACGGATTTGGTTACCACAGTTTCTCGGTATCAAACTTTTTCTAGAGAAAAAAAAGTTTGATGACTTTTGGACACTGACTTATGTGAACGGTCCGGGTGCAGGCCGAGCTCATCTATCTTCTGATTCACAGCACCAAAGCCTGCAGCAGTCTCATCCCCTCCGGCGAGGCGAACAGCCGAACAGGGCCACACTACTGAGGCAAGCTCTGAACCCGGCAGCCATGGAAGCGGTGAGTAATTAAGCTCTGATCCGTTCATGGATTCTGCTTCTCTTCTCGGATCTGACCAAATAGCTTTGGCTCTTCGCATGCAGGTGGGAGCCGAGCACAGGCGGTGCCCGTGCAAGGGGTGCGTCGGGAACGTCCAGAAGGCAATGGACTCCATCGGGAGCTTCAGTGGTACGCACAGCTTCTTCCTTCTTTCTGGGATCGGCGATGCTAGCTCTTGGGCGTTTTCCCTGAATTCTTGGTTTGATAGGAGTGGAGAAGAGCGTAGGTGATGTCGATACTGGGATCGTGACTGTGACAGGGAAGGTGAACCAGACGGAGCTTTGCCAGTGGCTGAAGAAGGAGACAAGAAAGGATGTCCAGATCGTTTGCCCCGATCTACCGCCCGAGAATCGTAAACAGGTATGTGTTGCTCCTCATATCCTGTGTTGTATCCAAAAGAATTTAAGGATCATGTGTACGTACCCGTTTCCTATTTTCTATAGTAGCGATGATTTCCAAAACACCTCCGATTGAACCAAACTACTTTCTTGCTTGCAGAAAGTTATATTGGGTCGGGGGAGCAGTTCAGGAACTGGGAGCACTACACGTTCAGCTCCATCGTCACGGTCGTCGTGTCCATCAGGACCTCACTCTGACCGCAAGCAACAAATTGATGATAAAATCAGGGACCTCCAGAAGGAAAGGGATAGGTTGATAATCAAGGAAGAGAGGAAGAAGATGGCAGCAGACAATTGCAGGTTCAATCAAGTGATCAACGATACCGAGAAGGTTGTGCTAGATAGTGCGTTGAACAACCTCGAAACGCTCAAGAAACTTGAGTCACTCCGTCGCTCACGTATGGGTTGACTTGACTGAGCCTATCCTGTTCAAGGTTTCGGTACAATGTTATTTCAGCCTTCAGCAATAAAACTTCTCTTGGATCGATCTCTCAAGGCTGACGTATCGGTGTTTGAAGTGTCAGCAAGCCATGGAGTCTAAATTCCCATGCCGTCGCAGCAGAGACCCGAAAAGATCTTCCTTTATATTTTATCAACACTACAGATTTTGGTATGTTTAAAAAGAAGCACATCAAGTTACATGTATCATGTGCAGTCTATAGACGGGCAATAAAACTTTTATTTTTGTTTTGCAGCTGTGTAAATCTTAAGTATGCAGAGACCAGGTGTAATCACTTATAATTGTATCCTTGCGACACTATATTTAAGTAATAAAGCGCCTTTATCGAAAATCATTCTTGGATCGATCTCTAATGGCTGATGTATTGCTGTTTGAAGTGCCAGAAAGCCATGTGGTGTAGATTCCCATGCCAACGCAGCGGGGATGCCGCTTCATCTGTTGGTATATTTGTCACGCATATCATCCAAATTTTACTGGAATGTGATTCTGATTTTAAAATAACCAAAGTTTCAGTAGTTCCCTTGGAGCAGTGCAGTCGATAGATGGCCGATTGTTCATGCTTACTAACATTAACATGCGTATGTATCAAACTGGCTGAAAGCTACAAATGGAATAGTTCACTGGCTTGAGAGTTTGACTCGATCGCTTTGATTACATTTTCAAGAAACCAACAAAAAAGTTTCACAGACTTGGCACGCAAATCCACACACCGGATAGGCGAACAACTGGTTCCTAATTATTTGGGAGTGCTAATCTATACTCACTCTTTTCTCTCTCAAAAGAATTTGCTCAAGAACAGAGAGAGAGAGCGAAGAGTTTCACGAGTCACGACGAACCAAGGATATCAGATCCAACAATTCAGCTTAATGTCAACAAAGTCTACAACCCTACCCACTGGCTTTCACGTCCTATTTATAGGCACATTCCGCAAACTAATATAATTGCACGTGCAATGCACGTCTATATACTACTCCCTCCGTTCCAAATTAATTGACTTTCATTTGTCCACATGTGGATGTATCTAGACATGTTACATGTATAGATACATCCATATTAGGACAAATGGAAGTCATTTATTTTGGAACGGAGGGAGTATTAGTTTTGTGACTGTAGTAATTTATACCTATACTGACTACAACAAACCCGCATGTGAAATTTATGCGGACAAAGATAAGATTCTATGTTGCTAATATCATTGGTTTTTGATAATTTAATTATAGTATATCTCCACAAAATTGTGATACCACATTCAAACTTTGATGTATATATTTTTCAAAAAATCATTGTTAATCTTATGTACATGTCTGCAGGAATAAAGAGTTAAGACAGAACAAACAAAACATATTTACATGATCTTGTTCTAAGTCATATTAAAAAGTGCCTGTCAAGTCAGTTTCCATGTAAAACGCGTGTATTAGTATTTGCAAAATTATCCGTTTGCACAAAGGCCACGTATCAACAAGATCATGTAAGTTAACTCATATCATATAAGTTAAATTTGCCAAGTTCATGCCGCTGATTGCAGTCGAATAAATTATCCAAGAAGGCACAGCTTTCAGTTTAGGCCACATTTTTTCTGAGGTGGATCATATAATACATGAACTCTGAATTAACTTGCTGGCCAAGCTACACACATGTTTGACTCGGCCAATACCAGAGATCTTCTGAAGGACAAAACAAGTAAGCAAATAGACTAACATACCCAAAAAAACTTAGCCCTACTAATTGATATCAGCCCATGTAAGCACGATAAAATCCCTTCCAACAATGTAAGATTTCCATGCAAGGTAATGTCTGAATACTTGAAATAAGAAGAAATGGTTCAGTAATTATCCACCACATAACTGGTTTTGTTAAAGATAAGGGTGATATCAATTTAACCGGAACCCTTAATTGGGGATTACCTCGTAATCTCTTATGTAAAATTTCTCCGTGAAGATAACAAATCATATTAGATTTACGGAACAAAGCAAATCAAGAAAAGGGAGGTGGGATTAAAAGCAACAGTTAAACTCTAATATGTATGTAATGATCCAAGTAAAAGCAACGGTTATCCTAGACATAACTCGCTTGCGGATTATTACAATATGACCATTGAAAGTTCAAGATCTCACTGGCTGGGTTCATATGTCGCTGTTGCGCGATCCGGATGATACAAAAAGGTACTGGAGGAGATACTCAATCTACAACAATTAGTTTTGCACCCCAAGTCAGGTGACACCGGTGTCAATATCACATCCATAAGCATATACATTAGTGAATAAATAGAGTATAAAGGAAAAAAAAGGGTCATGTAAGAAACCTTAGGAATTTTCTCCAACATCAGATTATTTAGGCAAGTAATATTTACACTCATTAGACATAGGCTCCGTGTGACAATACCAACCATTGCAACAACTAACATGGGCTTTAAGTTGATTCCCAGCCGCCTTTCCTAGCTGCCGATTTCAGTTTACCTTCATATCTCGTAATTTCAGAAAGTAACAGCATCAGCATCACATGAAGGCAGCGACACGGGTTTGACTGGTCAAAATCCCCAAAACAATCCCCAACGGGGACGAAGCAAAGCAACGCTAGTCGGCAGATCAGTCGACCACATCGTTGATGCACTTGAGCATGCGTGCACGGGCGGAGCTCAACCACGCCGTCCATGAGCGGCGCTCTACCGCACCCACAGCGCTCGACCATGGCGGGCGGAGCTCGACCATGGCGTCAACCGCGTCCACGGTGCGGAGGGCAAATAGCTCCTGTGCGTCATCTTTCATCGTAATTGGAAAGGGAGCGACATCGTTGGAGGGAATAGCTGTACTGCGACATATCTGCATACGTAAATAGCCCGGTCCCGACATGGCCCTTAAACGCAACTGATCGTTAGCAGTTAGGATTATGTGAGCCAGGTGGGACCCAGAACTTATCCACGTCAGCACAGGATGTCCTCTGAGCACGGGAACCACAACTTAACCACGTCACCACCGTGTGGGACCCACAACTTAACCACGTCACCGTGTGGGATCCACTTTTTCCTGCTCGTACAAAAAAAGGAGCCAGAGCCATCTCCGTGCCCGAGCCATTCAACCGTTGCTTCCGCTTCCCCTGCATCCTCTGCCCGTTCCCTTTCTTCTTCTCCGGCGACGAAACGCTGCAACGCCGACGATCGATGTCGAGCTCCGCTTCAGGCTCCCACTCCCCATGGCCGCAATATGGCCCAGTGCGGATGACAAGTTGCCCTGATTGCGGGCGTAGCGCGCCCCTGGCGCGGCGGGTCACATCGAGCAACAAGAATGGCAACCTTGGGCGAGAATATGTGAAATGCGAGAGCAAGCCAGAGCCCGGGAAGGTGAGATATGAGTTATCCTCTGTCAATTTCGCCCAATTTCATGTTGTTGTCTCCAATTTCTTGTTTTTCATCCGATTTGGGAATTAGGGTTCATATTCAGATCTCACCTTCTGAATATTGAACACTGTTGTATGCAGGATCTGCTCCCATGCGACCATTTCGAGTGGTTGGATGAGTACATCCGGAAGATTGGAAGGGAGGGCGCAACCCCAGGGGTCAATTTACCGTTGGTGGTGGAGCAATTGGGATCTGCCACCCCCATTGCTGCTACGGTGGGGAATGCGGAAGTGAAGACAGATGAGTTGTTGAAGGAGTTAAAGAAGATGAACAAGAAGTTAACGCAGCTCATCGATCAGAAGAAGCAGGACAATCTCATGGCTGTTTATTTTTATTTTTGTGTACTAGCTCTTGGGATTGTTTATGTGCTGATCATTAGTCGCTAGTGTTGACACTGCATAGAATAGTGTTCAATATTCAGTTAAGTGCAATGTTCAGTTAAGTGCAAAGTTCTGTTAAGTTCAATAAAATGTTAAGTTTAGTTAAATTTGAATCTTCCACAACAGGGATGAGGCAATTTGGCATCATGGTTCCTTGATTTTCTGTTGGCATAATCTGAATTCAATTTGTATGTCATTGTAAAGAATAGCGATGCTAGTGCCGACGATCTGTAAATTAGTTAGCAGGTAATTCCATGGCAACGCCATCACAGGAGCTTAGCAAGTGCTCATGACTTCATCACACGAGCTTAAATGCAACTAGTGTAGTTCATATCACATTGCTATAACAGTGCTTACATAGTTCATACTTACAAACACACTTACATAGTTCCAAAACACAACACACAACACATCTAGGCTAGTTCCTAGTAGCTACGGGGCGCCCGTTACATAGTACTTCTAATAATAACAAAATATAAAAACTAAAAAATTTGCCCTTCGGTTGGCGGCGATGGTGCGGCGGCGGTGTCGTCAATCTACGGATCGACGCCGAGGTCCTCCTGCTCTACGATGCGGAGGACGGCCACGGCGACCTCCCGCGCGTCCACCGCCACACGAAAGCGCTGCTCGGCGCCCTCCTCGCTGGCCTTGAACGCCTCCTCCGCAGCGGCCAGCTCGGCATCGTCCACCCTCTTCCATGCTGGCAACACGACGTCGAGGAGGACGCGGAAGCTGCAGGTGCCGGTGCGGCCGCCGCGCGTGACGCGGCACCCGCCCGGCGGAATCGGTGGCAAATCGTCCGGAAGGACGAACTCTTCGTCGTCCTCCTCCGCCGGTAAATCGTCCGGCTCAGGCTCCGGCTTCGGCTCCGGCGCCGGCCGCTTCTTTCGCTCCTTCCACTCCTCGTCGGAGCGGTTACCGCCACCGGAATGGCCACCGCGGCCCGCGTTTGAACCCCCCTCCTAAACATTGTGGCTACGCGGTGCTGGATCTGCAGCTGGAGGTGGATTGGTCGCCGGCGGCGAGTAAGTGGGAGCGGCGGCGACAGTGGGAGCGGCGAGTGAGTGGGAAAAAATAGCTAGGGCACGACACCTTTGGGTGGATAAGAAGGCGTGGCATTGGGCCGTGGTATTGGGCCGTGGCGAGGCGTTTGGGCCTTAGTTGGTTGGGCCGTGCCGTTCGGCCGTGGCGAGGCGGTGAGAATAGAAAAAAAACACCATTCGCGTCGTTGGACGAGGCGTGGACGCACGAGACGGCCCAACAGTCTAGCGCCCAACCGTTCGCGAGGCGCTGAGAAAAAAAACGGCGACCAATCACGTCGAAGAACGGGTGCTCCCGCGGATCGCTCGTGATTCCTTCTAGAATACCAGACCGCATGGCGACAGTTAAGCGTTGTAGAGTTAGATGAACGGTCCAGGTTGGTCGTAAGGGTTAGCGTGGTCAATCACCCGGTTTTTGAAAAGTTTGACCGTGCATAGAAATTTCAAAAAAAATCGAAAGAATACAAAACCTTCGCACATAGTCATGTTATGTGACCTAGTTACGGTAAAAAAAATATAGAGATGATGCACAAGAATTTGCACGAAAAATCCTTCACAAATTGAACAACCTCAACTGAGGTTGCATAGAGTTCGAAGGAGAGAGTAGAGTGTTTGGGGTTTTTAAAATGCAAAATATGGAAAACCTCCCCTAGCTTCATTTTGGAGTGACTAAGAAGGATCCAAGCTTGGTTTTTAATTTTCATGTTTGAAACTTGTTTAAATCTTGGTCAAACTTAGGTTTGACTGAATTCAAAATAATCATAAAATATTAAAAAAAATCAAAAAAATGGAAAACCAGTGCACATGTTCTTAGTTTGTCATATACTAACAACTCCAATTGATAAACAAGGTCTAGATACATTCAAACAAAATATGCTTGAATGTGGTGTGAAATCTCAAATCTCAAATTATGAACTCTCATGTGTGAAGAGATGTGGTTTTGGATTTGCAACATGAAATTTTCCAAAAACTCACCAAATCTTCATTTTGGAGTGACTAAGAAGGATCCAGACTTAGTTTTTCATTTTCATGTTTTAAACTTGTTTAAATGTTGGTCAAACTTAGGTTTGACCAATTTCAAAATAAGCATAAAAAATTCAAAAAACATAAAAAAATGGAAAACCTGTGCACATATTCTTAGTATGTCATATACTAACCATTCAAGTTGATAAACAAGGTCAGCATATATTCAAATGAAGAAATGCACATAACCAATGTGATATCTCATACTTTGTCGTATGAAATCAAGAGTGAAGTGAGGTGGTTTTGGATTTGCAACATGAAATTTTCCAAAAAACTCACCAAAGCTTCATTTTGGAGTGACTAAGAAGGATCCAGGCTTATTTTTTTTATTTTCATGTTTTGAACTTGTTTAAATATTGGTCAAAGTTAGGTTTTGACCAAATTTGAAATGAGCAAAAAAATTCAAAAAATGAAAAAACCAGCCCACATAGTCTTCTTATATACATAATAGATTTGTAGAACAGTTATTTGGTTGATTTAGACATGGTCGAAAATAGCTTGCTTAGAAATGAGGTCGTTTACCCTACCTTTGGAGCTCCTTTTTAGCACTTTTTTATGAAGGCTCGGATTGACGACCAAGTTAGAACAAACAAGTTTATAGTTTGGAAATCATTGCAAATTGTGTTCTATCTATATAGTGTCATTCCCCATGCTCACAATTTGGGGTGTATTTTTGTTAGATGGAGGGTTGTAACTATTACCTCCTAATGGTGGTAGATTTGTCGCAAACATGGGCATAGCCTAGTGGCAAGGGTTGATGCCTCCCTTTGCCCACCCAAGTTCGAGTCCCCATGCTCACAATTTGGGTGTTGCATTTCCTGTTCTAGTCCAGTAGCTCAGTGGGTCGGGCATCTCACTATTATAGAAAATCTATAATAGTGAGTTGTCCCATCCATCGAGATATTGCACTGGGACAATTTTTTGAAATCTTGATTTTTTGTCTTGTCAAAATTCAAATGAGCTCTAAAGGTAGGGTAAACAGCTCCATTCCTAAGCAAGTGTTTTTTTCACCTTGTCTTAATCAGCCAAAACAAACTCCTAGACTTGTTTTCTATCTATATAGTGTCATTCTGAAGTCTCACTATTTTTTGAATTAATCTTCATCTAATTTATTTTCTTTTGAATAATAATGGTTTATTTGCAAAAAAAAAAAACTCAAGTTTAAAAATGAAAATGAAAAACTAAGCTCAAATATATCTTAGTCGGTTTCATGTTTTTATGATAAGTGTTCGAGGCATAGTTTTTTTTCAGACACGCCTAAGATAAGGGCCAACCAAATAACGGGCCTGTTATTTCATTTCACGGCCCACCTCCCGTTCACTTTCCCATGCCACGGCCCACCGTTTTTTCCCACCGCCACCCGTTCCCCTTCTTATCCACTCAGATGTGTCGTACCCTAGCTATTTCGCACCATTTCACATCTGCGCCGCTCCCCACACTCACTCGCCGCCGGCGACCAAATCCACGTGAAACCGCCGCCGCTACCTACAGATCCAGCGCCACCACACGAAGATGATGAGGCATGGGGGTTCCGGGGGTTCCAGCTCCCGCGGTGGCCATTCCGGCGCTGGAAATCGACAGAAGCGGCCGGCTGACCCCGAACGCGCGAGGCGGGTTCATTCCGACGTCGGTCGGAAGCGCGGCGCGTACAAGTGGCTCAACATGGGCCTAACGCCGCCGGCAGCGTACGCCCGTCGTGAGGTGGAGGAGTATGACCGCAGCGTGGCGGCGCGCGGCCGCCGCTACGAACACGGGAGCTCCTCCGGCGCGGGGAGCTCCCGCATGGCGGCACGGGCGCCACAGCTGCCACCGCCGAAGATGGAGGAGGAGCAGGAGCAGCAGGACCGCCCGCCGCGCCGCGGCCTGCTGCCCGGGGACTTCGCCGCCGACGAGGCCTGAACTGGATCACCGAGGAGGTGATCCAGCGCAGCAAGCAGCAGCAGCAGCAGGAGGTCGAGGTGCGCCGTCAGGAACGGGAGGAGCTCAACGAACTCCGCCTCCAGAGCGCTATCGACGCTTCCCTCCACCCCGTCATCGAGGTCAGCTCGGACTCCGACTCCGAGTTCGACTGGTCCGACTGAGCGGCGCCGCCGCCTCGTCGCCGCCGCACCCCCGGGGCTCCGGACGCCCAATTTTGGATCTGCGTTTAGGGGTAGAGCAGCGTCGACGCCTAATTAGCTACGCTAACTATGTAATCGGGCTTGTGCCCGTGTGTGTGGCTTTTGATCCGGTGATCGCCACGAACAACTAAGCTATGTAATATGTCCAATTTCAGTTTATGTTTAGTTACATTTCATGAATTCTGCACATTTCAGTTCCGCTTAATGATTCAGTTCAGAAATTGCGCAAATGAATCTTCAGTTCAGTTCAGAAAAGCTCGTCGGAGTTGCCGCGCTTCGTCGCCGGAGAAGAAGAAGAAATGGCAAGGGAGGATGCGCGCGCAGGGGAGGAGGATATAAGGGTCGTCGTTGCTGTGTGGGTCCCATCTTATGCAAGCTGACATGGATAAGTTGTGGGTCCCACCCGTCGGCTCCCCATAATCCTAACTAACAGACTGCGCTTAAGGGCCAAGTCGCAGCAGAGCAATTTGTGCTCACAGAGATGTCGTAGCAGAGCAATTCCTGCCAACGACGTCGCTGCCCATCAATTGCTGTGAAAAAATGTCGCATAGGAGCTATTGACCCCGGTGCGGAAGCCGTCGAGCTGGGATTTTTTTCAGGGTGCAAAGGTTGGGCGGCGCGACTATAGCGATCTGCGGATTGGAGGCCAGAAGGGTGGCCGGCCGGCCGGCGCGTGCGGCGCGGCCGGGTGCAAGGGTTGGGCGGCCGGCGCATGCAGCGCGGCGATAGCGATCTGCGGATTGGCGGACAGCAGGGTTGCCGGCCGGCCGACGCGTGCGGCGTGGCGTCGGCGGTCAGGGGGCATCCGCGAGAAGGAGCGCAAGGGGAAGGCGGCGCGCTGGTCGTGGGTCACCGTGGCTGAGAAGCTCTGCCACGAGCTGGCCTCCGTCGAGCCTGACCGCGCCGGCGAGGAGGGCGTCGCCTCTCTCTTTTATTTATTAATAACCAACCGTTTCTTTTTAGCTGTGGCAATTACTCTAATTTGCACTAAAACGAAAAGGTGTGTTGAGTTGTCAAAAATTGGGACGATCTGGATAGTTGGTCAAATATTGAATGTCTCAGATTTAATGTATCAACACAAGCTTGCTCTTTCAAAACAAAACATTTTTTCTATAATTACTATTAAAAGAGCAAACATGACCGGATACATTAAATCGTATGCGTTCAATATGCTACCAACGGATCGGATTGTTCGGTCCGTGTTGAGCACCTCAACACATCCTGCCCGAAACGTTATTTTTGTTAGCGCCGACGCAAAGCTCCTCGACGCAGAGCACGGCGTGCTGGTGCACGGATCAAGCGGAGAAGGTAGCTTCTCCTGCCGATGTCAGCCTCCTGGTCGCGGCCCTCGCCAGCACCTCGACGCCAGAACGTGGCTGGCCAGGTTCCGGGTCGAAGCCGCGTTCCGTGACCCGGGAACGAAACTGGATCGACGTCGTCCTCGCCTGCAAGTTCCCCGACGCCGGCGACCTAGCTTCCGACCTTCACGACCACACCAATCTCCGAGTTCTCCGTCGACCTAGAGTTCGATCCCCGGCGTCAGCCGACCTCGTGGCCTGGCAGCGGGGTGGGATTCCGGCGGTTGCGGGAAACATGGGCAGCGCTGGGGGATGCAGGGCGGAAGTGGCCATCCAGGCGACAGGCATGGTCGTGGACAGGGATTTCGGAATCAGTTGGTTTGGTGCTGCTGATGAAGTTCACTTTGAAGATGCAGCAGATCTTACTCCCCGTCACGCCGGCCCGCGCCTCCGCGAGTGTTTGCGTCGTCTACGCGTGGCCTCGCACCGGCCGCCTCCCACCGGCTCGCAGAGCCGTGCAGCCCGTCACCACGCCGCCCCCCGCGGTTGCCGCCTCCCCCACGGCGCCACAGCCCACCGGCGCCAGGACGGTCTTGCCCTTCTCGCCATGGTCGGGATCTCGCAGACTCAACCGAACACGCCACAGCCGGCTTGAGGGAGAGGAGGGCAGCATGTTGGCGGTTTGAGTTAGAGGAGTGGAGCAAGACGGTGGATTCAAGCGGAGGAGTCGAGCACGACAACAACTGCTCGAGCTTGGTCACCGTCTCCGGTTCTGTCCGCTCGTGTATGAATCCCCAATCATGTGTGTATGCCTGCAATTTCTTCATACACCATTTTTTTGGATTATACTGCGCACCCTATGTATTTTTTCTGTAGGCACCATTTGTGAACATGCTGTGCACCCTGCGCCGTCCCTCCTCTGGCTACCGGCGCACCGTACTGAAACCAGAGGCAAGAACCGTAAATCATCTTCATTTTGTGTAAGCTGGTCCTCTGAATTTTTTCATTTCTTTTTTGCAAGCTTTTTTTTGACCAATTCCATGTGTTGCCTGCGCAGCACTGTTTTTGCTCATTCTAGAAGTATTGTACACGCACCATTTTCTCTTTCAAGCTATTCAAGGTTGTAGCAGTTCTTCTCGAAATTTTCTTGCAGCTGCGGTTGGAATAATTTGGAGAAGGCACTGATTACATGAGTAAATAGTTACCCAAGAAGTGATTACTACAACACCTGGTCCCGAGTCTGCACTTGCTAGCATAGAGGTATTAGCGAAAACAGTATACTCCCGGTTGTTTGATTGATAATGATACTCTGGCAAAATACTTCAATCCGATTTTTATTTACTTTCAAATCTCGACATTGGAATTGTTACTGTGACCTTTGGACATGATCGTGAAAATAATTAATGTATCCATTTGACAGGACCCACACTCTAAACAATTGATTGGTGTTCTTGATATTTGTGGGTTTGAAACCTCCAAAATTTAACAATTTATTGTGTTCCAATTTTTCAGAATTTTATGACAATCCATTCCACAGAATTTGCCAAAAGACGTGGTGCTTGCATCTAAACAGTTTTAGACAGTTATTATGCATAACATATACAAATGAAAATCTACGGCAACATTTTGAGCGTGTTCGGCAAACTTCAATAACATTAATTGTTTACTATCTCCCATGTGATAAGTGTGGACAAAGATATGACAATTTACATCGAGCACAGTGGTGCTCTTGAAGGTCTGAAAAAAATGAAGAAGGTGAATGTAGATGAAGAGGAATTAATTGGCCAGCTGCTCAAACTTAACCAAAACAATTTTTTAGAATTTTTTGTTTTAACATTTTGTACGAATATTTTGTGGCAAACTTCATTAAGAAATCTGATGATAAGGGAACTTGGTATGACATCTATATTAAGTCTTATAATAAATTATGAGACGTGCGTTGCACGGGCAAGTTCACTAGTTTTGAGAAACAACAAAATAAAACAAATGCTGTTCCTGTAAGTGCTCCTGGCCATACATTTTTTTTTAGCAAAGCTCCGGGCCATACATGACCCCTACAGGCGGCCGGGAGATTGTGTTCTGTTGACGGGCCTAATGTGGTTGGGTTATCGCAACGTCCTTTGGGTGGCTCTGCATGGGCCGACGTGTTCCTAACAGTGCGAAGGGGCTTAACCTGGGCCTAGCAAGCAAGAAATCAAGCTGATGAGACTGAAGCGTCACGCCGAAAAAATAAAAAAGTGAAGGGTGAGTGGAGAGGAAAACAGCATTCCCGACACAACAATTCAAGTAAAACATGAATTCTCAAACAAAAAGTAAGAAAATGCAAGTAAAAAAAGGCTAGAATCTGGCGCATTTTGCGCCGAACGGCATGCAACTTACTTTCTGGCTTCCTCGTTCCTGTATTTCGATGGTCCCAAATTAACGCAATTCGCTACAATTTCTTCAAAGGGGAGCGCTGAGCGTCCTCCGGAGGATAACTCCCCCCGATCCTCCGCCTTTAGAGGCCGACACGTGTCCAACTTGTGGTCAACGTTCCCCTCCACGGAAAAAGCGCAACAATAATCCCTCCTCTTCACGGACGCACGCCACGCTCATGGCTGCGGCCGCGCCCATGCGCCTTCAGAACCTGCCATGGCCCGGCCGCTCCGCCGTGATCTCCAACCGTTGCTGCCTTGCCGGAGAAGATCTCCAACCCTTGCAGCATCCTGATCTCCCACTGGTAGCACCGGCGATGGTCGGTAGTACCATTGCCCACGATCGATTGCAGCACCATGGAAAATTGGATGGCAGCGCCGCCGCCAGCGCCACCCCCTTGTAGTAGAACCTCCCGCCGCTGGCTACAAACCTCTCGCTGCTGGGAGCATCCCCTCCCGCCGCTGGTAGCAGAACCTCTCACCGTTGGGAGCATATCCTCCCGCCGCTGGGAGCATACCCTCCCGCCGCTGGTAGCAGAAGCACTCGCCGCTGGGAGCATCCCCTCCCGCCGCTGGTAGCAGAAGCACTCGCCGCTAGGAGCATCCCCTCCCGCCGCTGGCGGAGCGCCTCCTCCCGCCAATGGGAGCATCCCCTCCCAGCGTAGGCAGCACCACCTCCCACCGATGGGAGCATCAGCTCCCCCCGAAGGCAGCACTACCTGCCGCCGCTAGGAGCATCCCCCACGTCACTGACAACAGGTGCCGTTCGCAGCAGCGACGACCAGTGGCGGACCTTCGTGGAGGCCAACCTGGGCCGTGACCCCCCCACCCCACGAAGAAACAGCCTATATATTACACGTATTTGGCCCATTTGGCCACGAAAAATCAGCCTCTACCTCATATTTTAGCCCCCCAGCCCATTTGCCCCCCCCAAGAATTCGGCCCAAGGTCCGCCACTGGCGACGACCACGATTGGAAGCGCCACTGCTCGCCGTACCGCTGTCGAGCATGGAGGACGCATCGGAGATGCTCGGCGGCACAACCTCTCATGTCGAGGGCCTCCAGCTAATTCCCCTTCCTTTCGCCAACCACACACGGACGGCGAGGAGATGCTCCCCGTACCAAGCACTATCTCGTGGGGACACGATTTCCCCCCGGGGTGGACCCTGAGGACGCGCGACGCGGTGGCGGCCATGGTGGGAGAGAGGCAGGGTGGGGGTGGATAGGAGGATGTAGCAACAGAGGAAGGGGAGACGCAACGGCGTGCAGGTTTGGTGCGCAGAGAAAGAGAGATGAGAGGAAGGAGAAGAATCGGGAGGAGATAAGATTGGAGGTGGTGGGTCCTCACCGCATCGCTGTCTCCGGGCGGAGGGACACGTGGCAGCATCTGAAGCCGGAGGACGCGATCCTCCGGAGGCGTAGAAGCGTTTTCCTTCTTCAAAAGGCTACTGGCGCGTGAAGGAGCTAACAAATACTGTAACAAGGTGTGGTATCTCGGTTTGGGTTGTAGTGCTGGATGTAGGCGAGCAGAAAGAACCAGGAACGAAGCAGCGGGCACCCACGCACATCCTTTTGGTGAAACGCGCGCTGTGAATATCATCCTTGTCCTGTGAGTGATCGTGTCGTCAACTTGTTCATGCTACGGCTTTCCGCTGCGGTTAGCTTGGGCTATGGGAATCTAAAGATTACATCCTTGCTCTAGCCAGCCCTCTCCTCAGAGCTTAGCCATTCTGGACCGTCCTATGGAATCCAGATCAGATCTCAGCCGTCCATTTCCTAGCTTCCCCATCGGCCGGTCAATTTCTACCCGCACGGAGCTGCTCTGTGTCGCTGCCGGTGGCCCCAGTTTTTTCGGGGACCCGCGCGTCAGTGTGTGGGGTGGATCCATTCCGTGTGCACTGCGAGACGGGGCGTCGCGGCGCGGTGGCAGGAGCCGTGGTTCAATCGAACTCCAGGGGCAAAATCATCATTTCATGTCCAGTCCATGGCGATGGGACGGCGGCTGTATGCGCGTGGCGGACCGAGAGGCGACGCCGGGTACGGGAGCTACATACGGTGGTCGCCTCCGCCCTTGCCCTCCCCTGCCCTCCCTGCTCGTCGCCCCAAGGCTATACGGTCCTCACCTCCTCACAGCTGAACCTTAAATGCTCATTTTTTTTGATCTAGGGTTTCAGCCAGCGGTTCTTGCGTCCAGCCGCCGCCGCCGCCATCGTTCGTCCCATCGGACTTATCCCGCGTGCTCCTCCATCTCGCCAACGGGGTGGAGTCGGTGGTGGGATTTGGAGGGGAGGAGGCATGTTGAGCCGGATTTGGCGTGAGGATGGAGACGAGGTAGCCTCGCTGCATCGCCATTCCTCCACTCCATGAGCACCTTCAGCAGCAGCCCTCGATTTCCTCTTGCGTGGTATGTATCTCCGTCCTCCTCCTCTGATTCTCTCTTTTCCCAGTCTCACCTCCTCTCTCTCTATGTCTCTCTCTCAGCCCTCGACGGCGACGACGCGCAGACGGTGCACGCGATGAGCTCGACGTCCAGCGGCGCGTCCCTGGCTCCATGTCGACCGGAAGTGGTGGCGTCTCATCTCCGGCGTGTCCCTGGTTGCGTGTTGAAGCTCCTCCGGCCGCCATCCTCCTGGGGAAAACCTCCAACCACTCTATCATGTCCAACGCATCTCAAGCAGGGTGATGTGCGTGTTCTCTCCTAGCCCTCTCTTTTGTTTTGTGTGTGGATCTAAAAATAGCAGTCTATTAGCTATAGTTTGGTGTGCTACGAATGATGAATAGCATCAAATTACCACCGTACCCAATCTGCTATGAGATGTGGTATGTTCTCCTGCCTATTGAACTATTGGGGTGTCATGATTGTCACTTGTTAGATCTATTTGTTTTGGTTCAGACATGTTATGGACGAAGAAGAAGTTCTAAAGAGGATTGGGCCCTAATCTTGATGTTCTACGTGTAATGGTTAGAGCTTTTTCAGATCTAAACTGTAGTGTAGGCTAGGGATCTTTATCTATGTTCAGAGAAATCTTTTCTTTGCACACGCTAATTGCTCGGCGAAGTTGTCTGGTGGGTTATTTAGTTGGTGTGGTTGTATCATACGTTTGAAGTTGCTAATAGAATTCAGTGGTGTCAGAAACGCGAGTGCTGCCATCTTTTGTCAATTATTATTTCAGTGCTTACATTACTATTGCACTATACTGATGGCACTTCTCATATAGATTCCTCTTTCTATTCTTTTTTAGAGAGTACATCAGTCCATGACAACAATTGTTAAAAAGTTCAGGATTAAGTGGTTTCTAAATTCCTTTCAATTTCTGCTGGATAAAATACGATGTACATGCTGCAACATAATATATCATTATATCCAGCAAAATTGTATGCTTTCCTGACTGTTTTTTCTTTCATACCAAACTGCAGGACTAATCTAAAACATGATCGGTTATATATAGTTTCTGCACATCAGATTGATTCTATACCAAATGGGTACTACACGTTTGAGTGCTTTTTACCTCATCACATAGTACTACTATTAATTACAAATTGTGAATTTTTTCTTTGTGTGGCAGGTTTAACAGCCCTAGGAAGATTGATCATGCTCAAGGTTCAGTGACTTGATGCAGGTAATAAACTTTTGAGAGCATGTTATCTTCTATTTAAATTTCTTTGAAAGTGGTGCTTCCGCAAGCCCGGTTGTCTTTTCTTGGCATCCTTCTCTCTGTGTTCCTCTCGGATGGATTCATATTTATGCTTTATGTGATTTATAGTTGGTTTTTGGTTCCTAGCAGTGTGAGTTATACTAATGACGCTTCATTTATCAAGCTAATGAACCTATTGGCTTATTACTCCTGATATTGTTGACCTAACCTTATATACGATAGCTGGTGCATTTCTGTTAGGACAGCTATTTGCATCTATGCAAGGATACATCCATGTGATAATCAATTTCTTTTCTTGGTTCTGTAGCTACAGATTGCTATGGTGAATGAGGATAAGAAAGTGTTCGCGCAGATTGATTGTAATTGCAGGGGAATTGGGATATTTCGGTTCTACTGTGACGAGACAAAGGCATTCTTCTGTGCATCACCTGGTCGGTAACTCTACGACTTATTGCGCCGACGGGGGTGATATTCAGATGTAAGTTCCAGTTTCCTGTGATGTACTAGAAAGCTTGATCCCAGTTTAGTGTACTTTTTTACTTCATGTAAGCAATTTAGTCCGATGGATTCAAGTGGTATCTATTTCTTACTTGCGATTGATTTAATTATATCACATCATCACAATTTTACCATAGAAGTTAATCTGGCTTGGCAGTTTTATTTCTATATGCAGAAAGTGCAAGTGTGGGGTTTGATTGTATACTATCTTGCTGGACTTCTGTAGTCTTGAAGGTACAATCGAGATAAATAGATTTAGTCCAAAATTCAAAATAGGAATTTAAATAGTGGTTCTTTGTCGGTTGAGGTTCATCTCCGAGCACCCGTCTTCTTCTTTACCTGTCATTTTTATTGTCAGAGAGACCCGCGTGAATAGGTTCATTAGGCATCGTAGGCATTAATATATATGCCAAGGCAAACATATGAAATAAGAAACTGAACATTAGACAAACTCAATGAGTGCATTTGCAATTTCATGGAGTCAAGGACTGAATCTGGACACTTTGTTTGAGGGAAATGAGTTAAACTGAAATAATTCAGCTGGGAACTGTTATTATCTTTCTTTTGTTTCCCATATTCTTTGCTGGCTTATTTCCCAACTAATGTTTTTAAAAACTACATCCCACTTCACTGTCCTCATATCTACAGCCTACCGGGAAAGCCTGCGATCTTTAATTACATTTACATTATTTGAAAGCGGTGCTTCTGAAAGCCCTACCGTATGAGCGTGAAATCCTCCTATATATGTCTGCAGTTATGGTGAGGTTATAGAGCTTATTTACTTCACTTGATGTTTCTTTGTCATATGTCTGCAGTTATGGTGAGGAGAGGGGTGTTGCCGACTTGCTGTGCGCTTGCTGCTGGAGAAGGCAGATGAGGGTGCGGTGGCATAAGCGTTTATGCTGCAGCCATGGGGGTGTTGCAGTGGTCGATGGCAAGGCATCTCACGTCCAACTAACATTCTCTAGCCACAGTAAGCTCATTCCATTGGGCTCCAGTTTGTCTATGTAGTGTCTTTTACTGTTAACATGATATCTACTATCTTATTTCCATCAAAACTGAATGCACTTCATTCTAATATTATTGCCATGGTATGTACAGGATGGGTTAATTATCGATCCACACCTACCATTCAGAGCCATTATTATCCATCAATTGGCAGCGCGTGGGGTAGTAGCGCGTCAGGTTGGTCGAAGGGGATGTGCATGTTGTGGGTACAAGTAGGACCATATGTCCAAGAATAGATCAAATTGTAGAACTTCTTTAGCAAGTTCCTCCTACATACTTTTGCTAGCTGCATGTCAAGTAACCTAGAATTTAAATTGATTTTATGTGTCAAACTGTGTTGTTAAATCCAGAGTCTCCATCATAACATCATAATTAGATCAACCTTAACAGTAAGCCACTAAGCCTCAGATATATAAATGTGTAGGTGATGATCAAATAACAATACGAAGTACAGGAAAGGGTTGTAGATATCAAAGAGATGTTAGGTTTGTCAATGTAGTCCATAGTTGGGCTTTGAGGAGATCAGCTCTTTGTTTTAGAAAACTGGGAGCTCACAACTTACAGCAAAAAAAAATCAAAATAGTGCTATTTGGTCGTCAGCCAAATATCTCACAGATTGCATACATGAGTGTTGTTCTGATTATGTGGCTATACAATTTTTTTGTTTCGTTATTTCTGTATTAGAGTAAAGTTACCCTTTAATATTGCTTCTTTATCCATCTATCAGTTCTTGTGCAATTAATGTTGTTGCAAATATAAGTCATATTCTGAATTCTGAGTGATTGTATACAACTTGAATGAAGCTCTGAAACAATCTTGCTAATACACAAGTTATCGGCGAAAACATCATGTCCTGGACTATTTATGCTCATTGAGAAGTGTCACATTGATGCAAGTAGTTCATATCCCATGCAAGGGCATGATTTCTTTAAACCTGCAATGTTGTACTTTAAATTAAACTTGGATTACGAAATTCCTTTGTGTTATATGTCCTATTGGTTCAGACGAATGGCAGTTGCACCCTTGCGACAAGTCTCATACCAAATACAATTGTTCTAAAATTCAAGCATGCCCATCCCATCAGTCTGCACTCTTCACTGATTTCCAACGTGTATTTCTTTTCCCATGTACAAGCTTCAATCCATTGCTGTAGGAAGTATAGTAGAGTAAGCGCTTACATGTATGTTTTGGTGCTGACACGCTTTTAATTGTTTTGTGCAGGTTCTATACAGGACTACAGTGGAAATTTCCTGCTTATCCTTCTCGGCATATGGAAAGAAACTGAATATTCTGGTCATTCTATTTCTATTGGTGGTCTTGCTTACTATATGACTGTACCATCCAGGTGCACAAATAATTTCTTGGCATTGCTACCTTTTTCGGTCTAGGTTTTGGTTGCCCTAGAAAATATTCTTACTTACATTTACCATATTATGTAAACTTGGAGTCAAACTGCATCAGAGATCCGAGTCACTCCCATGAACTATAACGATATATTGTGTTATGTGTATATGTATGTGCCACCACACCTTGGATATCCATTTACTAGCCGGCAAGAGTTCTTCGGGATACACACCATGGGCTGAAGAAGCTGTTTGTTAGTAAGCATTAGAGGTAAAAGAATTTAGTTCATAATATCCAAATACTGAACTTGCTAACTGTGGACTGAAAATTGTTTATTTCTCATTATTTTGGATAAAGCTTGGAATATGTTTTATATATTCCTTTATTTTCATCCGAGATGTCATGCAAATAATGAGTGAACAAGTAGTTATATGATGATAAGAGGGTCCACAAGCTTTTCATTTGATACTTCTATAAATTACATCTCTTTAGTCTATCTCAACTACTGTAATGCGTTTTTTGTGCTTCGATTCAGTAGCTTTTTTGTGATCGATGTGATAATCTTATGTACCTTTGTTCTATGTTACGGATGATCTTGACTGCTCGCATTAAATCTATTTGTTGCAAGTCTGTAGCAAATATATTTTCTTAGTTTGTGATGGTCAATCTCTACCTCATTTTACATATGAAGAGTGGTAGCTTATTACGTAGCTAAATTTAGATAATCTGCTTAAAATAATGTACAGTTCAAATTAGGTTTTTAGCTCCATGTACCTATTCGACAGATATTTACGAATGCCTCAGATCCATTGCTCATTCCTTTTGGCTTATCCGTTGTTTTGCCTCCCTTTTTACTAGGCGTGCAACATGGAAGTCGTTGAAATCCGGCACAGAGTTATACTTATGCCATGCTGGATGAGTTGAAGCTACCAAGATCTACTTCTCATATTGTTGCCAATACACACAGCACTGTCATTGTCACTATGATGTTCTTTCCAACAACAAGGAGTGTGCATCAGTGCAATGGACAGTACTCATGCGAGAGCAATCCAAGAAGCAATGCACGTGATGTAGAAAATGAAGCAGTGCATGAAGCAATTCAATACATGGAGTGTGTCGCAGCAGTGGAACATGGGGTTCCCCTGATGCTGCCAAAGTGGGTCCACCACCGGGGCCCACCAAGAAGATGGACAAGGCAAGGAGTCAAGTTCAGCAGATGGATTAGCTCATCCGCCCCAAGGAAACCCGACAAGTTCGACAACAACGCTCTGCGGCTAAGGACCAGGCGACCTTCCGGGGTCACCCCTTGCCCGGAGAACAAGGCGGAATACCCGCGGGTCCGTGCTCCCGGCAGGAGGCCAGGCGTGCCCCCGGGTCCTCCATCCGTACCGCTGAAGGGATAAGACCGCCAGCTCGCCGGAAGCTGGTGGAAGACTTGGGCGCCAAGACGAAGGCCGCGCCCTGATGACGTTGCCACGAGCGTAGTTGGTGGGACGGACAGGCTTTGTCCGTCCCACCTTTTCCAGCCTGTCCGTCCCACCTTTTCCAAGGGCGGACGACCGCGCCGCCCTCCAGGGAATGCTTGGAGGAGAGGATGCCACGTCTCCTCCAAAGACCGCCGAGGGGTTCTCCCGCCAAAAATCCCTCACGCCCCTCGCGTGCCCATGTCGGATCCCCTTAGCCTATAAAAGGAGGACCATGACACCGAGGGAGAGGAGGACAAGTAAGATAGAGCTCAAGCAAGGCTAGACTAGGATTCGGAGGGTAGAGAGAGAGGTGATCTCCCCAGAGCAGGATCTGCTCTTCGTCTACCTCCGGCCAGGTCTCTGCCGGGTTCATCCCAGAACACCCTTGTACACCACATCATGATGAACACTTCAATCCAGACATGCGGGAGTAGGGCTTTTAGCCTCCGGGCGGCCTGAACCTGGGTAACTCGGTGTGTCTCCCTGCGTTGTTTGCCCGTGTACCACGGCGAAGAACTTGACGATCTTACTCCCGGGTAAGGCGTCTTCCAGCCTCCTTCGCGCCCCGTGCCGGACCTAAAAAGGGGTATCATCTATTCCCGGTGTCCGTCACCCGAGACACGACATCTGGCGCGCCAGGTAGGAGGTGTAAGCGCTGGATTCGTCTTCATCTTCGCCAACCTCAAGTTCTGCGTCAAGTTCTTCATCAAGCATGTCGCCGAAGAGGAAAACCGACGCCGCGACCTCCAAGGCCACGTCTCCATCGCGTACTCAGGCTTCTGCTGAGCGTCGCACTGCGGATACGCGCCAGCCTGCTCCTCCGCCTATGCCACCTACAGAGAGGGCGGCCTCGGAGAGAGCCAACGTCAACAAGAACGTCGATCCCAACGATCCGGCGGCCCCAGGACTCTCTGCCATGCCTCCCCCACGTTCTGGAGAGAAAAGCGTCGGGAACGGCGCAGGAAAGGGTCCTGGCGCCAGGGAGGAGCGAGACCATGTCCGCACCAGCGGAGGTCCCCGGAGCGCCAAAAGCAAGTCCTCTACGCACTTGCCCTCAGACGCGCAAGCTCGCCACGACGCCCTTGTTGCTGCCAAGGCTCTGATGCAGTTCCCTCTGAGCTCCGGCGACCCCAAGGTCTACCAAGAATGGAGAGCTCGTGTGGAGGCACTCCTCGACTTCGCCGACGGCGGCCCTGGCCCGACCTTACTCGAACTCCCACCGTCGACGGGCCCGAAGCTGGAGGGTGCAAGGCGCACGAACCGCGGGGTCAGGCCCATGGCGAGCGCCAAGGCGAGACGGCGCCTCCTCGCACCGCTCCACCGATGGCGGACCGGCTAAACCGCGATCGCGGCAAGGCCATCTCCGTCGGGTCGTCTACCACGCGCAACCAAGATCTTTGCCACGACCTCAACAACCGTCGAACTGAGGATATGCGCACTCGCATCGAACGACGCTGTGAGCGCCATCGCCGGGAGGATCGGGACGACGACGTCGATGAAGGGTGTCTCGCCCTTGCCCCTGAGTTTTGCCAGGTCACTGGCCTAAGAAATTCAAGATCGACGTCCTCCGCTATGATGGCACCACGAACCCCCGAGACTTCCTGCAGCTCTACTCCTTAGCTGCGGCAGTCGCCGGGGCCGACGAAATGATGATGACCAGCTGGTTCCCGCTGGCCTGAAGGGAGATGCCCAGACATGGCTTCTCAACCTTCCCAAGTGTTCCATCCGTTCCTGGAGGACCCTGAAGGAACAGTTCCTGGGGGCTTTCCAAGGCGGGTACGAGCGCCCGGGGGCTCCCAGCGACCTCCACGACTTCAAGCAACTTCCGGGTGAAACTCTTCGCAAGTTCATCCAACGCTTCACCCAGAAGATGAACACAATTCCCTGCATCAAGCAAGAGCTGGTGATCGCTTCTTTTCACGCCAACGTCCGCAATACCCGGATGCGCGAAAAGTTGAGCAATCGCCGCATCGAATCCACCTGCGAGCTCTGGGAGCTGGCGGATCGATGCGCCCGAGCTGAGGAGGGGGCTAATTTCCCGGGGAGGATGAACCCGAGGACAAAACCGCCCCCGCCAAGAACAAGAAGCGGGACTCAGGACCCGACAAGCGCGTCTTCGTCACCGAACCCCTTCCTAAGAAGGCCAAGCCTGCGGCGGCCTCTGAGGGAGAAGACGACCCATGGTGCCACATTCATCCTGACGGCAACCACCTCTCAAGGACTGCCGCCAACTCAAGAACCTCGCCATACGAGAGCAGCGTCGGGCCGACGGGGTGAGCCTGGACGGCTGCTACAATTGTGGCGTCATTGGGCATGTCGCTCGTGACTGTCCCAGGGTCGCCAAGGCGGAGGCGGCCACGGATGGGGCCGCGGCGGTGGCCGGGGGACGAGGAGGACGCGGCGGCCAAGGCGGTCGTGAACAGAACAATCAAGAAGTCGCCAACCAACAAGGAAGCTCCGGCTCCCAGGGAGGCTAGCGGAAGGTTCCAGGAAGTCACGGAGTTGTCGGGTGCATTCACGGGGGAGCCTCTCTGCCTCCATCCAACGACGCGTGCAAGAGGCTGTCCGGGAGCTTAACGCGGTTGCTTCTGCTCCGCCCAAGCCCCTGGATGGTCTGGACAGTCATCTCCTTCGACCCGGAAGACCATCCTGCCATGTGGCCGGGGTGGGAACCTTCCTCTGATCGTGTCGCCCATCATCCACAACTACAAGGTCACCAAGATGCTGGTCGACGGAGGCTCCAGCCTCAACCTACTGACGGCGAAGGTGCTGGCTATTCTGCAAATCCCTTTTCTCGCCTGCAAGACACCGGTGTGTTCCAAGCGTGAATGGAAGCATCACTCGGCCGCTGGGAAAGATCACGCTCCCTGTCACCTTTGGTGACCAGGAGAACTTTCGCACCGAGGACATCGTCTTCGACATTGCAGACACGCCGCTTCCGTATAACGGCATACTTGGCCGGCCGGCTCTGGCCAAGTTCATGGCCGTCTCGCACTTCGCCTACAACATGATGAAGATCCCCGTGGCCTGGGAGTGATCACGGTCAAGGCTGACGTCGACGATGCCATCTTTTGCGTTCAGAAGTTGAACCAGACGGTGGCGGCGACCTCGGACGTTCCGCAAGATGTACAGGAAGTCGATGTCGGTGCATTCTCCGGGGACGGAGGGTACTCCGGAGGCTCGACATCAACTTCCTCAAGAAGGCGTCATTTCATGAAGATCCAAATGACCAAGAAAGTGGCGTTGACTAGTGACGGGAGTCACTCCATCACCATCGGCGCCCGCCTCACCGACAAATAGGAAAGCGCGCTCGTCGCCTTCCTTCGGGAAAAATCTGACGTCGTCGCATGGGAAGCGTCAGGGCTACCCGGCGTACCAAGGGAAGTGATCGAGCACAAACTTGCGGTCAGTGAGGACGCTCGCCCGATAAAACAAGTTCTACGCAAGCAAAGCAAGGAAAAACTGGAGTTCATCGTGTCCGAGGTCGACAAGCTGGAAGAAGCTGGCGTCATCAGGATGGTGCCGCACCCAACTTGGGTGGCCAATCCTGTGGTGGTGCCAAAGCCCATGACCTTCAAGTGGCGGCTCTGCATCGACTTCACCGACTTAAACAAGGCTGCCCCAAGGATCCTTTCCCACTGCCCCGGATTGATCTCATCGTGGATTCAACCGCCGGGTGCGAGCTCCTGTGTTTCTGGATGCTTTCTCCGGGTACCACCAGATCATGATGGCAGTGGAGGATCAGGAGAAGATGGCCTTCATCGCACCCAAGGGCTGCTACTGCTATACCCGGATGCCTTTGGCCTTCGGAATGCCGACGCAACCTTTCAGCGCCATGCAAGCATGTCTTGGGTCCCAGCTGGGCCGCAACGTGGAGGCGTACATCGATGACATCGTGGTCAAGACTCGGTACAAGGACTCCCTCATTCAAGATCTGCACGAGACCTTCAACAGCCTTCGTCGGGTCAACTTCAAGCTTAACCCCGACAAGTGCGTGTTTGGGGTCCCATCCGGCAAGCTGCTTGGGTTCCTGATCTCCCACCGGGGGATTGAGGCCAATCCCGACAAGATCAAGGCCATCGAGCGCATGGAGGCGCCAAAGCGAGTCAAGGACATACAGCGCCTCAACAGGTGCATTACCGCACTCGGGCGCTTCATCTCAAGACTTGGAGAACGAGCCCTGCCCTTCTTCAAGTTACTCAAGAAGACGGGTCCTGTGAAATGGACCTCGGAGGCTGAAGAAGCTGTTCAGTCCCTCAAGTGCTACCTCGACTCGCCTCCCATCCTCGTGGCACCGACAAAAAAGGAGCCCCTACTGTTGTACATCGCTGCCACCAACCAGGTGATCAGTGCAGTTCTTGTGGTAGAGCGTGACGCTCCTCCAGGCAAGTCAGTGGCAAGCGTCCCGGGAACATCCTCCCGGGGCAACCAAGCAAGAAGAGGCAGCCGGGTGACAAAGGGCCAGAGGGCCCTGAGCCTGGCGCGCCCACCGATGCAGCCATCGACGTCACAGAAGAAGCATCGCTGGGGGCTGACGCGCTCCCTCTCGAAGCAGAACTCCTGGAGGAAGCCGAGCCCGTCAAGGACTCGGTAACCCGCAAGATACAGCACCCTGTCTACTTCATCAGTTCAGTGCTGCGCGACGCCCGGGAGCGATACCCCATGATGCAGAAGCTGCTACTGGTGATCCTCATCGCCTCTCGCAAGATGAGGCCCTACTTCGAAAGCCACCCCATCACCGTGTTTCCAAGTACCCCTTGAGGAGTCCACTGGAAAACCCACTCGCCACCGGACGTGTCTCATGGTGGGCCATGGAGCTTCAAGGTTTCGGCCTCAAGTTCGAGCACACGAACAACATCAAGAGTCAAGCGCTGGCTGATTTCACGGCAGAGTGGACTGAGACAGCGTTTGACGACCCGGTGGAGGAATCCAGCCTTCCCGGGAAAGAAGTCCCGACGCTGGACAATGAACTTCGGAGGCTCCTACACCAAGGGCCAGGGAGGCGCTGGAGTTGTCTTGATCTCCCCCACGGGAGATCGTCTGATGTACGTCGTCCAGATGCAATACAAGGAAATATCTCGAACAACACGACGGAGTATGAGGGCCTGCTTGCGGGACTTCGTGCTGCTGTTGGCCTCGGTATCAACAAGCTCATCGTCAAGGGTGACTCTCAGCTAGTCATCAAACAAGTAAACAAGGAGTACGCCTGCCCCAGATGGCACCGTACGTCGAAGAGGTGTGGAAGCTTCAGCGACGCTTCGACAGCTTCCGGGCCGTGTACGTCCCGAGGGATGAAAACACGTCCGCAGACGAGCTGTCACAGATGGCCTCTAAGCGAGAACCAGTGCCTCCCGGGATCTACATTGAGGTGCTCGGCAACCCTCTGTGTCTCCCGAGAGGCTCAAGGCAAGGTCTACATCGACACTGGGGGCTGTGACCCGTCTACTTCGACAACCCAGGAAACCAGCCCAGAAGGCGCACAAGACCCGGCAGGACCTATGCCATGCTTCTCCTTGGTCAAATGGTGCTACCGGTGGAAAGAACCCACCCACCCTGGGCCCTGGACATCGTCAAGTACATGACGGAGCATGCTCTTCCGGAGGATGATCAAGGCCGAGCGGTGGCTCGTCAAGCCAAGTTCTATGTCCTGATCGATGGCGAGCTCTACCGGCGACGCGACAACGGAGTCAAGCTCCGCTGCATACCACAGAACAAGGCCAAGTACTGCTACGAGACATCCACGAGGGCACATGCTCAAGTCATGTTGCGTCAAGATCTTTGGCGGGAAAGGTTTTCCGACAGGGTTTCTACTGGCTAACAGTCCTGCACGACGCCGAGCAAATTGTCAAGACCTGCGAAGCTTGCCAATACTACGCGAAGAACATCAATCAGCCAGCTCAAGCCTACAACCAATCCCAATATCCTGACCATTTGCAGTCTGGGGGCTTGACATCGTGGGCAAGTTGCCAAAGTTAGTTGGTGGACATGAATACCTTTTGTGGTTGTCGACAAGTTCACGAAGTGGGTTGAAGTAATGCCAGTACCACGCCAGACGGCCCAGGCCGCCATCAAGTTCATCGAGGGATTGTCTACCGCTTCGGAGTACCTAAAAAATCATCACGGACAACGGCACTCAGTTCACAAGTTGAGCCTTCCTCAACTTCTGTGAAGAATTGGGCATCAAGGTGTGCTTTGCATCAGTATCCTATCCAAGATGCAACAGCCAAGTGGAGCGAGCCAATGCGGAGGTCCTAAGAGGTCTGAAAACCAAAGCATTTGATAAGCTGGAGAACAAGGGGAAGAATTGGATTGATCATCTACCAGTGTACTGTGGTCCCTCAGAACCACTCCAAGCCGAGCCACCAGAGAAACACCTTTCTTCCTTGTCTATGCAGCTGAAGCTGTCCTGCCAACAGAACTAAGGCACGGATCTCCCCGAGTACTCGCTTATGATGAGGAGACCCAAGCTTAGCAAAGGATTGATGACATAAACTTCCTGGAAGAAATTCGATGTCGAGCATCACTACGATCTGCTTGATATCAGCAAGGGCTCCGCCGCTACCACAACCGTCATGTCCGGTCCCGGGAACTACAGCCCGGAGACCTGGTACTCCGCAAGATACAGAAACTCGAGGGCTTGAACAAAATGTCAAGCAAGTGGGAAGGACCCTACCGGGTTACTCATACCCTGAGACCCGGAGCAGTCTATCTAGAAGACGAGAAAGGCAGGCCGGAGGGCAACGCCTGGAACATCAAGAATCTCCGCAAGTTCTACCCCTAATTACGAACATGAATCGCCAAACGTCGAATCCGCTAAGCACGCCCAAGGGGCTAGTGTTCTGTAATAGGGTGTAAGAAGTCATCGCCAAGAAATAAAGGATAAGTGTTTCAATTCCGTGAGCCTCAATTTATGTCGAGATGTGTGTTATCCGCAACAACCCCCAAGCAGGGGGCTGACATGGTGCCGGTGGCTGACGGGTCGAGCGTGAGTGGCCTATCAGTAGGCACTGCCACCCGATCGTGCCGTACTGCCGCAGAAAGGAGTGAACGGGCAGTGATGTGTTTTAACGAACTTAAACACAGAAATGCACATTCAACTTTGCTTGCGGGTTGCTCCGGATGAAACACTATCGTGACATGAAAAGATGGTCCATTCTTTCTGTCGTGTCTCGTTGCACGGACACCGGGAGTATAGGATACCCCCTTTTAGGTTCGGCACGGGGCGCGAAGGAGGCTGAGAATCGTCTTCTTGGGCGGAGTCTAGATCAAGCTCTCCTCTCCACGATCAAAGCATGCAACCAAAGGGACACAAGGAGCTACCCAGGTTCAGGCCGCCCGGAGGCTAAAAGCCCTACTCCTGCATGTCTGGATTGATGAGTTCTTCATAGTGTGGCTTACAATGGAACCTCCCGGCAGGGTACCCGGAAGGGTTTTGGCCCGAGGTAGAAGAAGGACAGATCCTGACCCGGAGGAGATCACCTTCCTCTCTACCTCCGCAGCCCTAGTCTAGTCTTGCTCTGGTTCTAGCTTCGTCCTGTCCCGTTCCTCCTCCTCCTCCCTGCCTTGGTCCTCCTTTTATAGGCTAAGGGGTTGCCACAGGGTCACGTGAGGGCATGAGGGACCTTCGGGGTGAAGGACCCTCCTCATCTAGTTTAGGGGGAGACGTGGCCTCTCCTCAGCCTAGCGTCTCCTCTGGGTTAGGTGGGAGCGTCCGCCTTGGGGTGGACAGGAGCTGACACCACCACGGGACGTGCTTCCCGCCCGCGCTGCCTTCGCCTTGCTTCCCAAGTCTTCCGTGGTGAGGTGGAGTGCTTATCCACAGGAACGTAGGAAGTACCCGGAGGGAGCCTGGCCTCCTGCCGGGAACTCGGGCTCTCGGGTCCTTCCTGGCCTTCTTGCTTGATTCGGGGACCCGGAAGGTCCCCAGGACCGGAGCCCTTAGTCGTCGTTGGCCATGCGTCTTGACGGTGAACCCGCCAGCTTGACTTGAGTCTTGGTCTTGTCCATCTTCATCTTGGGCCCACATGGGGTGGACCCACTTTGGCAGTACTAGGGGAACCCCATGTTCCACTGTTGCGACAGTAGCCCCCGGGCATGGTCCCGGTGGCTCTTACTCCAGCTGCCGGGGCCATGGCCTAAAGATAGGTCAAAGTGGGTCCCGGGTACCTGGTCTTCTCAGCTCCGTTGGGGACCCGCCGAGGCGAGGTAGAGACGAGCCCCCGGGTCCTGTTGACTGAATCACGGCGAACGTTGCGATTCATACGGACCCCTTGCTTATCCTGGAATCCAACGGGCGAAACGCGCAGAAATCGGCACGCCCCCTCGATCCCCACGTCCGTCGGAGTAATGGGGCCGCGACGTGACGTGTGGGATGCCTTATAAGCCACGACTGGCTTCCACTGTAGCCGTTACCTCTCCAGATTCGCCGAAATCCCCAAATCGCCGCCTCCACCTTCGTCTTCCAGACTCTGCTCCGCCGCCTCCCCTTGTCGCCATTGCACCAATTTCCCTTCTGCTCCAATGGCCGAGTGAAAGTTCTCGGCCGGAGGAAGAGGAGCGCGGAGGCCTCGCCCACCGAGAAGCCGCTGTCCCCAAAAACCAAGAGATCGCGGCGGAGATCGGCGCGCAACGCCGAGCGGGCCGAGATCAAGAAACAGAAGGCCTTGTTTCCCAGCTGCTTCGCCGGTGACGCGGAGATGATGCGGAAAGCGGGGCACTTCGGGGTGATGGAGTCGCTGGCGCCGATGGTGTCCCAGCAGGAAAGCGTCGGAGGTCTTTCCGCCGTCGGCGACCAGGACACCCAAGCAGATCCCCATCTTCGACAGCTTCATGATGATGGGGCTCGTCCCCCCTTTCTCGGATTTCTTCATGGAGATCTTGCGCGCGTATCAGCTGAAGCTCTTGCATCTGACGCCCGGCGCCATCCTCGACTTGGCGGTCTTCGCCTACACCTGCGAGGCGTTCGTCGGGGTGATGCCATCCGTGGCGCTGTTCCGCCACTTCTTCTACCCTCGCATTGGGGGCCAAGGCTGGATGGGAGGCAGCGTCACGTTCTGCTTCCGTCCGAACATCAAGTGGGCCTTCCCCCTCATGGAAACCAAATCCAGATGGGAAGAGTGGAGGGATCACTGGTTCTTGGTCGGGGTGCCAGAAGCTGATGCTCAGCTGGAGGAGCCGACGGAGCGTCCGTGGATCTGGACACTTGGAGAAGTGTCAGCTTGCAGGATGAACAGTTCTCGGCGGTCGTGGCGCGCTTCAAACTTCTTCGCGAGAAAGAAGTTTCCGGAGCCGCCATCGTCGCTCATTTCCTCCGCAATCGCCTCGCGCCGCTGCAGAAACGCCCGCACCCGGCCTGGAACTTCCAGGGCCCCGGGGATCCTTCTCGCCTGAGGTGTCCCGACATGGAGGAAAACCTTGTCCGGGATAATGTGAGAGGGACCTTCACTCCAGGGGTCAAGTACCAGCTGCCCAAGGGGTTTCTGCCCCTGTGCGACGACCCGGAGAAGGACAAGATCCTGGCGCAGATGCCGGTCTGCAACGCTTTGGTATCGTAGGCCGGGCTGATCACGGGCCCAGACCTCCTGTGGTGAAGACCCGCAAGGTCAGGGCACCTTCCAGCCCTGAAGAAGGAGAATGCTGGGAGTCCAACGAGGAGAGCGAGGAGGAATCCGAAGAGGAATTCTCCGGCTCTGATGATGACGATGACGACGGAGGCGACGGGCGCGAGACCGACGCCTCCGACAGAGACGAGAAGCTGGCGACGACCCTGTTGCAGCGATGACGATGATGAAGATGACGACGAGGAGGGGGCTGCTCCGCCCCCGCAGTCTGCCCTCGGGGTCGATGCTGCCCCAGACCCGAGTGCCCGTAGCCGTTCCCCGCCAGTCGTGGTGATGGGGAACGATGAAGACCATGTGGACGAAGAAGCGAACGCCGCTGGCTTCGTCCGAGCCCCCCGCCGGAGAGCTTCTGCCGGCCGCCTGTCACCCGTGGTGGAGCCACCTGCTGCCTTGGGAGAGACGCCAGCGAGCCCCCAGGCATCTTCTGCTGCGTCGGCAGATGTTCCCCCGTCAATGGGTACCAAGCGCACCCAAGAGTAAGCCTCTTCTTCACTCTTTCTTGCACTTTGCACTCCTTGCCTTCCCCAAGGAAAATGACCGAGTGTTGGTGCAGGGGTTCTCCTTCCTTGGGTACTGGCAAGAGACGGCGTGATACGGCGGAGGACGACACCGCCACTAGCCTTGGAGCCGGTGGAGGAGGGATGCTTCCCCTCCCATAGCAGAACTTGAAGGCCGTCGAGGGAGCGGAGTGGGGAGCGTGACGGCGACCTCCCTAGCTCACCCGGGGAAAGCGCTCGACGCCCTGACGCCCGAGCAAGCAGGTAACCCAGAGCTCGCGGGTAACTTCGTTTTCTTGACGCACCAATGCTTTTCCTGACATCCTTTTGTTCCCAGATGCCTCAGTGGCCAACGTCTTTTCTCCCGGCGGCCTTCATGGGGGGACCAGCCAGGAGAAACCACCTTCCCTCTCGCCTTCAGAGGGTCAAGAGGTGTCCAAGGGCGCCCCGAGTTCGCGGGCAATGGGAACGCAGACCGCGAACCCTGTTCCGGGTCCAGGCCTCGATTTGATAGAGAGCTCCTTGATGACTGGGACGGTGTTAACGACTTTTGCCTCTTTTTCCACTGATTCTGGCGCCAGCAAGGAGATGGCGGCGCTGATGAAGATCAAGGAGAGCCTGGCCGCCAACCGCAAGAAAAGTGTGCCTGCCCCGGGAGGTCCCCCGGCAGCTACTCCAGGGTTCACCATCAGCGGTGACGACGCGATGGATGCCATCATCCGCGGGATAGCTCAGCTGGGCAAAGACTTGTGCGACCGTGAGGCCGCCGTTGTGGGGACCATCGAGAGTGTCGAGGAACTGATCCAGAGGGGATGGACAAGCTGAATCGCTTGGCAACCCAGATCACCACCTTGCTCCCGGCTCTTGAGAAGAAAGACGCAGACCGGAAGGCCGAAAGTGAGCGCCAAGGCAAAGTCCTCTTGGCGAAAGAGCGACAGCTAGCCTCCCGGGAGGCAGAACTGGCTGAGAAGGAGAAAGCCTTGGAGCTCCAGAAACTCCAGCAGGAGCAGCAGACTGAGAAACGCCTAAGGGAGGCAGAGGACCGCCACCGTGAAGAGCTCGAGGCCAAGGACAAGGACATCCAACTCTGGAAGTCCAAAGAGCAGGAGGCCGCCCAACCATTGAAGATGTCAAGAATGCACTCCATCAGGAGCAGGAGTCCGTCCGAGCTTTGCAGCAGCAGGCCAAGAATGACGGCCAGAAGATGTCCGAGCTGAAAGAATCCTTGGAGGCGCAAGGTAATGAGCTTGCAGCACTGAAGGAAGGCCATCAGAAGCTGATCCAGGCCAACTCCCAGGCATCTTCTGAGCTGTCCGAGCTTCGCCGCCTTAACCAGGAAGGTTTCGCCGAGGTTGAGCCGCCTGCGACTTGGCGACGACGCGAGTGAAGCGGCTGAGTCTGCCCACTGCAGCCCCGGTGTTGGAGCCAAAGCGCCAGAGTCTGCCCCTCGTCGCGAGATTCATCAGAGAAGTAGTCGCTGATCTCCGGTCTTTCAAGAACAAGATGGTCACCCGGCTTGTGAGCGACAAGCATGAGACGAGCAAGGCGACGGCGGCCTTGGTGATGGCGTCCTTCAGAGAGGCCAATCCGGGCGTGGCCTTGCCGGACTTCTTGGCCTCGTCTCCTTCCGAGGCTTCTCTCCAGGCGGTGTCAGCTCCCGCGACTGCACTCGCCATGAGGAAGTTCCCGCCACTCTAGTTGTCCTGCACCATGTTTGGGCACTTCGTGCCCCCGAATAAACTTTGCGTCAGATCTCATGTACCAGCATATTAAAACTTGCTTGTAATAGGCTAGAACTTGCTATGCTACTCTAGTTCTCGGGTTGCTTTTATTTGTCTTTAGCATGTTTTTACTTTTCTCCACGTCCTTGAGGAACTTCCTGGGATGTAAGCTTACCCGCGAGGCCCTGACAGGTCAGGCATGCGCTCGCGAGCCCTACCGATACCCAAAAAGCCGCTCACTCTGTTGGCACGCACGTCCCCGGGGTGTATCAGGTCTGCGCACCGCTTTTTACCCCCGGGAGAGTCGATACCCCATGAGTGCTCGCACGACGGTCGAGCCTTGCCTTTCTAGTTCCGCACATGTTCTGTTACCCGAGAAGTAGATAGCACGGACTGCAGAAACAGGTTTGAGGGTAACTTATCTTTTATTCATCATGGACGTCTCTGAACGACAACTGGACACTTCAGGGTACATCTTGTGGCAACATGGCTCTTCCGGGTACACAACACGGATTGCTTCAACGATTCTTGCACGGAGGAAGGTTAGCAGCTTCTTCCATCCTGGCGCATCGGTTGGCCATGTCCCACAAGCTCTCCAGGGTATCCACAACATGGATACTCATCTTTTCACGCATCTTGAGGTTGCGGACGTTGACGTGGAACGCGGCGATGACGGAAGCCTCACAGAGGTACTTCGGGATAATGCGGTCGACGACGCCCGGAACCTCCAGATGTAGTGTCGCAACGTTTCCTCAGCTTCTTGCTCCAGGTGATAGAGGTCGGAGACGGTTGCAGGGTACGGCGTGCAGCAGGTCTTGAGGTGCTGGCTGGCCTGGCCTTCCATGTCCTCCCGCGAACGACGCCTGGGGTTGGAGCTCTGACCAGCACCTTCTTCAGGAAGTTCCATGGGCCGCTTGCCATGGGGGTCCTCAGGCTGTTCCTCCGCCGGAGGTAGTGGCTCGGGGACGGCAGCGCCGTGGTCGATGGTCGGGGCAGGACTCGTGGGAGCGTGGCATTGGAGAGCGTAGTCCAGCAGGTTTTCCAAGCTGTTGATCCATGCCTTCGCACGGGGATCACTCTTGCACTGATCTGGGGGAAAGGAGAGAAGCGCCCGGGCCACGCCCAGAGCTTCCTCTAGCCCCCAGCCTTTCCGCGATGCCTGGCACGCTTGCTCTCCAAAGACCTCCCGAGCCCCGACATGACTTTTGCTTGTGACTGAGGCAGCTGCTTGCCTTGTCCCGAGGAGACGGCTGTTCCTGGAGCGGATCCGACCGCGGCGAGGTGCTCGAGGCAGATCTTGGCGATCTTGCCGTAGACCGCGAACCAGAAGAGAACTTGACGACGAGCTTGTTTCCGAAGAAGAGGAGCCTGATGTAGACTCCGACGTTGTCGACGAAGAGCTTGCCGTCGCGGCTGATGTAGGCGAATCCAGCACTTGCGCCCCCTACCTGGCGCGCCAGATGTCGTGTCTCGTTGCACGGACACCGGGAGTATAGGATACCCCCTTTTAGGTTCGGCACGGGGCGCGAAGGAGGCTGAGAATCGTCTTCTTGGGCGGAGTCTAGATCAAGCTCTCCTCTCCACGATC
Organism: Poa pratensis; assembly: GCA_947311845.1. Taxonomy (NCBI): domain Eukaryota; kingdom Viridiplantae; phylum Streptophyta; class Magnoliopsida; order Poales; family Poaceae; genus Poa; species Poa pratensis. Next base: position 9,934,386 of record CAMZMU010000057.1, read on the forward strand.
AAAGCATGCAACCAAAGGGACACAAGGAGCTACCCAGGTTCAGGCCGCCCGGAGGCTAAAAGCCCTACTCCTGCATGTCTGGATTGATGAGTTCTTCATAGTGTGGCTTACAATGGAACCTCCCGGGCAGGGTACCCGGAAGGGTTTTGGCCCGAGGTAGAAGAAGGACAGATCCTGACCCGGAGGAGATCACCTTCCTCTCTACCTCCGCAGCCCTAGTCTAGTCTTGCTCTGGTTCTAGCTTCGTCCTGTCCCGTTCCTCCTCCTCCCATGCCTTGGTCCTCCTTTTATAGGCTAAGGGGTTGCACAGGGTCATGTGAGGGCATGAGGGACCTTCGGGGTGAAGGACCCTCCTCATCTAGTTTGGGGGAGACGTGGCCTCTCCTCAGCCTAGCGTCTTTGGGTTAGGTGGGAGCGTCCGCCTTGGGGTGGACAGGAGCTGACACCACAACGGGACGTGCTTCCCGCCCGCGCTGCCTTCGCCTTGCTCCCAAGTCTTCCGTGGTGAGGTGGAGTGCTTATCCACAGGAACGTAGGAAGTACCCGGGAGGGAGCCTGGCCTCCTGCCGGGAACTCGGGCTCTCGGGTCCTTCCTGGCCTTCTCGCTTGATTCGGGGACCCGGAAGGTCCCCAGGACCGGAGCCCTTAGTCGTCGTTGGCCATGTGCGTCTTGGCGGTGAACCCGCCAGCTTGACTTGAGTCTTGGTCTTGTCCATCTTCATCTTGGGCCCACATGGGGTTCCCACTTTGGCAGTACTAGGGGAACCCCATGTTCCACTGTTGCGACACTTTCCTACTGAACGTTTGTTATGTGCAGCGCCTTCCTGGGACAGGAACTGACGGTGGAAAGCAGCTAAGGAGTTGGGTACCCGGGAGGGACAGGATGGATCGAGGACACGGCAGAAAAACAGCTAAGTCCTTGCATCTGCATCCTGCACTTAGGCATGACATCACGCTCCGAGACAATATACCATCGACCTGCACATGCTTGACAATTGATGAGAGCCTTTGCGGGGGTAATGCATCCACCCCGGCGAACGGTCTGTTTCCCTCTGGCCTAGTACCCATGGACAGTGGAGTAGGCGCCCAGAAGGTATAGTGGTCTTAGGGGTACTGCTACTGTGTGCATGCAGTCAGAGTACTTGGCACCTAAGAGATCTCCTCTGAAAACTTCACAGCGCGTTAGTGCAAAGGAAGATTTGGGAAATGACCCCGGGAGTTGAGGCTAGGTTGCATTCATTTGAATTTAAAATTCTGAATTACAATTCTGAATTACATTCAGTTGTGCAACTTCTTGATTACATAATAAGCCTGTGCTACTAAGGCCAGCTCAGGGTTCCTAGCTATGCAGACTTGCTGTTATTCTTGCCTTCCGTGTACACTCAGCTCTTCCGGGGACGCCTGGAGGAGGAAAGGGTGCATGAGCAGGGTTTTCAGGCGTTTCACCGAGCGAGAGGCCTCTGCGCAAGCCCAGGCACCCCGTGGCCGAAGAGGAGGAAGATCCCGTCAGCCACCTCACTCATGACCTCGCTGTGGGGACCCCGGACTAGCTGTCCGAAATACCCGATTATGCTTAACACAACGATCCCGTGATCAGTCTGTCGTTGCACATAATCCGAATTGGATACCAAAGTTTACATCCATTACAATACCGAATTAAAAGTCTTACATAAATGGTCATTTAGACCAAGTCTTACATAGGTGCCTTCATGGGCCAAACCAAAATATCAGCGGAAGCTACGGCGTAGTAGACATCATATTCTAACGATGACGACCCGACAGGCAGCTGACTTGTGGAGATCCTTAGTTTGCGTAGAAGTCGCCATACTCCTGCTCGGCGTAGTGCTCCTCCTCATAGTCTGGCTAGGACAATAGCCAGGGACGAAACCAATATGAGTACATTTGAATGTACTCGCAAAACTACCCCAACATGAGTATGCACTAGTTTTATTTTAACTTACAACTTTTATTTGTTTAAAATATCTCTATATCTTTATTGAAAAAGGTAAGAAGAGTTTTATAACTATCTTTAAAAGAAATCACCATCTCATTTGTTTCTCCAAAAACTCCTCCTTTTTCTGACCATGGCTCACCATGGTCTATTTATTTCAACAACTCATACCACGCCATTTGGTATAGCTGTGCAACACCATCTCCATTTCAGTTTCTTTTAAACTTAAAAGCTTTTCCAAAAACTTGCACATGGTCTAGGACAGCCTCCCAACTGTCCATATCCGAGGACTCGGCTATTCGAATAGTTTTACACTCTGCAGAGGTAGCACGCTTTTCCCACATCCATCCGGCAGCTCATCGTGTCCGCCACGTCTCGCCATACAGGGTGTATGCGAAGTAAGCCGCCGACCATAGCCTGTCCTTTGCTCATGCTAGTATAGGACCCTACCGCTACAAAATTATCATCCTTTCCATCGACACCCAGTCCAGATTCCCCGTCGGGAAACCTAAGTGTGAGGACTCGTAGTTCTGCCCGGCGAGCGAACCCTTCAATCCCCCATCCTCAGATGCCAGGACCCAGGTCAGGGGGTAGGTCGCCATGACCATCCCCTCATGGAACGAGGTCATCCTCGTTGTTGAGGCATCCCATACTAATATGAGCAAATTATATGACTACGCCCTTTTCCCATATGTGGGTAAATGTGGTCGCACAGGGTATCGGTTGGTTGTCATAGTACTAGGACACTGTGCATTTTTCATAAACATCACCATTTTCCATTTCTCCACTTCAACACCGACATCTCGGTATTCCATAACCACACAAGTATTTCAAAGGAGTTTTGAGTAAACAACATTTATTTTCCCATCCTATAATTTTATATCAACTATCTTATATTTCTACATAGGTGGCAAAATAGTTTTCATGTACTTGTAAAAAGGTTTTCAAAATCATTGATATTTTTGAATAAATCATGTGACAAAATAGATGTATGTAAATGCAAGCTCAGTGAAGTAGCTTGCCTTGCTCGGCAAAGTTCTCGGGTTCTTGTGCTTGCTGATCAAGGTATTCCCCCTCCTCGTAGACTTCGGCAACGTTCTCGTCTAAACGTCAAACAAGCAATGCAAACAATTACTAAACTACTCAAGCAAGCATAACTACATATCAATCATAAACATCACAAATAGCTACTGCACACATCAAACCACACAATTTGGTTTCAAAATAATTGAATTAAACATTATTTATTTATGTTCAAAATTATGGCAGAAACTTGTGGAACATGTTTAATTCAATAACTTGAGTTCTGTTGGTCACAAAAATACAAACTAAATTTCTTTAGAAAGCTACTGATGTGTAGAAGACAACACAATTTGATTTGGATCAATTGGAGTTACCAAACTCCCTACACAATTGTTTAAATCCAGTAACTTAATAATAAAGTTTTAGCTACCAAATAAGTTCTGTTGGTCCTAAAATTATATCCTTTTAGGGGTAACTAAACATGACCAATTGTGACCTAACAAAATTGGTCCTAATTCATTTGGGTTAAGCATTAAACATATTTAAATGTTTGAGTGCAGAAGGGTGTTTAAACTTCAACTTAATACTAAACAAATACTGCTGCACAAATAATTCTACCAAAATTAGGGTAGCTAATACATGGCAGTATTAAGCTAGCAAAATTGGTTTGGAATTATTTGGACAAACAGAGTATCAGAAACAAACAAGTTTAGAACTTACACCTTCTGTGGTATTTTTAATAATACTTTTTATCTATTTAATTAAATGACATGACACCAATTGGGTTGGTTAAACAATTTCATAAGCTTTCCAGAAAAATTGAGTTTGATTTATTTGGATTCCTAAATCTCAAGATATTGATTTTCTAAGTTGATGCCAGTACTGAAATTTCCAGAGAAGTTAAATTCGAAATTGTGTTCTGTTTGGATAATGTTCAAATTTCTGACATGGGGGGCCTACACGTCAGCGGCACAGGAGAAATATCTCGCGCGCTGGAAATGTTTAAATATCTGACGGGTGGGGCCTACATGGCAGCGGCTCAATTAAGCGAAGCGATACGTGATCGTAGATCAAAGATCGAACGGCTCACGGAGCCCGCGTTCATCGACGACCTAAGCAGAGCGTCGCCGGAGCTCCGGCGACGGCGAGGGTGGCCAGAGGGGTACCTGGGTGGTCTAGGGACGGCGGAGAGGATGGCGTTCGATGGCGGAGGTCGTGGGGAAGCTGGGGAGGCGAGTGGAGCTTGATGGGGAAGCTCCTAGCGTCGGCGACGATCTCCTTCTTCTCCGCGGCCGTGCTCCAACTCCGGCGAGATCCTACGGGGGCTCCTGGGCACGATACAGAGGGGAAAACGTCGCGGGTGAGTGTGGTGGTAATGGTGAGGCAGGTGAGGGCCAGAGAAGAGCAAGGGAGGGAGCAGCACGGCGTGGCCGTGTCGTCGCCTACCTCGGGTGCGGCGCGGCGCAGAGAAGAACTACGGGCAGCAGCAGCCTCGCTGCGGAGTACCCGCCCTTCTGGCGGTGTACGGGAGAGAGTGGAGTGAGGGAGAGGCTGTGAGTTTGAGGGAGGGCTCGGGGTAGCTTTATAAGCTCGACGACGGCGCACGGGCTCGCCGTGGACGCGGTGCAGGGGAGAGGTTCCAGGGCGCGATAGCTCGCCGTAGCTCGCGGTAGGGGGTGGCTGCAGTGTTCGAGGTGCAGAGGCTAGCTCGGCGGCGTGGCGACGAGCTGTGCGTGCGCGAGAAACGGGACGGCTCGGGGAACGTTTGGACGGCGAGTGCGTGCACTGGCACGGCCGTCTCGGGCGGGTGCGGCGGCTGCGTGGCGCGAAACGGCGATGGGGGTCCTCCCCTGGGATGGCTGCGGTGCTGGGAGAGCGCAGAGACGCCAGGGAGAGAGGGGGGCACGGTGTTGGGCGACTGCGGTGTCGACAACGCCGTTGCCACGGCGCGGCCATGGCGCACGGCGCCGCGGCTGTCCCCTGGTGCTCTTCCTCTTCCCGTGCCTCTTTTCTTCAATTTCTGGACGTGGTGAGGTCAGTGAGGGGAGAGGGATTGGATGCAAGCACCAATTTGAAGAACAAACCTCGAATTCGATCTAATTGCTTCGGTTGAAATCGAACCGAAGATGAACACAGTGGTGCTCACCACGTGTTCGACGAAATGTGTGCATCATTTTTAAATTTGAATTTCTGAATTTTGATTTCATATCTTGCTTCATGAATATGTATATGTATTTGTGGTGCTGTGTTGCATTTATTTGTCAAGTGCAACATAGCACACTTTGTGATTTGAATTTAATAAAGAAAGTAATAGAATTTAAATTTAGGTTTTTAAATTAAATTTTTGAGAGGGAAAAGTTATAGGAATAAAAATGGGAGAGTTTATATAACCACTCCACTGAATTTTGTTTGAAACCATTTTAGTTTCTCACTTGGAGAATTTGTGTGACACAATTGTCACTTTTATTTTTCTTGCTTTATTGTTATTTTATTTCTTTTCTTTTCTTCTTTTTTATTTAGAGCAAGCAACACAATTAGCAAGAAATAAATAACACAAGCAACAAGAATTAATTACCACAAGCAACAATTTGCAAACAACACATAATAATTAACAAAAGTTTTTGTTGGCTCTCATTTTTGGAATAATAATACTGATAATATTTTTGGGATGTTACAATCCTTCCCCCCTTAAATAAATCTCGTCCCGAGATTTGCTAGGCTTAGGTACTAAAGAGGTCTGGGAATTCGCTCGAAGATAATCTTCGCGTTCCCAAGTTGCTTCTTCTTCAGAGTGGTTAGTCCACTGGACTTTGTAAAACTTGATCGCACGTCTTCGGGTAACACGAACATCTTCTTCGAGAATCTTGAGAGGTCTCTCACGATAAGTCAGGTCTTGGTTCAGGTCGATGGAGAGGTGGTCGATGTTTTTGAAAACATCAGGCTGGTCAGGAACTTCAAGACACTTCCGGAGCAAGGAAATGTGGAAGACATCATGATAATCTCCTAACTCCTGGGGCAATTCCAGCTGATAGGATACTTCTCCTCGACGAGCAATGACCTTGAAGGGTCCAATATACCTTGGCGCTAATTTTCCTTTGACATGGAAACGCTGCATTCCTTTAAGGGGTGTCACTCGGAGATAAACATAATCTCCGACTGAAGGTGAGGTCACGGCGCTTGGTGTCAGCGTAACTCTTCTGACGGGATTGGGCAGTTTTGAGGCGTTCACGAATAAGCTGAACTTGCTCTTCAGCTTCACGGAGGGTATCTGGTCCGAACAATTTGCTTCTCCGGTATCGGACCAATTCAGGGGTGTACGACACTTCTTGCCGTAAAGGGCTTCAAAAGGGGCCATTTGCAGACTGGACTGATAACTGTTGTTGTACGAGAACTCTGCAAACGGAAGACAATCTTCCCACTTGGAACCATAGGATAGAACACATGCGGAAGCATGTCCTCCAATATCTGGTTCACTCGCTCAGTTTGGCCATCGGTCTGGGGATGATAAGCTGTGCTAAATGCTAACTTGGTTCCGAGGGCTTCATGAAGGGATTTCCAGAATCTTGAGGTGAATTGCGTGCCTCTATCAGATACAATCTTCTTAGGCACACCATGCAGGCTTACTATTCTGGAAATATACAGGTCTGCTAACTGGGCTCCATTGTGAGTGGTCTTGACGGGTATAAAATGAGCAACCTTGGTCAGTCGATCAACGATGACCCAGATTGAATCATGGCCTCGGTTGGATCTTGGAAGTCCGGTAATAAAATCCATTCCAATCTCATCCCACTTCCACTCGGGAATTTTCAAAGGTTGAAGCAATCCAGCGGGTCGCTGATGTTCAGCCTTGACTCGCTGACAGATGTCACACTTGGCTACGAAGAACCAATCTCTCGCTTCATTCCATGCCACCAAAATCTTTCTCGAAGGTCTTGGTACATTTTGGTTCCGCCGGGGTGGATTGAATAAGGGGTCTCATGGGCCTCCTTCAGGATTAACTCCTTAAGTTCCGTGACATTGGGCACACAGATACGGTCATTGAATTTCAGCACTCCTTCAGCATCTTCGGTAAAACCGGGTGCTTTGCCGAGGGAAATCTTCTTCTAATTCCCTCAATGCTTTCATGACCTTTTTGGGCTTCTTTGATTTGATCCATCAGGGTTGGGGTTAACTCTAAATTGGCGAGATAACCATGGCTAACAAGTTCTAGTCCAAAATCTTGGAACTCTTTGAACAAGGCTGGCTGTTCGGCTTGGATCAGGGCATTCAGGGTGCAAGGTTTGCGACTAAGGGCATCGGCAACTACATTAGCCTTTCCAGGGTGATAATGGATTCCAATATCATAATCCTTGATTAATTCCATCCATCTCCTCTGTCGCAGGTTCAGATCTTTCTGGGTGAAAATATACTTCAAGCTTTTGTGATCGTATAGACCTCGCAGCGATGTCCCGCAAGATAGGGACGCCACTTTTAAGAGCAAGACAACAGCAGCTAACTCCAAGTCATGGGTTGGGTAATTCTCTTCATGCGGTCGCAACTGCCGGGACAGATACGACACAACTTTGCCTTCTTGCATCAGAACGCAACCAAGTCCGAGGCGTGATGCATCGCAATACACGTCGAAACTCTGGGTGACGTCTGGCATAATAAAATTGGGGCTGAGGTTAGTCTCTTCTTCAGTTCTTGGAAACTATCCTCACACTTCTGAGTCCATTCAAATTTCTTGTCCTTCTTCAACAGTTGGGTCATAGGTTTGGCTATACTGGAAAATCCTTCAACGAACTTGCGGTAATAACCGGCGAGTCCGAGAAAGCTTCGGATTTTCACACTGGTTGGGGATAACCAGTCAACAATGGCTTGATCTTCTCGGGTCAACAGAAATTCCTCCGGCAGATACAACATGTCCGAGAAATGCCACTTCACTGAGCCAAAACTCACACTTGCTAAGCTTGGCATACAGCTGGTGCTCTCGGAGGGTCTCCAAAACTAGACGCAGGTGTTCAGCATGCTCTTCTTCGGTCTTGGAATAAATAAGGATGTCATCAAGGAAAACTACCACGAACTTGTCGAGGTACTCCATGAAAATCTTGTTCATGAGATTCATGAAATAGGCTGGGGCATTGGTCAGACCAAAGGACATCACGGTGTATTCAAACAAACCGTAACGTGGTGAAGGCGGTCTTGGGAATGTCTGTCTCTCGGATCTTCAACTGATGGTAACCTGTCCGAAGATCGATCTTGAAAAGACTCGGGCTCCGTTCATTTGATCGAACAGATCCTCGATCTTGGGAAGAGGGTACTTGTTTTTAATGGTCACGTCATTCAGCTTGCGATAATCCACACACAGGCGTGTGGTACCGTCTCTCTTGTCCACAAAAATAATGGGTGATCCCCATGGTGAAGCGCTTGGGCGACAAGACCTTTGCTTAGCATATCAGCCAACTGCTTCTTCAACTCAACCAGTTCTTCCGGATTCATCCGATAAGGCTTTTGGGATATGGGGGATGTCCTGGGATAAGCTCAATTATGAACTCAATATCCCGGTCTGGCGGCATACCAGGCAATTCTTCTGGGAAAACATCCTTGAACAGGTGAACAACACGGATCTCATCTAGGGCGGGTCGAGCTATGCTCTCATGGCATCCGGGTCTGGTCTGGCTGGTCTCAGATGCATACTCCACTTCAACTCCATCATCAGAAGTGAGAGAAACAGCTCTTCGGGCACAGTCAATACGACCGTGATACTTGGCTAACCAATCCATTCCAAGAATAACATCTATGCCTTGGTTTCCTAAGATAATTAGGTCGGCTGCAAACCTTCCTCCTCCAATTTCTATGGGGGTTTCGGAACACATCTGGTTGGTTTTGGCTAAATCCTGGGGTTTGTACCAACATGGTTTGGGTAAAAGCTCCCGACTAAACCTCCCTTAGAAACAAACTCTTGGTAATAAACGAATGGGTGGCACCAGAATCAAACAGAACAGTTGCAGGTACTGAGTTGACAAGGAACGTACCCAGCACAACATCTGGCGCTTCTTCAGCTCTTCAGCATTGATGTGGTGCAGACGGCCTTGACAACAGCAGCATTTCCGCGGGGTGCGGCATTCTTGCCATTACCATTTCCATTGCGGCCTTGACCATTGTTCGGTGCATTGGGGCGCTGGACATTCCTCTTAGGATTGGGGCATTCTCTGGAGTAGTGACCTTTGTTGCCACATTCAAAGCAGACAACATTGGCATTGGGGTTGAAGTTGTTGAAGTTTCCTCTGGGACGGTTATTGTCATTGGGGCGGTTGAAGTTGTTTGGGCGGTTAGGGAAATTGGGGCGTGGGCTTGGGGTGGACGATAGGCAGGCCTGGGGTTTGCTGAAAGATACGAGGTTTCTGGCTGCTCGAACCTTCCTGAGCATTCATCCTCCTCTTGCGACCTTCATACATAGACTTGCGCTTGGTCTCCAGCTGGATGGCTTTGTCCACAAGTGACTCCAGATCACGGAAGTCATGGATAACCAGAGCACACTGCAGTTCATCATGAAGTCCACTCATGAAACGCTCCATCTTCTTCTCTTCTTTGTCGGTGTCATCAGGAGCATACCGAGATAAGTCGGTAAACTCCCAGATAACCGACCACATCTCTACTTCCCTGCCTCAGCTTGCGGAACTCATCCTTCTTCCTCTCAATGAGTCCGCTGGGAATATGCTTCTTGCGGAACTTCTCCTGGAACTCAGCCCAGTTGATAACATGACCAGCTTGCTGGAGAGCCTTGGTAGTTTCCCACCAAGCTCTTGCAGGTCCAGCGAGATAGTGGGTTGCATACAGCACTTTCTCATTTTCTCCCACAGCAGCAACTTCCAGATTGTTGTCGATGGTGCGAAGCCAATCATCGGCTTCCAGTGGGTGAAGTCCCTTGGAATAGGTGGGTGGGTTGGTCTTCTGAAATCGCCTAAGGTGGATCGCTGGTTTCCATCGCCATTGCCATTACCACCATTGTTGTTGTTGTTGTTGTTGTTGTTGTTGTTGTTGTTGTTGTTGTAAGCGGCTGCGAGTTGTTGTAGGGCAACGAGATGAGCTTGGCGCTCTTGCCGGGCATTTTCACGTTCCTCCATGATAAGCGCGAGAAGTTGGGTGGGGGTTGGGTCCGGTGGTGGTGGTGCTGATCCTGATCCTTCCGCATTGCTGCGACGGGGCGGCATCCTGAAGCACACCGGGTATAAGAGGCAAGGCAAGAAAAGTTCGACTAAGGGAAAAGACGATTCTCAAGTGGTTAATTAATTTAAGGATTATATGAAAATATTTCACACAGATCTAACAAGACAAACATACTTATATTTCACAAACATCACATCAAGGAGTTCATAACAACATCAAGCTTACAACATCAAGCTTACAACATCACCTTACATCTAAGATACATACATCTGGTTTCCAAAAGAACCACTACTTCGACTCGACTAGCGATAGGGGTCAACCTAATCCTGCGGTAGTGATCAAGTCACTCGCCTACTGAGGTGGAACCTCCAGCTCTAACACGTCAGCATCTGACTGGTAGGGTGGCTCCTCGGGATCCTCCTCCTCCTCGAGAACTGCTCGAGTGGCTCCTCCTCCTCGTCCTCGAGTATTGCCTCGAGTGGCTCCTCCTCCTCGTCAACTAACTCCTCCTCATCATCCTCCTCCTCACAATCCATCTCCTCCACGAAGTCATCATCGTCACTGAGGAAAGCGTTGTTCTCCTTGCGGAGATCCTCGCCCTCCTCCTCCATCTCATCAGTATGGTGCTCTAGCTCCTCGATCACTGGTCCTGCTCTGCCACCTTCTTGCGGAGCTTCACGACGGTCCTCCTCAGCTGGGCCCTCTTCGCAAGAAGAGCGACCTTCTCCTCCAGCAGCTTCTCCTCATTCTCGCGAATCTCAACAAGCGAGATGCGATCAAAGTGAAGCTGAATCTTAGTGCGCATCAGATCATCCTGGGTGTAGTGAAGTAAGAGCTCCATGTCCAGGATGTAGCTCCCAAACATCGGGTGGTACAGGGTAGGAGTAGGGTGTCCGTCGCTGTTGCGCCTCCCGTAGAACCGGAAACGGGAGTTTGCCAACTCCGTCTTGTGCTCCTCACAAAGTCGGGCTAGCAACCTCTGTGCGGCAGTACAGAGACCGTCAACCCAGATAGAGGCCTTGGTGGTGAAGATGATCGTCCTGGAACTGGGGACTTGATGTTCCTGCGAACTGATGACTCGATGAGCCAACTCAGTCTCCCAACTCCGTGAACGTCAACCTGAGCTCCTTTGAACTCTGGAGCGGGGCGACCTAACAGCTTGCTCAACTCGAACAAGTCCCTCTCGAACGTCAGCTTGCTGTCCTTCTCAAGCTGAACGAACTCAGTCCAATGGAGTGCCATCTACAATTTTTAACAAAATTTTAAGTTAGTTAGGTGACAAGTGTATCAAAATTTTAAATGTAGTGAGGCAACAAGTGAGTCAATTTTTTTTTAAGCTTAATGAGAAGTGTGCAAAATTTTAAGGATACAGGGAAAATGTATATTTAATGAGAGAAATTTTGCATAAGTAAGAGGATTGGAGATAAGCAGTTTTCGAAAATACTTCACTCTTTCTTTTAGAAATTAATCTTTTGTAACATTTGTCTAACGACCATGCTAACTAAGGTTTCCTAAAGTCAGGATGGCTCTGATACCAAGTCTGTGGGGACCCCGGACTAGCTGTCCGAAATACCCGATTATGCTTAATACAACGATCCCGTGATCAGTCTGTCGTTGCACATAATCCGAATTGGATACCAAAGTTTACATCCATTACAATACCGAATTAAAAGTCTTACATAAATGGTCATTTAGACCAAGTCTTACATAGGTGCCTTCATGGGCCAAACCAAAATATCAGCGGAAGCTACGGCGTAGTAGACATCATATTCTAACGATGACGACCCGACAGGCAGCTGACTTGTGGAGATCCTTAGTTTGCGTAGAAGTCGCCATACTCCTGCTCGGCGTAGTGCTCCTCCTCGTAGTCTGGCTAGGACAATAGCCAGGGACGAAACCAATATGAGTACATTTGAATGTACTCGCAAACTACCCCAACATGAGTATGCACTAGTTTTATTTTAACTTACAACTTTTATTTGTTTAAAACATCTCTATATCTTTATTGAAAAAGGTAAGAAGAGTTTTATAACTATCTTTAAAAGAAATCACCATCTCATTTGTTTCTCCAAAAACTCCTCCTTTTTCTGACCATGGCTCACCATGGTCTATTTATTTCAACAACTCATACCACGCCATTTGGTATAGCTGTGCAACACCATCTCCATTTCAGTTTCTTTTAAACTTAAAAGCTTTTCCAAAAACTTGCACATGGTCTAGGACAGCCTCCCAACTGTCCATATCCGAGGACTCGGCTATTCGAATAGTTTTACACTCTGCAGAGGTAGCACGCTTTTCCCACATCCATCCGGCAGCTCATCGTGTCCGCCACGTCTCGCCATACAGGGTGTATGCGAAGTAAGCCGCCGACCATAGCCTGTCCTTTGCTCATGCTAGTATAGGACCCTACCGCTACAAAATTATCATCCTTTCCATCGACACCCAGTCCAGATTCCCCGTCGGGAAACCTAAGTGTGAGGACTCGTAGTTCTGCCCGGCGAGCGAACCCTTCAATCCCCCATCCTCAGATGCCAGGACCCAGGTCAGGGGGTAGGTCGCCATGACCATCCCCTCATGGAACGAGGTCATCCTCGTTGTTGAGGCATCCCATACTAATATGAGCAAATTATATGACTACGCCCTTTTCCCATATGTGGGTAAATGTGATCGCACAGGGTATCGGTTGGTTGTCATAGTACTAGGACACTGTGCATTTTTCATAAACATCACCATTTTCCATTTCTCCACTTCAACACCGACATCTCGGTATTCCATAACCACACAAGTATTTCAAAGGAGTTTTGAGTAAACAACATTTATTTTCCCATCCTATAATTTTATATCAACTATCTTATATTTCTACATAGGTGGCAAAATAGTTTTCATGTACTTGTAAAAAGGTTTTCAAAATCATTGATATTTTTGAATAACTCATGTGACAAAATAGATGTATGTAAATGCAAGCTCAGTGAAGTAGCTTGCCTTGCTCGGCAAAGTTCTCGGGTTCTTGTGCTTGCTGATCAAGGTATTCCCCCTCCTCGTAGACTTCGGCAACGTTCTCGTCTAAACGTCAAACAAGCAATGCAAACAATTACTAAACTACTCAAGCAAGCATCACTACATATCAATCATAAACATCACAAATAGCTACTGCACACATCAAACCATACAATTTGGTTTCAAAATAATTGAATTAAACATTATTTATTTATGTTCAAAATTATGGCAGAAACTTGTGGAACATGTTTAATTCAATAACTTGAGTTCTGTTGGTCACAAAAATACAAACTAAATTTCTTTAGAAAGCTACTGATGTGTAGAAGACAACACAATTTGATTTGGATCAATTGGAGTTACCAAACTCCCTACACAATTGTTTAAATCCAGTAACTTAATAATCAAGTTTTAGCTACCAAATAAGTTCTGTTGGTCCTAAAATTATATCCTTGTAGGGGTAACTAAACATGACCAATTGTGACCTAACAAAATTGGTCCTAATTCATTTGGGTTAAGCATTAAACATATTTAAATGTTTGAGTGCAGAAGGGTGTTTAAACTTCAACTTAATACTAAACAAATACTGCTCCACAAATAATTCTACCAAAATTAGGGAAGCTAATACATGGCAGTAATAAGCTAGCAAAATTGGTTTGGAATTATTTGGACTAACAGAGTATCAGAAACAAACAAGTTTAGAACTTAAACCTTCTGTGGTATTTTTAATAATACTTTTTATCTATTTAATTAAATGACATGATACCAATTGGGTTGGTTAAACAATTTCATAAGCTTTCCAGAACAATTGAGTTTGATTTATTTGGATTCCTAAATCTCAAGATATTTATTTTCTAAGTTGATGCCAGTACTGAAATTTCCAGAGAAGTTAAATTCGAAATTGTGTTCTGTTTGGATAATGTTCAAATTTCTGACATGGGGGGCCTACACGTCAGCGGCACAGGAGAAATATCTCGCGCGCTGGAAATGTTTAAATATCTGACGGGTGGGGCCTACATGGCAGCGGCTCAATTAAGCGAAGCGATACGATATCGTTGATCAAAGATCGAACGGCTCACGGAGCCCGCGTTCATCGACGACCTAAGCAGAGCGTCGCCGGAGCTCCGGCGACGGCGAGGGTGGCCAGAGGGGGTACCTGGGTGGTCTAGGGACGGCGGAGAGGACGGCGTTCGACGGCGGAGGTCGTGGGGAAGCTGGGGAGGCGAGTGGAGCTTGATGGGGAAGCTCCTGGCGTCGGCGACGATCTCCTTCTTCTCCGCGGCCGTGCTCCAACTCCGGCGAGATCCTACGGGGGCTCCTGGGCACGATACAGAGGGGAAAACGTCGCGGGTGAGTGTGGTGGTAATGGTGAGGTAGGTGAGGGCCAGAGAAGAGCAAGGGAGGGAGCAGCACGGCGAGGCCGTGTCGTCGCCTACCTCGGGTGCGGCGCAGCGCAGAGAAGAACTACGGGCAGCAGCAGCCTCGCTGCGGAGTACCCACCCTTCTGGCGGTGTACGGGAGAGAGTGGAGTGAGGGAGAGGCTGTGAGTTTGAGGGAGGGCTCGGGGTAGCTTTTATAAGCTCGACGACGGCGCACGGGCTCGCCGTGGACGCGGTGCAGGGGAGAGGTTCCAGGGCGCGATAGCTCGCCGTAGCTCGCGGTAGGGGGCGGCTGCAGTGTTCGAGGTGCAGAGGCTAGCTCGGCGGCGTGGCGACGAGCTGTGCGTGCGCGAGAAACGGGACGGCTCGGGGAACGTTTGGACGGCGAGTGCGTGCACTGGCACGGCCGTCTCGGGCGGGTGCGGCGGCTGCGTGGCGCGAAACGGCGATGGGGGTCCTCCCCTGGGATGGCTGCGGTGCTGGGAGAGCGCAAAGACGACAGGGAGAGAGGGGGGGCGCGGTGTTGGGCGACTGCGGTGTCGACAACGCCGTTGCCACGGCGACGGCCATGGCGCACGGCGCCCGCGGCTGTCCCCTGGTGCTCTTCCTCTTCCCGTGCCTCTTTTCTTCAATTTCTCGGACGTGGCGAGGTCAGTGAGGGGAGAGGGAGTGGATGCAAGCACCAATTTGAAGAACAAACCTCGAATTCGATCGAATTGCTTCGGTTGAAATCGAACCGAAGATGAACACAGTGGTGCTCACCACGTGTTCGACGAAATGTGTGCATCATTTTTAAATTTGAATTTCTGAATTTTGATTTCATATCTTGCTTCATGAATATGTATATGTATTTGTGGTGCTGTGTTGCATTTTATTTGTCAAGTGCAACATAGCCCACTTTGTGATTTGAATTTAATAAAGAAAGTAATAGAATTTAATTTTAGGTTTTTAAATTAAATTTTTGAGAGGAAAAGTTGTAGGAATAAAAATGGGAGAGTTTATATAACCACTCCACTGAATTTTGTTTGAAACCATTTAAGTTTCTCACTTGGAGAATTTGTGTGACACAATTGTCACTTTTATTTTTCTTGCTTTACTTGTTATTTTATTTCTTTTCTTTTCTTCCTATTTTTATTTAGAGCAAGCAACACAATTAGCAAGAAATAAATAACACAAGCAACAAGAATTAATTACCACAAGCAACAATTTGCAAACAACACATAATAATTAACAAAAGTTTTTGTTGGCTCTCATTTTTGGAATAATAATATTGCTAATATTTTTGGGATGTTACACTCGCCTTCAACCTGTGGCAAAAAAATATAGCAAATCAAGGCCAAGTTCATCCCGCGAAAAAGAAGGAGATCCCGAGAAAGATGAAGCACTTCACCTGCTCCATGGCCTCAAGCTCGGCCCATAGTTGGGCCAACCCCGGGATCCCGACGGTCCTTTCCTTCAAGATCGACAGCAGGTGAGCTCTCCGAATAGCTCTCACCCGGGCGTTCCTGGGCAACGGGACCAGTGAGGGCCGCCAGGTGGGAGAGGTTTCGCGCCACAGCAGGTCGGGACGCGACCTCGTCTTCCTCGGCAGTTCGGACCTCAGGTCCCCTGGGGGCCTCCACCGTGCCACGGAAGACAGACACCGCCGTCGACATCCCGGACAAGGACATCTCCTCCTCTCCAGACATTGATCTGCGATCTGTGGAAGGGAGGGGAAGGGTGCAAGGCGAGAAGGTGCGTCAAGGGAGTTGGGGTTTGGAGGGCCTTTTATAGACCCCTCACGCTCCACCTACCCCTTGGCATTGCGGCTACTGCATTAATGGGGGCGCGTTTGGTGAAAAACCGCTCCGATTCACACCAAGTGCGGCACGAAGGGCAAGAGACAAAAAGGAGAACAAATTCTTCTTCATTTCAAGATCTACAGTGGGGACTAATTTTTTACAACAAAAAGATTGGCTCCCGGCAAGCGAGGAGCACCGCCGTACAATTGAATACGCTACTTCCAGAAGTACGTCGACGAGGCGGCCAAGAAGGAGGTCAAGGAGATCTTCGGGGCCGTCGTCTTGAAGCTCCTCGCCCTCAGGAAAACGAGCTCTCCTCGGCCTTGATTCTAGATGAGTTTTCCTCATCTTCATCCTCGTCGTAGGAGCCGGAGCCGCTGCTGCTCTCACTTTCGGCGCAGCATTCCACGTGCCCTCCTGCAGCACGGACGATCTTCACGGCGAGTGTGGCGTCTCCGTCATACTTGCAGGCAAGATATTGCCCCCGAGTCAGGCGGCGGGAGCGGGCGAAGGACTTCCACCCCTGACCCAAGAGCAAGGAGTCATCGACGGTGTACTCCACCGAGATCCAGGTAGGGCCATTGGGACAGCCCTCCACCTGCAGCCACAAGCCCGGAGGCTTGTTGTCCCCCATCGCCATCGCAAAGGAGTCCGGAAGGTCAATCCGGCTGCGGATCTTGCGGCGCAGATCCAGGATGAACTCGAATGGCGCAAAGCTTGTGTGGACTGCAGTCCGTGGAGGCGGAGAAGGAGATCTCCCGCGCCTCACGGTTCCTCTACCTCCACCACCGCGCTTCGCTCGCCCTCTTGGAGCGGCTCTTCCGTGGCCACTGGTGCCCTTCTCCGCCGGAGCCGAAGCACGAGGACGACCAACGCCCCTTTTCCCTCTCACCATGATGGGATATGAGCAATGTAGCAGCAGAGGAGAAGGGTGGAGATTCACGGGGCGCCCCTTCCGCTTTTATAGCGCGCGGCGCCTTCTCTCTCTCCAGCGGCCTCCTCGGCTTCTCCGCAGCGGGAATCGAGGAGACAGGAGCAGTTATTCCCCCGAGCGGAATAACTCCAAAGCCCCGCCCTCTGGTGGATGGGACGTGTCAGTCAAGGCACGTCGCCGGGCGCCCACTTTGGCCAACTCTTTGGCCATAGCCCCGGCAGCAATTGAAGCAAGAGCCGCCGGGACCATGCCCGGGGGCTACTGTCGCAGCAGTGGAACATGGGGTTCCCCTGATGCTGCCAAAATGGGTCCACCACTGGGGCCCACCAAGAAGATGGACAAGGCAAGGAGTCAAGTTCAACAGATGGGTTAGCTCTGCCCCAAGGAAACCTGACAAGTCCGACAACAACGCTCTGCGGCTAAGGACCAGGCGGCCTTCCAGGGTCACCCCTTGCCCGGAGAACAAGGCGGAATACCCGCGGGTCCGTGCGCCCGACAGGAGGCCAGGCGTGCCCCCGGGTCCTCCATCCGTACCGCTGAAGGGATAAGACCGCCACCTCGCCGGAAGCTGGTGGAAGACTTGGGCGCCAAGACGAAGGCCGCACCCTGATGACGTTGCCACGAGCGTAGTTGGTGGGACGGACAGGCTTTGTCCGTCACAACTTTTCCTAGGGCGGACGACTGCGCCGCCCTCCAGAGAATGCTTGGAGGAGAGGATGCCACGTCTCCTCCAAAGTCCGCCGAGGGGTTCTCCCGCCAAAAACCCCTCACGCCCCTCGCGAGCCCATGTCGGATCCCCTTAGCCTATAAAAGGAGGACCATGGCACCGAGGGAGAGGAGGACAAGTAAGATAGAGCTCAAGCAAGGCTAGACTAGGGTTCGGAGGGTAGAGAGAGAGAGGTGATCTCCCCAGGGCAGGATCTGCTCTTCGTCTACCTCCGGTCGGGACTCTGCCGGGTTCATCCCAGAACACCCTTGTACACCACATCATGATGAACACTTCATTCCAGACATGCAAGAGTAGGGCTTTTAACCTCCGGGTGGCCTGAACTTGGGTAACTCGGTATGTATCTCTGCGTTGTTTGCCCACGTACCACGGCGAAGAACTTCACGATCTTGCTCCTGGGTAAGGCGTCTTCCAGCCTCCTTCGCGCCCCGTGCCGAACCTAAAAAGGGGGTATCATCTACTCCCGTTGTACGTCACCCGAGACACTACAGAGTGTGTTGAGAAAAATACACCAAAAGATTATAATTATTTTAGATTACAGAAAAAACAATAATTTGAAGCATGTCACTATCTCCAAGTGCGGCTACTGCGGCTTTGCGGCTACTGCATTAATGGGGGCGCGTTTGGCGAAAAACCGCTCCCATTCACACCAAGTGCGGCACGAAGGCCAAGAGACAAAAAGGAGAACAAATTCTTCTTCATTTCAAGATCTACAGTGGGGGCTAATTTTTTGCAACAAAAAGATTGGCTCCCGGCAAGCGAGGAGCACCGCCGTACAATGGAATACACTACTTCCAGAAGTACGTCGACGAGGCGTCCAAGAAGGAGGTTAAGGAGATCTTCGGGGCCGTCGTCTTGAAGCTCCTTGCCCTCAGGAAAACGAGCTCTCCTCGGCCTTGATTCTAGATGAGTTTTCCTCATCTTCATCCTCGTCGTAGGAGCCGGAGCCGCTGCTGCTGTCACTTTCGGCGCAGCATTCCACGCGCCCTCCTGCAGCACGGAAGATCTTCACGGCGAGTGTGGCGTCTCCGTCATACTTGCAGGCAAGATATTGCCCCCGAGTCAGGCGGCGGGAGCGGGCGAAGGACTTCCACCCCTGACCCAGGAGCATGGAGTCATCGACGGTGTACTCCACCGAGATCCAGGTAGGGCCATTGGGACATCCCTCCACCTATAGCCACAAGCCCGGAGGCTTGTTGTCCCCCATCGCCATCACAAAGGAGTCCGGAAGGTCAATCCGGCTGCGGATCTTGCGGCGCAGATCCAGGATGAACTCGAATGGCGCAAAGCTCGTGTGGACTGCAGTCCGTGGAGGTGGATAAGGAGATCTCCCGCGCCTCACGGTTCCTCTACCTCCACCGCCGCGCTTCGCTCGCCCTCTTGGAGCGGCTCTTCCGTGGCCACTGGTGCCCTTCTCCGCCGGAGCCGAAGCACGATGACGACCAACGCCCCTTTTCCCTCTCACCATGATGGGATAGGAGCAATGAAGCAGCGGAGGAGAAGGGTGGAGATTCATGGGGCGCCCCTTCTGCTTTTATAGCGCGCGGCGCCTTCTCTCTATCCATCGGCCTCCTCGGCTTCTCCGCAGCGGGAATCGAGGAGACAGGAGCAGTTATTCCCCCGAGCGGAATAACTCCAAAGTCCCGCCCTCTGGTGGATGGGACGTGTCAGTCAAGGCACGTCGCCGGGCGCCCACTTTGGCCAACTCTTTGGCCATAGCCCCGGCAGCAATTGAAGCAAGAGCCGCCAGGACCATGCCCGGGGGCTACTGTCGCAGCAGTGGAACATGGGGTTCCCCTGATGCTGCCAAAGTGGGTCCACTACTGGGGCCCACCAAGAAGATGGACAAGGCAAGGATTCAAGTTCAACAGATGGGTTAGCTCTGCCCCAAGGAAACCCGACAAGTTCGACAACAACGCTCTGCGGCTAAGGACCAGGCGACCTTCCGGGGTCACCCCTTGCCCGGATAATAAGGCGGAATACCCGCGGGTCCGTGCGCCCGGCAGGAGGCCAGGCGTGCCCCCGGGTCCTCTATCCGTACCATTGAAGGGATAAGACCGCCAGCTCACCGGAAGCTGGTGGAAGAATTGGGCGCCAAGACGAAGGCCGCGCCCTGATGACGTTGCCACGAGCGGAGTTGGTGGGACGGACAGGCTTTGTCCGTCACACCTTTTCCAAGGGCGGACGACTGCGCCGCCCTCCAGACAATGCTTGGAGGAGAGGATGCCACGTCTCCTCCAAAGACCGCCGAGGGGTTCTCCCGCCAAAAACCCCTCACGCCCCTCGCGTGCGCATGTCGGATCCCCTTAGCCTATAAAAGGAGGACCATGGCACCGAGGGAGAGGACAAGTAAGATAGGGCTCAAGCAAGGCTAGACTAGGGTTCGGAGGGTAGAGAGAGAGGTGATCTCCCCAGGGCGGGATCTGCTCTTCATTTACCTCCGGCCGGGACTCTGCCGGGTTCATCCCAGAACACCCTTGTACACCACATCATGATGCACACTTCAATCCAGACATGCAGGAGTAGGGCTTTTAACCTCTGGGCGGCCTGAACCTGGGTAACTCGGTGTGTCTCTCTGCGTTGTTTGCCCGCGTACCACGGCGAAGAACTTGATGATCTTGCTCCCGGGTAAGGCGTCACTACAAGAAATATGCTATGCTATGACCCCCCATATTGGTCACAGAATTGGTCACGGTCTGTCTTTTGTGACCTTTTTGTGACCAAAAACAGATGGTCAGGTTACGAGCGTCACTAATGAACGTAAGTGACCTTTTTTTGAATTGGTCATAGACCTCTATGACCAAATTAAAAGGTCACAGTTTTTATGACCAATATTGTGGTCACGGGCAATTTGGCCAGGCCACGTCAGATCCAACGTGGCAAGGCTGACGTGGCAGAATTGTGACGAAATGAAATGGTCGTAGATCAGAATCAGCCTGGTCCAGCGCAGTCATCTAGTTGGGCCGAGCCCAATAATTCAGCCCGATTAATGCTTCACTTCAGGACGGCTACATGGGCCGAGCCCAATAATTTGGGCCTTTTTGCACTCCAACTTTTTTTGGGCCTTAGCCTTTTTACCGTCCTTGTTTAAATTTTGGAAATTTATATATTGCTATTTACTAGAATAAGTCCAACTAAGTTTGGGCCGTGGCCTTTTTAGAGGCCCATTACTGGATGCAATATTCTTTTGGGCAGTGGCCTTTTTCCGGGTCCATTATGGTTTGAAGGCCTCTTTGTGCACATCCAATTCAAATTTCAATTCAAATTTCAATTCAAATTCATATTCAAATTCATCAGAGCACAGTAATGCACATAACATCTCAGCAAGATTTCATATCATCTCAGGAGAATACATTAGGTTCACAGGTTCCGAAAATAGATGGTTCACAGAAATCCAACTTAGCTACGAGTAGTTCCCAAAATGCAGTGCCAAATTTCTAACTTAGCTATGAGTAGTTCCCAAAATGCAGTGCCATCAAATACACCTAGAGATGGTTCACATAAATTAGACATAATCCAAAATTTCCCAGAGATGAAACACTCCCAGGAGGTGAACTAGCTCCCAGTAGCTTTAGCTCCCATCAGTGCCATCAACTGTGCAACCTTTTCCGACATCAGTGCATACTCCTTGTCACGGGCAACTTGTGCAGCCTGAGAGGCTTCGGACATCTTCCTCATTGCTGACATTTCTTCTCGCAGTGCTTCGGTTTGCTGCTCCGATCTCTCCAACTTCTCCTCAAGATCATGGACTTGTGCAGAAACAACAGCAGCGTGGTCCTTGTTCTTAGCTGACCTTGATTGCAGACCAACATTAGCCAGGAAGGTGCTCTCCTTCACTTCCCCAGGAGGGCACTTGTTCAACACTTCAGCAACAATTTGAACAGCAGACTTCGGCTCGCCACCTTCTGGTGTTGGTGCATTCTTCATGCTTTCCATCTCAGCCTGGTACATGTAGGATTGCACATCAACTCAACAGTTCAAGAAACAGTACTGCAAGATGCACTGCACAATTATAGATTCAATTTGCTAATCTGAACCAACACACATGCTAATCTGATGAACACATTCTGCACTGCAAGGTGCACTGCACAATTATAGATTCAATTTGCCCTAAATTGCATTTTTTTCAGACGAGACCAACACAGAAGTAAGATAAATAGACAAAAACATAGTAACAAGACAATCAGGACTGTATTGCAGAAGCAAAATATAGCAATGGCTATCTTCATGTCATATATCAGGAGCATTACCAAGATGTTTGATACATCAATAACAGCAGGCAAACAGATGAAGTTTTAGCACATGTGAAGCATAATAGCTGTGACTTACTATTGCATTACGAGCTGCCTCCGAATACCCTTTCTCCTGGCTGTGCTGAGTGGCCTTAAACATCTCAATGGCACACAGATCTTCACCATTACGGTCCAGCTTCTGAAATGTTAATCAAACAAACAAACAAGCAAAGTGTAAGCTCTCGGTACAGAAGTTAGTTAGGCCTAACAAACAAACAAACAAACTTGTTCTTACAGCTTGGTAGATGTGTGCAGCGTAGGACCTTGAACCAGTTTTCTGGGAGAAGACAACTTTTGCTCGGTTCTTCTGGTTTGACAGACAAGTTTTCTGCAGAAAACAGTCTCTAATCATGATCTAGCACAGGTAAACATCATGTGCAGAAGATAAACCAACTGCATTAGACCAAGGGCACATGTTCATCAAACCTTGTGTCTTGGGGTAGACCACATCTTCACGAGAGCTTGCCATTCATCATCTGTCGTATCTGGCACGGGAGACTTGATGCTGACTTGATTAGCTGCTACCTTGTCGAAGTAGTTCTTTTTGATGTAATGACGTCTGTTCTTGGATATCTTTTGCAGCATATCAGTGCACGCCTCCTGAACGACCACCGAGTCGGTGTCCATACGGAAATTAGCCTACAAAGACAGTAAACAAGGCAAGGACAAGATTAGTGGAAGCACCTTCAGTTTCAAGGCAAAGACAGTAACAGAAGTAAGAAAGCACTTTGAGTTACAAAACCAACTAACTTACAACAACTTTGCCAACATAGTCATTGACTAGAGTACTGTCTTTCTTGTATTCCTTGAAGTGTGGAAGCACTGGCATGTGCTTTCTGGCAAGGTAACCACCCTCAGAAGCAAACTTTGCAGCCTGCAAAGGCTGTTGTGGACGCTTCATTCCTTCAGGGATTTGGATAGGCACCTTTTTACCCATAGTCTTGGTTAGCCTTTCCAACCCTGCGCCCCTTCTATCCCTTTTCTTGACCACCGTTGACAGCTCTGAAAATGAAACCAATCTCATAAATAAGAAACTGCAACTGCCAAACAGACACACATGCATGCACACATTTATAAAATGCATTAGTAATGAACTTGCCTTGATCAGGTACACTGACAGCATGCTCTTGTTCTTCACAGAAGACAGAATTCCTGTCCACACTAGGTGTGACAGGGAAGAGGTCCATGCGGACAGTGCTTCCTCCAGCCATGTTGACTGTACTCCCTTCATCCATGGATTGCAGCTCATCATCTTGATCCTTGCGCAGCGGGCTTACAGGCTGGTTGGTCGCAGCGGTCAACATTGTTTTTTTTCTTGTGACTCTAGTAGGGGCAGGTACCACGGGTTCCAACATTCTCTTTGGGCTGGCTGGAGGATCAGCCATCACCCTTCCAGGAGGCATTGTGGTAGATGAATCTGAGCTCTTCCTCCTCTTGGTTGTTTTCTTAACAGCAGCCTTCTTCCTCCTAGAAGTCTGTGTGAGCACAACATATAAACAACAAGGATAGAAGCATTAGAACAAAAGTAAGAAAACTGTGTGAGCACAACATGAATTTAAAAAACAAGGAAGCAAGCATACACAGTACTCCCACACATCCCAAACAAGTAAGAATTTGCACACCTTAACAACAGGCTTCTCCACTACACTATCCTCAACTTCCTCCCCATCATTATCTTCATCTTCTTTAGGGTTATAGTCTGAGCTTGCAGTGTCATTGTTGGTCACTCCGCTAACTTCATCTTCTTCACTTCTCATCCTAAGAAATGAGCCTAATGTTGCGAGGCCCATAGACTGTAACCTGTGGTTGTTTCTCATCATGTTTCTAGCCCTAAGCTTCTCGTACTCGGTGAGAGGTGCCTCTTTAGATAATAAAATAATTACCATTAGATGTATGTTGAAATGCATGGAAAAGCAAGACAACAATAGCAGCTAAGGTATGCTAGCAGGTTTTATTTTAATTTGAAAATAGCCAAGGTATGCTACCATGTTTTATTTTCATTTAAACCTAGTTATTTATGTAAGGTGGACTAACAGCAGACACACAAACTAAACCAAGTTATTAAGATTATATGACTACATTTCCCTTAGCAGATTGACACACATCCATAGATCAAACTGACATAAACAACCGCATAAACAACCCTCCAATTAAGCAGAAAAATAAGCAGAAGCTTATGCACTAAACAAGCATGCATGAAATTAAGCAGATAACATATTCAAACCACATAAACAACCCTACTGCACATGGGTCATCACAAGTTTAATATCACAACAATGTAGCAGATTAAGCAGAAAACATATGCAGTTGGCAGAGATCACCATGACAAATCATTGCAACTAACATAACCAACGAAGTGTCAGAGACAACCAATTCAGTTGGCAGTTCGCATATAAACCACCACACAAAGTTCAGACATTCAGACAGTTACTGATGTAAGGGATCGAATTAATAGGGTAACCAATGCATTGCTCTTACCAACAAACTGACTCTTCTTAGCCATCCTTGTCGTGGATGATCTGGAGGTGGTGGTAATTAGGTTGGTGACGTCTGGTTGCCTTAATAGCTTGCAAGATAGAATGAGAAGTAATTAGATAAACAGGCAGAAGCTTATGCACTAAACAAGCATGCAAGAAATTAGGCTTATCCACTAAACAAGCCTCATGTATACAAAGGCTTGAACCCACCTCTTTATTACACTGCTTCAACTTGCGAAATCCCTGGCCACTACACCTGCAAGGAAGAAGTGGTTAGACACTCTCATCAGAGGGCAAGTCAAGCATCCATGAACCTTAGCTATGCAAACCCTAACAAGATAGAAACAACTGCTCAGAGAGCAAGCAATCAAGCATGTCATGAATAAACAGTAACAAGTATTGAGGCTAACATCTAATAGACAACCATGTCAGATGCAATATCCTAGAATACATAGCAGATGCAATATCCAGAACAACCATGTGAACCACAAGCCTGCAGCAAGGCTAGCGAGCAAGTGAAACCCTCAAGAACCAGAGGCAATATCCTAGAAAAATAGAGGCAATTGCTTAATTATGTATCCTAGAACCAGAGGCAATATCCTAACCAGCGCATGGAACCCTGAAGCAAGCATAGCATGGAACCCTAGCTATGCAAACCCTAGCTGAAGCCTGCAGAAAGGCCTACCTGAAGAAAGCATAGCATGGAACCCTAGCTGAACAAACACGAGCGTTTGGAGAAAGAAACAGATATGGGAGATCGACCGAGACCTGGAGAAAACAAGATCCTGTGACGTCGTTCGCCGAGCGTGTAGCCGTGGTCGTTCGCCGCTACACGTGGTCGTCGTCGTTCGCCGAGCGAGCGTCTGCCGAGTGTGGCCGTCCGTCCTCGCGAGCGCCTCCCGCGTGCGGCCGTCGTCGCCGGTGGAGATCAGAGCGGAGGAGCGGTGGGGATTGTGGATTGGATTTGAGCGGTGGAGGGGTGGGGGATTTCCCTTTTGGGTAGGTGGTGCGGACAGAAAAGCCCCTGGGCTTTAATTCTTTTGTGGGCATTTCGGACATTTCATGTCAAAGGAGGCGGGATGGTTTTGGTGGGCATGAAATTTTAGGAGGGAAAATTTTAGGCGGGATGGTTTTGGAATTTTTTTTTGGGATTTTGTCTACATCAAATATAATTAAACAAGCAGCACTATACATGTATAGAACACTTTACCAAAAAAAACTGCAATGTAAGTTTATATTTTTTCTCGTAACTAGTTTACATATGTTGACGCGACGCGAAGGTTTTCCATTATTTTGATTTTTTTTTAATTTCGTGTGGTCATTTGAAAATCTAGTCGAATTCGTGGCCATGACAGTTCGTGTCTAGTGTTTGAATCATGTGGATATTTTGATGTATCTATGATGAAATGGATAGTTGTGAACCTAAAAATGAAATTTAGGAAAAATAACGGGCAAGCTGTGTGGCAGCTGCAGTTCAAACTCTAGCGGTTTCCAGCTGAATCGGCAGGAAGCCGTTTAAATGGCCGGAGATAGGCAGAGAGCTCGGAAATGCATTCTTTTTGGTGATTGTACATGGAATGATGTCTACTTTTTTACAAACATGTGTCGGTGCTATTTTGGACGTCACTCTCGGTAGCCGCTTCACAAAAAACGCTAATTTAAGCACCTGAAAAATGAAAAGTGGTTTTTTTTATGAAACATGTCGAAAACTTTGTTCGGCAACATTGCTTACCATACCACAGGGAACACATGTGCCAAATTTGGGCACATTTCGACAAACTATGTCATGAATGTGGCCAAAACATTACTCCTTCATCTTGAAAACTATGAATGTTCGTTCGTGATAGCAAGTTTCTGAGAACATTTTTTCCATAAAACTTTCATATTGCAAGTTTATATTTTTTTCTCGTAACTAGGTCACATATGTTGACGCTACGCGAAGGTTTTCCATTATTTTGATTTTTTTTTTATTTCGTGTGGTCATTTGAAAATCTAGTCGAATTCGTGGCCGTGACCGTTCGTATCTAGTGTTTGAATCATGTGGATATTTTGATGTATCTATGATGAAATGGATAGTTGTGAACCTAAAAATGAAATTTAGGAAAAATAACGGGCAAGCTGTGTGGTAGCTGCAGTTCAAAATCTAGAGGTTTCCAGTTGAATCGGCAGGAAGCCGTTTAAATGGCCGGAGATAGGCAGAGCTCGGAAATGCATTCTTTTTGGTGATTGTACATGGAATGATGTCTACTTTTTTACAAACATGTGTCGGTGCCATTTTGGACGTCACTCTCGGTAGCCGCTTCACAAAAAACGCTATTTTAAGCACCTGAAAAATGAAAAGTGGTTTTTTTTATGAAACATGTCGAAAACTTTGTTCGGCAACATTGCTTGCCATACCACAGGGAACACATGTGCCAAATTTGGTCACATTTCGACAAACTATGTCATGAAAGTGGCCAAAACATTACTCCTTCATCTCGAAAGCTATGAATGTTCGTTCGTGATAGCAAGTTTCCGAGAACACTTTTTCCATAAAACTTTCATATTGCAAGTTTATATTTTTTTCTCGTAACTAGGTCACATATGTTGACGCTACGCGAAGGTTTTCCATTATTTTGATTTTTTTTGAATTTCGTGTGGTCATTTGAAAATCTAGTCGAATTCGTGGCCGTGACCGTTCGTGTCTAGTGTTTGAATCATGTGGATCTAGTGACCGATAACTTGAGTGTCTGGCAGCATAGTTCTCTAAAGAAATTACCCAACTCGGCAACCGCTTCATATATATCGTGATGCATAATTCCTCGGAGCCCCGCCGGTAAGATTCTTTGAAGGAGAATGTGGCAATCATGTGTTTTTAGGCCTTGAAGCTTGCATCCATCAGGAGAGACACATTTCTCTAGGTTAGCGGCGTAACCATCTGGAAACCTCACCGCCCTTATGAACTCACAGAAGGCAATCTTTTCTTCTTTACTCATTGTGTACCAAGCAGGTGGTATGTCAAACGAGTCTTCACCTTCTCTAGGTTTTAGGTGCAACTCTTCTCTTATTCCCATATCTTCCAAGTCAAGCCTTGCATTCACCGTGTCCTTGGACTTTCCTTCAATGCTCATGAATGTCCCAAGGAGATTGTCGGTGATATTTTTCTCGATGTGCATTATATCGAGATTGTGTCCCACGGGCGCATCTTTTTGCCGAAATACAGATATTTGTGTCCCGCGGGTCCCACCGGTCAGGTCGGTCAACAAGTCAACATGTGTTCTCGTGATGGGTCCCACCTGTCAGTAAGATAAAAAAAATGACTAAGCAGTGACACGTAACCGAAAATGACAGCTAAGCAGTGCCACGTAAGCGAAAATGACAGCTAAGCAGTGCCACGTAGCCGAGATCGCTGAGTTGGCTGTCAATTAATGAGAATGACCATTTAAATTGGTCGTAATCGGGTAGAAAATATATATTAAATTAGTGTTATTTGCAGTGTGACCAATTCATGTGAGGAGATTATGACCTTTTTGATAGATTTGGTCGTTATATGTTCGGGTTTAGACCCTCCAAAACACCGAGTGACAAAATGGTACAAAATGGTCATAGATCTATGACCAATATTTTCAGGGTCACTGACAAAAGGTCATAGGATAGCATATTTCTTGTAGTGCGTCTTCCAGCCTCCTTCGCGCCCCGTGCCGAACCTAAAAAGGGGGTATCATCTACTCCCGGTGTCCGTCACCCGAGACACGACAGAGTGTGTTGAGAAAAATACACCAGAAGATTATAATTATTTTGGATTATAGAAAAAACAATGATTTGAAGCATGTCACTATCTCCAAATGACCAAGAAAGACAAAGAAAATGAACTGCTTACAAAGAAGGTACCGTCATGCCTTTTAGTTTGTTCATCACCCAAGTACACGTTTATATTTAAATCACGTCTTTTTATAGATGGGTACATTGTGTCTAATGTTGTTTTAAGTTATAAGAAGAAAACCCGCCTGCTAACTCTGATTTTTCGTTTTACTGACTTTCTTATTTTCTCTATACAGGTAGCCCAAATGTGCTTGCTTCCGGCCTCCCAAGAATGATGTTATTTCGGATCTATCCTTGTCTTGGCCAGCCAATGCTTACCTATATCTTTTGTAGTATCTATGCAGATAATATGTCTTTCCAGTTTGTGATATGTCTGTGTGCTTCCTGTAGAGTTTGAAAAACTGCTAAGTTATGCGGTGTTGTTTGGCGGACCCACCATAGGGGCGAGCAGGGGCGGCTGCCCTGGCACATCTGGTTTCAGTCGAAAAGAGGAGCACCATTAGCGAACCTATGTCTAGGCTATTGGGCTTAAGTGAGGTACGAAAGGCCCATTTGAATTGTTTCAGTTGTCCAAACACCCACTGGATCCATCATTCCAATCATGAATAATCCTCAACATTCAGGACCAGCTGACGCACCCGCCAGAGTACAGTGATCATTCTCACGCGCGCGGACCACCTCCTCGCCGTAGATCGCCGTTCCACGAGCTCCGCAAGGGCGATGACGGCCACGCGGTTCCCCGTCGGTGCGCGTCCGTGCAATGCTCCCGGAGCGGGACGGCCTGCCTTGTGTCGGTCGCCGTCTCGCTCACCATGCATGTCTAGCTACTTGCCAATCGAGCCCCATCATCAGGTGAACATGGCCGTGTCCCGGCCGGGCCCCACTTGGCAGGGGCACCGACTAGCTAGGAGGAGATCGGGGAACCAGCTCGCTCGTGGCCAGCTGCTCCATCCCGCCCGTCCTCGTCCGAGAATCGGCCTCCGCCACAGCCGCTGGGAGCCACGGACACAGTTGATGGCTTCGTTTTATCCACTTCTCTGTTTCCCAATTCCAGCTTCCCAGATCATCGCCAGCACATACGAGTACCCGCTTGCTAAAGGCCAATCGAAAGCTTTGACAGCAGATCACGTAAGTTTTGACAGCAGAAATCACGGAGCTGAACCCACCCGCTTGCTAAAGGCCAATCCAAAGCTAGCGCCACAGATCAAGGAGGAACCTGCATGCAGCTTAAGGGCGACCACGGATTTGTACGCGTCCTCTCGGTTATCCAGAAGAACTCGTTCGCATGCTTGTGCTCGTGATTGTCTCCATCGATGAAACAAGACCGACGTGAGGTCCATACGTGGTAACGTGAGATCGACCTTCCCTTCCCGCGCCGACGAGGCAGCGCCGCACGCGCACAATTCCCTATGTTTTCTTTTTCTTTTTCACGCCAGATATAGAATGGCTAATCACTGAATCAAAACCATGGACGGCGGTCACTTCCAGGTAAAGAAACCTACGATCGAGCGGCTTGTCGAGGACCTCATTGAGCTCTATCTCTTTCTATCTAGTGAAACCATTAAGTACTAACACATCAAACAGCATAGTCGTATTTCACACCAGAGAGTGGCTAATCAGCTAACGAAAAGTCGCTCTTGCGGCTCAAAAAGGCGGGCGAAAAAAATTCCGCCGTAAGCGTGGCACCGCACTGCTCCCTGAAGAACTCTCAAGCAGGCAAACGAGCCGGTCCCGAGACGAAGCATCGTCCACAAGGCGTACACCTGCCTTCCCCCCTGACACGAAAGCAACAGGGTATAGTGTACATCATGTACCCTCACATGGCCTCCAAACTAGCGATGGCCCTGTAGTTTATGAATGCCGATGGCGCCACAGGCCGGCACTGCGCATCCGACAGCGCGCGGCACATGGAAACCATCACTTGTTTTCTGGGGCAGGCGGATCACTAACAAGTAGCCACATGCACTTGCGTGCAATCAAGACGCGCGCGCGGGGTGACTCCTGTCTCTGTTCTTCACTATGCTCCTTGACCCCGGTTTGACGACGACTGATTGATTAGCCAGATGCGTGGAACCGGAAGAACCCTAGTAGTATTATCATCATCTTTTATGGTATCTCTGAAAACCAATACTAGTAGAAAGATCCAAGGATTGTTTAACTGCGGCGAATCAGTAGATGCGTCCAAGGACCACGAGCTCGAGCTGCCAGTTTTTTCCGCAGTCTCGATCTTCTTGTTGAGTGCAAGCGAGTTTCTTCTTGTCTAGCTTGGGTTGGATAATCATTTTCCTTGTGTCTGATTTTCTGTCTGTCTTGGGTGATGCAATCTGCGAGGGACAAGCGTCGCATGGCCTACGGCGAGTGCACATGCACGCACACATGGCACCATGCCACCATGTGTCAGTTGAGGTTGAGATAATCCAGTACGTGGGTATCTTTGCCAATCGACGCTCATCAGCATGATCTGTCCTTGTAGTTCCGCCGAACATTGCAAATTAAAATATGGGTCTTGGTAATGTAATGTAAAAACCATTTACTATATTTTGCACTTCATAGCTATCTCTTTTGAGGTAATATCTTACATGTACTTTTTTCACGCCCTATCTATTAGCACACCGCAAAGGTCCTGCACTTAAATGCTAGATTTTTAGCACCTGAAAGACAAAATTGCGGCCAACTCCCCACCCGCCAAGAAAATTACTCACTCAGATCCATAATGATTGTCGCAGAATCGGATACATATAGAGATAAAACATGTTTAGATAAATCCGATTCAGCGACAATTAGTGCGTCGGAGGGAGTATAACACTACCGCCAGCCATGGTGTTCTCGACAAATCAGTTCTTACTTCACAGTCGGTCTACAGCTTCACTGGAAAAAGAGTGTTCTTTGTGCAAGGTCTTGGATACAAGAGTGTTCCACAATACGGAGTATTTGCTTACAGAATATAATTGGAGTGAAACATTAACATTTGAACGTATTTAGTTGATAGATAAAACGTGAAAATCCCAAGGACGCGAACCCAGTGACCCTTCATTTTTTCCAGAATCAAAGCAATTTTGGAGAACAAAATAGAGTACTATTTCAATTCAAGGGGAAAATCTATACATAACATGTCGTATCTTTTTAGTTTTGCATGTCATAACATTTCAACCATGTTGAATTTGAAAATCCTCCGGTCTAAAGAGACCCCGAATTACGCACATGAGCTCTGATTCTTATTGTTCTGCAAACCAAATTGTTGACGCGGACAAAATCCAATTAGCTGAGTATAATTGCCGACACCACCGAAGCGGCCGAGTAACGCGTGAAATGACGGGACTGCCCCTGACCGCTGCACCGAATCGGGTTTTCGCGGCCGGGTCGAACCACCCTAGCAGCGCGTTTGTGTCGAGAGGCACCGCCACGCGCACGCGAACGAAGAAACAGGAACGCGCATGTGACCACACGCAGGCACTGTCCCCTGCTAGTCCGAGGGCAGGATCGCCATCTTTCATTCCAGCTCAAAACCTCTCGCCTCTCCACTGGATGGGGCTCACAGTGGCATTTCTGGTAATAAATATCAACCTCGAGGTTGTTCCTACAAGCGGCTGTCTCCTCTATAAATGTGGCCACGCCGCTGCTCCATTCGTCTCATCCCATCCCGAGCTAGCAAAGCGAGAAAGGGAGAAACAGAGAGAAAGAGTTTTAGGAAGAAGAAGAAGAAGGAGGAGGAGGAGAGGAGGAGGAGGGCGGCACAATGCGTTGCGCCGTCTTCTTCTTGCTGCTTGTCTGCGCGGCGGCGCGCGCTGCTGCCGTCGTCACCGACGGTAAGACGATTGCCTGCAAGGCTGCACATGCAAGTTTTGCTACTGTTTGCGTGCATGCTTTGTAGAAGTACTGATTTGTCAAGGAAACTGCAGGCTAGCTGAATTTTAATCATGCTTTTGCTAGTTTGCTGTTAATTCTTGCTACCCAGTGCGCGAGAAGTTAGTTTTAGTCTGTATTCTTTTCTTCTTCTTTTCGAAACGGAGTATGTACCTTTGTAAGTAATAATATAGTGTCATAATCGCTGATATGCTAAGGTGTTGTACCTTGACTGGCTTTGCGTAAACTGGAAAGCATGAATTGTGGAGTGACCAGTATGAGCTATTAGTAAGTAGTTAGTTTGTCGTCATGTTCCCCATAAATAATTACACACACATGCATGAAATCAATGGCTAGGTGTTCTCCCCACTCTGAAACTGCTTGCTAGTATGTCCAGACAGGGCCAACATGCTACTACAAAAGCTGTGTGTAACATAAGAGTACGCTAGGCCAATCGCCAATAAATAGACTGTTCATGAAAATGGGTAGTAGAGTACTCCGCCCAGTTCTGACCAAGTCGTTACCATCTCGCGAACACTGATCTGGTTGGATCTGGACCCCCAGGAGGAAATGATTTCGGTTCGCTGTCATGTGCATGAACTAGATCGTGATTTGGTTTAGTGGAGATACGTAGGGTATAACTGTCGGCAACCCTCACATGGCATCCGTTGCATGTATTATCATGTGCACATGGGGATATTTTTTCCTGGTTAGTACTACAGTCTACAAGACATGGCGAATTAATTAAAGCAATCTCGTCCAGCCTCCATTGCCGAACAAACATGAGCTAATGTTCGGTTCGATTCAGTTTGTGTTTAGCCTGCATCGATCTCATGCGTGTTCTGAAACATGAGCATGGTGGATGGAGTGGGTAGTGAATGCGTCTTGGCTGTGGCAGAGTAACATGGACTCGTCAGCTTATACTAGACCTCTGTCGGTGGCAGTTAACAATAATAACTAACGGAAGCGAAACATGAGTAGATAGTCAGACAGCTCTGCGTGCTCCCTGCTCGTGGCAGCTTGCTTTCCCTTCTAGCTCCTCCAGCAGTAATGGCTGCAGATGAAGAAATGTTACTACTTGCTGCAAGTAATTTACTTTTCAGTAACTAAATGGTCCATCGGTTGGCGAATGCAGGGCTTCTGCCTAATGGCAACTTCGAGTCTGGTCCGCCCAAGTCGGACCTGGTGAACGGCACGGTGGTGAAGGGCGGCAACGCGATCCCCAACTGGCGGACGTCGGGTTTCGTGGAGTACATCGAGTCCGGGCACAAGCAGGGCGACATGCTGCTGGTGGTGCCGCAGGGCGCGCACGCCGTGCGCCTCGGCAACGAGGCCTCCATCCTGCAACGCCTCTCCGTCACCCGGGGCTCCTACTACGCCGTCACCTTCAGCGCCGCGCGCACCTGCGCCCAGGCCGAGACCATCAACATCTCCGTCAGCCCCGAGTTCGGCGTGCTCCCCATGCAGACCATCTACGGCAGCAACGGCTGGGACTCCTACTCCTGGGCCTTCAAGGCCAAGCTCGACGCCGTGGAGCTCGTCATCCACAACCCGGGCGTCGAGGAGGACCCGGCGTGCGGCCCGCTCATCGACGCCGTCGCCATCAGGACGCTCTACCCGCCCACGCTCACCAAGGGCAACATGCTCAAGAACGGCGGCTTCGAGGAGGGGCCCTACTTCCTGCCCAACGCCTCCTGGGGCGTGCTCGTGCCGCCGAACATCGAGGACGACCACTCGCCGCTGCCGGCGTGGATGATCATGTCGTCCAAGGCCGTCAAGTACGTCGACGCCGCGCACTTCAAGGTGCCCGAGGGCAGCCGCGCCGTCGAGCTGGTGGGCGGCAAGGAGAGCGCGCTGGTGCAGGAGGTGCGCACCGTGCCAGGGTGGACCTACCGCCTCTCCTTCGCCGTCGGCGACGCCGCCGACGGATGCACAGGCTCCATGGTCGCCGAGGCCTACGCGGCGCGCGCCACCCTCAAGGTGCCGTACCAGTCCAAGGGCGCCGGAGGGTACAAGCGCGCCGTGCTGGAGTTCGCCGCCATCGGGAGCCGCACCAGGGTCGTGTTCCAGAGCACATTCTACCACATGAAGGCCGACGGCACGCTCTGCGGGCCGGTCATCGACGACGCCAAGCTCGCCCCACTGCGCAAGAAGACCACCGGGCGCAGGCTGATGCTGTAAGCTATGGCCCGCCGTCACGCACTGCAATGCACGGCGCGGCGCCGTGCCCCGTCGGATCGGAGTCGGTAGTGTTTATTGGTAGGTTATCGTTTTGAGCGGTGTGCGCGCGGGGTATAATGTGTGTTCGCGCTTAATTATGCCGGTGTCAATCCGTGGTTATACTTGCGGTTGAACGGGGCGCTCGTTAATTTTGTTTCTTTCACTGTCAACAAGAGGAGGTGATGCTGTGGCTTGGCCCGAGGGTTACGTAGGCCAAACCAGAGATAAGGCACACTCAATGGCAAATACATGCATGTTACCTTTTCTCTTTCAGATAAATCACAATACTGTGCTCGCTGCAGTGCATAATTTCTGACTCGTGATGACCACTCGAGCAATCATCTGATGTCAATTGTTTTTGTCCACTTTCCCACTTTAATCTGTATATGTTTG
Source organism: Poa pratensis (assembly GCA_947311845.1). Classification (NCBI taxonomy): domain Eukaryota; kingdom Viridiplantae; phylum Streptophyta; class Magnoliopsida; order Poales; family Poaceae; genus Poa; species Poa pratensis. The sequence goes on from CAMZMU010000057.1 coordinate 9,969,350, forward strand.
AAATTTCAAACTAGGATTCGTTCGATATTTTGGTTGAAAAATCTCGTCAAGATAGGACAGGGAACTCCTACACATTTGTACACAAGAGTCAAGACTAACATGGATTATGATAAAAACACTAGGCCGATAACCATACACATCACAGTCGATTAAAATCTTGACTGCGAGATGAACCACCTAGCTGAACAACGATGAGAGCATTGTCAAACAACGTTGTCTATCTGATGCTACGAGCTTGCTAGAAGCACCCGAGCCCTCTCAAAACTGAGAACGTTGAGTAACAGCCCAGATGGCGTCAAACATGATTGCTACCTGCAGTGAGTTTTTTTTGAACACACAACCTTGTATTCATACCTTAACAGAGAAAATTACAGGAAAAACAAAGGTACAAATACACCAGGACCTGCTGCACCTACGATCCACCGACGCCGTCGCCGGAGGGGAAGACGCCAGGCCGCCCGCTTACCCCAGACAAGAAGCACCTCCACAAATGAAGAAGACCGCAGAAGCTGTCCGCCGTCAGACGCCGGAGCCGAGCACGTTGAACGGATACGGCCATGACGCTTCCCATCTCCGGTCCGGAAGCAGACGCCGAAGAATCTGCAGAGCCGCGCCGTCGTCGCCAACCTCCAACAGGAGCTGCACACACAACACCACACACGCTTCCCCCCCCCCCCCCCCCCACCACGGCCGTCCAGGGAAACCGGCGATAGGCATCGGCAACTCCAACTCCAACACAACCCCCAGAAGCTCCACAGAGAGGCCGGAGCAGACCTCACCGCCGCGAAGACGGAGCACAGGGGACAAAAGGCCAAAAGCGAAGTCGTCACCTCCGCCGCCACGACCTTGCCCAAGCGACCAAAACCCGCCAGATCCGTAGATCGACGAGCACGAAATGCCGGCAGCGCGACGGCGACGCCACAGAGGACGAAGCCGAGGAGGAAGACGTGCACCAGCACCTTATTCCACAGACGCGACGTCGGCTCCACCCCACCGCCGCCACAGGGAAGACCTAAACTACCCTGTACACACCTCAGGCACAGATCCAGGGCCCCTCCACTCTCCCACCGCCGGAACGGCGGCCGGAGAGGAGAGAGACCCCCGATCTGGCCGTCGGTGGGGAGGGGAACTAGGGGGATTTGGTTTTCGCCTCTCTCGGGCACTGTAGCACGGGAGAGGGGAAGACGGGCAAGTGGCGCATGCTACCTGCAGTGAGTTGTGAACGCGTTCTTGGGTAACACCACCCAGGAGGGAAACGATGACCGTGAGCTAGCATTGTTGTCACTAGCATCAAGGGTTAAGAAGGCCAAACCAGAGATAAGGCACACTCAATGGCAAATACAGAGTACATGTTGAAGTTTTCTCTTTCAGATAAATCACAAAACTGTGCTCGCTGCAGTGAATAATGAATTCATGGATTGTAATGCACACTAGAGCAATCACCTTTTAATAACCACTAGATGACCGGTTGCGCCCCTGGCGCAGGTGCCTAAAGTAAAATTGTACTGTAGCCTTAGGTTTTAATATTTTGTGTATATTATTGTCCGTGTTTGAAATTCATGTGGCCATCATACGGGTACCATGTATATTGGTGTCTGTGTTTGAGACTTACTCTCATGCCAGTAACATCGATACCTACTTCTCAGAACTATGGAGTCTGCCCGTTAGGGTTTCGATGATTCCTCTTGTTATACCCACCATCGGGTTTCTTCCACTAAACGAAAGGACTTAACATATTCAAACTGACTGAAAGGGAGTACATGGAAAACTATTTTGATATGTACGGCTCATTGATATGCATAGGCATGTGCTTGTTGCCTGAACTCTCCATTGGGAATGTGCATTAGTCCAAACGATATGCTTGGAAAATGCCATACCCGAGACCGAGAATCATACAAGCTTATGGAATCGATCTTCATTACAACATGGATATATATTTATTTTTGAGAAATCCAAAACAAATAACTAAAGAAATATCCATAGTTAGACGATCAGGTATACACAACACGATATCATGTTTCCAATGAACTCCTCTCAAATGAGGGAGCAAACATATCAACCTTCCGTGACACCTATTTACTATTCAGTTCATGTATGACATTGTTGCTAGCCCTTGTTTTTTGATAAGGAAACTTGATTATATACACACAAAAAAGGAACCAAAAGATTTATAGAATGTGTTGAGCTCTTCCTATGATTAGAATGTATTGAGCTCTTTCTAAGATGACTCGTTGCGCCACTTGCACAAAAGACAAAAAGCGAGATAGTATTTTAACCATATTTTTTTATTTGTTTTGCATGTATGTTGTTGTCCACGTTGAGATTTCTTTGCTCTTATACCGCTTCCATCGATGTGGCTACCTGTTAGGGTTTCAGGGACTCCTCCTTGTGCCCACTATCTTCTTCCATCGACACCCCTTCTACAATTCACATTGTCTTTTGCCCTTGGCATGTGTTTGGTATTGCCATGCTCAAACCTAGTTGTGCTTGGTGTTGTCGTGCCCTAACTTCTCCATCGGCCTAACCTACGTCGTCTTTGTGCACACTGACATTGGGTTGGGCGGATAAGAAACAAAGGTACACATGCAACGTGAGAACACCTTAACTGTGATAGTTGATTCATTCCTATCAAATGCAACCGTGTGTGTAGATTATGTATCAACACAGTCTATGAAAGGTTTACGAATCACCGACAGAAACTCTTGAGAAGTTACTCCCATGATAACCAACGCAAGTGGCTCCGAGACGCCGGGTGTTATTTTGCTTATTGTCGAGGTACAAATAATTGTGCATCTTTTCTTTGTCCAGCCATCAAATAAGGTTGTACTCGATAAGAATTTTACAGCTACGTTAAAATGTCCAGTACACTAATAAACTAAATACTCAGGGAATTGGAGTGAGCTCTTAAATAATGGAAAATGAGGATGAATCATAAACCTCTAGTCAAGACAGCTGATTCTAGGAATGCACTCACCCTTAAAAACATCTCTATAACTGATTTTTACAAATATTAAGGTTGGAATCCTCATGTATTATATAGATCAATAGGTGATTAATATTTCATACATGAATATAAGCTATATAGACATATCAAGGGCATATCACACAGCTAGTTACACAAAGTTGGAAGAAATTAAAGCATCAAAATTAGGGCATAAGGAAGTTCGACAGGTACATTGGTATTGAAAGTGAAACTGGGATCTAGCACCATGTATTTCAGGGAAACATATATTCTAAGATACTCCTGATTTAGCAAGCATATCTCCATCACATGAGATTAAACTCCATATAAGGCACCACCTGCAGCTACAAATGTCGAGTGGCCATGAAGGGACACGAATCGTAACATAGAGCTGCCTTAGGTTAGCGTATCTTCTGCCTTTACTTCTCTCGGAAAACCATCCAACGAAGGTCAAAAGTCCAACTGCTTCCAAGCCAGCAACGCGCGCACAATCCAAGCTGCCCGTTCGTTGGCGCCAAAAACAGAGCTACAGAACCTGAAGACGTCCAGCTCCGGCTGCCGGCAATATACCAGAGGATGAAACTTTGCTACCGCCGCCAACAATCATCGGCATGAATCAGCTTATCAGGTATTCAAACCGATACATATGCATAGATTCTGAATTCATATTATGAACAGGCTAACTGCACACGAGATCAACTGAGAACAGAGAAGGCACCAAAAAATAAAGAAATACCACAAGTTTAGACCATCGAAGTGTACATTAAAAATAAACTGAATCCAATTCTGGTGCACCAAAGAACAGAGAAAAGCAGAGTTCCACTTCTATCACTACTACATGTCCGAAGGCAAAATACTGAATCCACATGCTTCTTATAAAAAATTTCAGAGAGGCTGTACAACAATAAGAGTTTAAGATTTGACTTGAAAAGAATAACCTTGGCCTTCTTCACAAAACTACCCCCATATTCTTCTTTCTTCTCATTTTCTTCGGACCTGCACATACAATGTTTATAAAAAATCATTAATTACTAATAATGAATTGCAGCTGGACTTTTAAAGATTATGAGTTGAATCTATTAAATTTGAGTAGCAAGCTAATGAAAGGTACAACATTATTATGTTAGTCTGGCTCATGGGCAAGGGAATGGAAGGTGAATATTACTAACCCTTGACAGCATCCAAAACAAAGTAAACACCACACTGATAATGCTACTTATCCCAAATTGTTCCAGAATAACACATCAAATTAGCTCCAAAATACCTGAAAGATAATAAGAAAAAAATCCTTGTGATATGTCATCAATTTCCAGCAAACATCTGTTGCTTCATGTGACTGATATGTCTCAAACGTATCAATAATTTTTGATGTTCCATGCTGTTATTATACCAATTGCTACATGTTTTATTTATACTTCATAGCATTTTTATGCATTTTCTGGGACTAACCTATTAACTAGATGCCGAAGTGCCAGTTCCTGTTTTCTGCTGTTTTTCTCCTTCAGAAAAGCTAGTCGCAAAATATTCTCGGAATTGGACGAAAATCAACGTGTGCAAATATCTCATCGGAAGACTCCAGAAGCCAGAAGGGGAGACGGAGTGGGTCCACGAGGCAGCCACGCCACACTAGGGCGCGGCAGGGGTGGGCCCGCGCCCTGCCCTGGCGTGGCCACCTCGGTTGCCTCCCGACGCCGCTCTTTCGCCTATATCTTCCCGATGTCCCGAAAACCCTAAAAATACCGATCATATTCAATGAAAAGTTCCGTCGCCGCCGCCGTCGTCAACCCTAGATCGGGAGGGTTCTGAAGCTCTTCCCGGCACCCTGCCAGAGGGGAGATCCTCACCGGAGGCTTCTACACCGCCATGCCTGCCTCCGAAGTGATGCGTGAGTAGTTCATCCTTAAACTACGGGTCCATAGCAGTAGCTAGATGGTTGTCTCTCCACCTTGTACCTCCATGTTTAGATCTTGTGAGCTGCCTAACATGATCAAGATCATCTTATTGTAATGCTACATGTTGTGTTTGCTGGGATCCGATTAATATTGATACTATGAGCAAGTTGTTTATCAATCTATCTATTTATGTTGTTTATGATCTTGCATGCTCTCCGTGGCTAGTAGATGCTTTGGCCAAGTAGATGCTTGTAACTCCAAGAGGGAGTATTTATGCTAGATAGTGGGTTCATGCCTCCAGTAATCTGGACACGAGATGACAGAAACGATGAATGTTGTGGATGTGATGTTGCCACTAGGGATAAAACAATGATGCATTGTCTACGTGTCATTTGCATTGTTTACATTACACACTTTACTTCATGCAATAATCTGTTGTTTGCAACTCAATACCGGAAGGGGTGCGGATGCTAACCAGAAGGTGGATTATTTAGGCATAGATGCGTTGGATAGCAAGTCTATGTACTTTGTTGTAATGCCCAATTAAATCTCATAATAATCATCTTGTCATATATTGCATTGTCATGCGCTCATTATTTGTCAATTGCCCAGCTGTAATTTGTTTACCCAACATGTTAGTTATCTTTTATGGAGAGACACCACTAGTGAACTGTGGACCCCGGTCCATTTCCTCATACTGATAAAACCACCAACTGCAATCATTTGTTCTCTGTGACTTTCTGCACTCATTACTGTTTTCCACATAATACGTTTAATCCTTTGTTTTCAGCAAGCCGGAGAGATTGACAACCTCTCTGTTTCGTTGGGGCCAAGTAGTTTGCTTGTGTTGTGTGCATGTTCCACGTCAGTTGGGCCGCTGACAACCTTCTAAAGAACCTACGTGTCCTCCTGGTTCGATAAATCTTGGTCATATTTCAAGGGAAACTGCTGCTGCACTACATCATACCTTCCTCTTGGGGTCTCCCAACGAACGTGTGTTGTCACAGTCAACAAGCAGATCTTCTGGTGCTGTTGCTGGGAAGTAATAAAACACTCTACCGTTAACACGCCATCAAGACATTTTTCTGGCGCCGTTGCCGGGGATACTGGAATCTCCAGAGATACTGGAATCTCCAGATAGGGGAGTCTCACACTTCCAATCTCATTACTTTGTTTTTGTCTTGCTTAGTTTATTTTATTTTATCTTGTTTGCTGTTAAAAATCAAAAACACAAAAAAAGTAATTTCCTGCATCTAGTTTATTTTCAGTTCTGTTTTCTGTTTAGTCATCATGCTTTTGCCCGAATTCACTACTAAGGAAATAAAGGTAGGAAGTGGATCTATTATTGGGAGAAATAATATTGAACAATTCCTTAATTTTGTAAGGAGATATGATGATTTTGAAGATAGATCCCTTGTTGAGTTGGCTCATAATTATAAAATTGCTGTAGCTTCTTTAGTGCACATGTTAGAAGCTAGGTTTGTTAATCTTAATCCCATAATGCAACAAATGTTTCTTAAACTCTATGATATGGTGGATGGTGAAAAGAAAGATTTTGTGCTAGAAACTTTGTTTAAAGAATTTGGTGATGTTGCTAAGGAAGCTAGAAAAGTTTTTATTAAGTACAAGATGCTTTATTGCTACACTGATATTATAAGTACTCTTGAATCTATGGAGAAGGATAGAGTAAGGTATTCTAGGAATTCTGATTATGAAGGTGAAGTAAAAGTGTCAATTCCTTTTAAACTTATAGGTATGCAAGAGGCTTTAGAAAAGAACTTTGATTGGATTGTACCTGAAAACCCTTTTGATGAGAGTAGTGTACCTAAAAATAGTGAGAAAGGAGATTTTGAAACCTACATAGATAGCATACATTGCATCATTGAAAAAACTTCTGAGCTTTGTTTGAAGAATTCTGGTCTTGATAAAACTTGATTCATGCTTTGTGCCTAGCTAAAAGGCATTAAAGAGAAGCGCTTATGGGAGGCAACCCATTGTTTTTACTTTCTGTTATTTTTGTGTGTGTCAAGAAGCTTGTTTACTTCTGTAACAACTCCTTTATATCTTTTATTTGCTGTTTTTTGTGCCAAGAAAAGTCTCTTATGATAAGATGGTACCTATATTTGGATTACTGCACAGGAACAGATTTCTGGAATGTCACCGTTTCTCACCGTATAAAATCAGAAAACTTTGAAAAAATCTGCCAAGTTTTGTGCGTATTCCTGAGATATGTACGCAACTTTCGTACGACTAAAGTTTGTCTATTTGAGCGACGTAAGTGTCCCGAAAAAAATCATCGTTACGGACTATTCTGCTTTTGACAGATTCTGTCTTTGTTTTGCATTCTCTCTTTTACAAGTGTTGAGTGGTTTCTTTTAAGGTGAAAGAGCATCACTTAAGCCTAGTAACAGTAGCTAATGTTTGAAAATGATTGCTTATGAATTTGTGTCCTTACAGAACCAAGTGAGATTATTTGTTTTGATGCACTAACCCGCTAATGAGAAAAATGTTGAGTTTTGATGTGAAGGAAGTTTTCAAGTGTTAAAAGAGGAGGATGATATTATAAGATCAAGAAGAGTGAAAAGCTTAAGCTTGGGGAAGCTCCCATGGATCTCCCCAATATATTCAAGAAGACTCAAGCGTCTAAGCTTGAGGATGCCCAAGGCATCCCCTTCTTCATCAACAAACTATCAGGTCATCTCTAGTGAGACTATATTTTTATTTCTTCACATTATATGTACTTTTCTTGGAGCGTCAGTGTGCTTTTGTTTTCAGTTTTTTTGTTTTGTTTGCTGCTCTATACTTGTTGGATCCTAGCACTCTTGTTTGGGAGAGAGACACGCTCCGCTTTTTCATTGGAATACTCTTGTTTCACTTATATTTGTTGAGTATTCTTGTCTAGCTACTGCTAAAGCTTCTAGCTCTCTGTTTTCATATATCTCTTGTCAGAGCTATTAGTTTCTTTTGAAGAAAGTACTCTCTTGCTTCACTTATATTTGTTTGGAGAGTTGTTCAAATAAGTTGATTGGTGTTTGGTTGGAACAGAAAATGCTATGCATGTGGTAGTGGTATAAAATGCTTACATAAGTCTTGTAGATCACTGTCTTGAGTAATTTGATACTTGTCAATTGTTTTGAGTTACCAAGTAAGTAATGTTTAGACTTGTGCATCATGTAAGTAAAGGCTATTAGTGAAGAACTACTGTAAAGCTTGTTGATATTTGATTTGTATCATTGGTAGTTCCAAAGTCTAGATATTTTCTAGTGAAAGGTTTTGGTTAACAAGGAAGACAATGTGGAGTCTTGTAATTTTTCAAGCATGTTTTTTATATGAGTTCTTGCTGTACCGGTTGACAGTCTGTGTTTGCTTAAATAACCTTGCTAGCCTAAACTCTGTACTAAGCGGGAATGCTGCTTGTGCATCCAAAACCCTTGAGCCAAAATCCATGCCATCTGTGTCCACCATAACTACCTATTATGTGGTATTTTCCTGCCATTCCAAGTAAATTTTTCATGTGCTACCTTTAAAATATTCAAAACTGTTACAACTCCTTTTTGTGTCACTGTTTACAAGCTCATGAGGATGTGGTAGATGGTCTTTATTTCACTTGTTGATCAGACTTTACACCTGGACTAGTGGCATATACATCCGCTTATCCAATAATTTTGCAAAAAGAGCTGGCAACGGGGTGCCCAGTCCCAATTAATTACAACTTTAACCATTAATTCTCTTCACATCTTTTTGCCCCTGAGAAATCAGTCAAGCAATGTTCATAAGTGTGTAAACAAAAGAGAACGAGGGATGATCTACCCGCTGGTAGAAATAACGTCCTTCATGGGAGCCGCTCTTGTAAGGTCTGGTTAACTTGTGACTTAAAGTATTGTCTATTTACTGATTCGTTGACCACTAAACACACCTCTCAAAATATATTTTTATACTCTCTATATGCTTTCAAAAACTTAAAAAGCTCTAGCACATGATTTAATCCCTGCTTCCCTCTGCGAAGGGCCTTTCTTTTACTTTATTGTTGAGTCAGTTTTCCTACTTCTTTCTATCTCCACAAGCAAACACTAGTGTCAACTTTGGTACAACAGTTGTTATATAATGATATGTTTGACTTATTGCATTACTTTGCCTTGACAATATCCATGAGATAAATATGTTAAAGTTGAAGCCAGTGCTGAAACTAAATCTTCCTTTGTGTTAGTCAAACACTTTCATTTAGAATCTATTGCTTTGTGAGCTAACTTTTATGCAAACTCTTATAGCTCCATTGTCTCCAAAGTATTATTCATGAAAGTTTGCACTTGTATGATTCATTTTGTTTACTCCTTGTTTACTTGTTAGCAAACTATAGACCATTGACTTGGATCACTTCATTCAGTTCATGTGCTTTGCATTACTATTTGATCAAGATTATGTTGGTAGCATGTCACTTCAAAAATTATGTTGTTTTTATCGTTTACCTACTCGAGGACGAGCAGGAACTAAGCTTGGGGATGCTTGATACGTCTCAAACGTATCTATAATTTTTGATGTTCCATGCTGTTATTATACCAATTGCTACATGTTTTATTTACACTTCATAGCATTTTTATGCATTTTCTGGGACTAACCTATTAACAAGATGCCGAAGTGCCAGTTCCTGTTTTCTGCTGTTTTTCTCCTTCAGAAAAGCTAGTCGCAAAATATTCTCGGAATTGGACGAAAATCAACGTGTGCAAATATCTCATCGGAAGACTCCAGAAGCCAGAAGGGGAGACGGAGTGGGGCCACGAGGCAGCCACGCCACCCTAGGGCGCGGCAGGGGTGGGCCCGCGCCCTGCCCTGGCGTGGCCGCCTCGGTTGCCTCCCGACGCCGCCCTTTCGCCTATATATTCCCGATGTCCCGAAAACCCTAAAAACACCGATCATATTCCACGAAAAGTTCCGTCGCCGCCGCCGTCGTCAACCCTAGATCGGGAGGGTTCTGAAGCTCTTCCCGGCACCCTGCCGGAGGGGAGATCCTCACCGGAGGCCTCTACACCGCCATGCCTGCCTCCGGAGTGATGCGTGAGTAGTTCATCCTTGGACTACGGGTCCATAGCAGTAGCTAGATGGTTGTCTCTCCACCTTGTACCTCCATGTTTAGATCTTGTGAGCTGCCTAACATGATCAAGATCATCTTATTGTAATGCTACATGTTGTGTTTGCTGGGATCCGATGAATATTGATACTATGAGCAAGTTGTTTATCAATCTATCTATTTATGTTGTTTATGATCTTGCATGCTCTCCGTTGCTAGTAGATGCTTTGGCCAAGTAGATGCTTGTAACTCCAAGAGGGAGTATTTATGCTAGATAGTGGGTTCATGCCTCCAGTAATCTGGGCTCGAGATGACAGAAACGACTAAGGTTGTGGATGTGCTGTTGCCACTAGGGATAAAACAATGATGCATTGTCTACGTGTCATTTGCATTGTTTACATTACACACTTTACTTCATGCAATAATCTGTTGTTTGCAACTCAATACCGGAAGGGGTGCGGATGCTAACCGGAAGGTGGATTATTTAGGCATAGATGCGTTGGATAGCAAGTCTATGTACTTTGTTGTAATGCCCAATTAAATCTCATAATAATCATCTTGTCATATATTGCATTGTCATGCGCTCATTATTTGTCAATTGCCCAGCTGTAATTTGTTTACCCAACATGTTAGTTATCTTTTATGGAGAGACACCACTAGTGAACTGTGGACCCCGGTCCATTTCCTCATACTGATAAAACCACCAACTGCAATCATTTGTTCTCTGTTACTTTCTGCACTCATTACTGTTTTCCACACAATACGTTTAATCCTTTGTTTTCAGCAAGCCGGAGAGATTGACAACCTCTCTGTTTCGTTGGGGCAAAGTAGTTTGCTTGTGTTGTGTGCAGGTTCCACGTCAGTTGCGCCGCTGACAACCTTCTGAAGAACCTCCGTGTCCTCCTGGTTCGATAAACCTTGGTCATATTTCAAGGGAAAACTGCTGCTGCACTACATCATACCTTCCTCTTGGGGTCTCCCAACGAACGTGTGTTGTCACGGTCAACAAGCAGATCTTCTGGTGCTGTTGCTGGGAAGTAATAAAACACTCTACCGTTAACACGCCATCAGTGACCCAGTAAGAAACAATAAAGGATAATGCCTACCATCTTTGAGTTTGATTGGGTAAGGAGGGCAAGGGATTGAAACACCCCTGAACTATTGACCCCATGCTGGATTCGGCCACTTCTTGGACAAAAATAATTATTACCTAAAACTGAGAAGACCTTGAGTTCTCTACCTAAACTACTTTGCAATGCAAACCCCTTTGTTACATATTGAGTTAAATGTGTTAAATGTTGGAGTTTTGGCATCATAGGACTAAGAATCACTTGCATTTCTCAACCTTCTGTTAATTGGAACCACCACAAGTCTACAACATCTACGGAGGAACGCATTACCCATTCTACAGAGGTGGCATGGTGGAACATGTCCCTTTTATCCATATTTCCAGTTTGTGCAGTCAGGAAGCACTACGACCAACTATGCAAGTGGACATGGATTATTGATTTATTGTTTGTGCTATAACTAAGAAGTGCGCAAGTTTTAGCCATGCCACTCCATTCTGTTCCAATCGTTATAAAAGACATTAAATATATATTAATGAAAGCATGGAGCCTGAATGAGAATAGGCAAGAGCATCTAGTATGTATGATGTGTCGTGTTTTTGTAACCTTAACCCAACCCGACCACCCTGTCCGACATACACAGAAAACAAAATTTGATGCTCACCTGACAATCTTTGTCTAGAAGAAACAAACAGCCGAGAAAAATAAAAAACCTTTGAACCTGCATCATGGAAGAAGTAACCCATAATCAACACACAAACCCAAGTGGCGTCCTTCCCCAATGAATCAGAAGAAAATAACCTGAAACCAAGGATCACCGAAAGCAAAAAACAGATGCAGGAATCACCGACACAGACATCGCAAAACATGTATCTAGTATTATGTACAATGGACTGAAAACAGATGCATGGTAAAGGACATTAAATATATATTAATGAAAGCATGGAGCCTGAATGAGAATAGGCAAGAGAATCTAGTATGTAGGATGTGTCGTGTTTCTGTAACATTAACCCAACCCGACCACCCTGTCCGACATACACAGAAAACAAAATTTGATGCTCACCCGACAATCTTTGTCTAGAAGAAACAAACAACCGAGAAAAATAAAAAAACCTTTGAACCTGCATCATGGAAGAAGTAACCCGTAATCAACACACAAACCCAAGTGGCGTCCTTCCCCAATGAATCAGAAGAAAATAACCCGAAACCAAGGATCACCGAAAGCAGAAAAACAAATGCAGGAATCACCGACAGAGACATCGCAAAACATGTATCTAGTATTATGTACAATGGACTGAAAACAAATGCAGGGATCATCGACACAGATATCGCAAAACAATGAGAAGATTTATCTGAGATATGAGCACTGAAATGTACATAATACAGAAGCAGAAACACAGAGAAACGATCATATGTCTATTATCACCTGTCATAATGCTATCAAGTGCTATGTCAGGTGATAAACGATCATATGTACTATTATCACATGATCATACGACTGGTCGCCTAATCAAGTGCAATAAACTGGTCGATTAAGCATTTTGCTTCAAATAGCAGTAATATAAGAAATCACACGAGTGTCAGTTTACAACAAATCAAAATAGTTCTTGCAGGTAGTAGTATTTTTCAAATTAGCAGTTTAGACAGTTTAGCTATTTTCTCTTAGCTGACTTCACATTATGATGCCTACAATGATGGAAAATGGCATGGACCTGTTGTAGGAGGCTAATATGAACCTATACTACCTATTTACCTATTTTGATTATGTAAGCGTGAATACCAATAATACTAACATGGATGGGGCGTGAATGGTTACCAAAACAGATGCACAAAATTAGACAGACACCATAACATATTAAAGAGTTTAAGGAAGTTTTCCTTTTCCTTTGAAATGAGAGGTACTCTAGTAAGAAAGTAATAAATAATAACCCGAAGAGGAAACAATATATTAAAGAACAATTTTGGTCACCTAAAAATGCAAGGGAACAACATTAATTAAACCTGAAGAAATTCAGGGAGAAAATATCCAACGCTCAATGCCATCGTGAAGACATTGAACGACTCAAAGCCCTGTGCAGCTCATGTTTTTAGTGAAAAGGGAGACAATTAACCAGTTAAAAGAATAGTAGGAGACAAACCTTCCCATCTCAACCCCTTAACTGCAACATCAAAATGAGCTTGACTACTGACAGATTCCCATCTATGGCAGCATTATATGATTTAGAGGTTGACTGATGTGTTTCCCTGCCGAAAGCAAAACCTGTAAATTTAGAAGAAATATCATGAGGACATGGTTCAGAAGAAAATTATCAGGACATGATTCCATGCCGATATCACAACAACAATTCCTATTGTGGGAAGCGTTTCCAAAATAGTTAAACTTGTCAAAATGCAGTTTATCGAGTAGGAACCAGCCAATGTCTAAAGAGAAAAAACTGATTGTGCATGCAGAAACTGGAAGCAAATGCAGAAACAGTTTTGGGGCGCATTCTGTAAGCAAAAATGACCAGATCGAAAGAAACCATAAATCTCTCTAGTTATAGCACCGTGCATCTTCCTCACAACAATCAGGAGACGACTCGGTGAGCACCTCAATGGAAGAAAACTCAACTCTTGCACACTCATCTCAGGCTTTAGTGGAGGAATATTTGGCAGGCATTTCTCACCTGCTCGATAAGCAGTTCTCGTAGTAGCTTGCAGGGGCCCACTTACTATTCTCGCACTGCTTTCGCTTCTTCATTCACATGTACTCTGAATATTTCTTTATCATTACAGTTGTGAAATCAAAATTGTTGGCTCAAGTACCAGAAATTGAAGTATTCCTTTTAAGATTTAAATCTAAATTGAAAAATAGGCACATGAATCACAATTGTTGGGTTGGTGCAGGATAGTGGCCAGTTGCTTGTTTGTGTTGCTGTTATCAGTCATGGCCTTGCTGCTTGGAGACAGTCGTTTGTGGGGTAACAGCTAGAGCTATGTGAGTTAAAAAAAAACTTGGCTTTATATCTACAACATCTGTTAAGCTAATTGATTTGGTCCCCTTGGGAGAATAATTATTTTTTAATGTACTTGTGGCATGTGATTGGGATACAATACTTCTATTGTTGTCACCTTCCATTTGTTGAACTGATTCTGTAGAATCAATTGATTATTTACACTAAGAATGGATAGTTGCTTCTGTAAGGTTCTTATGCTCGACAGTTTCTGTGCTAATTAGGATTGTGCTAATTATCCAAATTACTTGGTCCAAGATGGTGATAATGCTGCTATCAATTCAATCCTCTATAATTACTTGGTAGCAGATCATAAAATGTCAAATACATAAGTACAATACTTCCCCAGCAAGAATACTTAATCCCCACAATAAGAGAGAGGGAAAGAGAGGTGAGTAGGATAAGTACACCTACAGCAGCCATGGAGTCCAGGAAAATCAATGATGGACGTTGTTGCAATCGGTGAATCTCCTGGACACCCAAACCCTAGATGCAAAATAAAAGTTAAATTAGAGGAGGAATCAGATGAAGAATCTCGTGTGTGCCAGCCATAAGGAAGAACAGAGTAGAAAGATCCGGGCTCCAACTACTAGATGGTCTCTTTCTGCTTCTTCTCAATGCTGCAGTACAGGAACAAGTTGCCGTCCACCACCTTGCCGTCCTCCTCCTACTGCTGCACCTGGCCAGAACACTCCAAATTAAGCCACAAATCACTTCACCATCCAACACCTTGCGTCGCCACATCCTCAGCAACTGCGCACAAAAGACGATGAGCTAGTTAGCTGAGTAGACATAAAAAAACCAGTCAGCATGTACATCATACAATTACAATCAGTAAGGAAAATACTTAAAAATGACTCCGACTAAACAGGGAGCTATATATAATGATGGGTTGCTAATTACTACCGCTGGATAATTAATCACTGCACACACACGATAATTAAGAAAACATGCTAGAATATAACCAAGCACACATGTATGGAGCTGATACTTGAACAAAAGCAAGCACACATGTATAATGCATAGAAACTAGAAAAAAAAAGAATCATGCATGAGAATCTACTGTAACTTACATAATTTGATGGATATTGATCCCTCTGCCTCCTAAAGATTGCATCAATCCTGACCCTGAACACACAACAAAAAATATAAATATAGTTGAGGCTTCAGAGGTAAAAAATGCGTGGAAAAGTAAAAATTCGGTTCAGCCTGCAACATAGGAGATGCAAAAATAATTGATCGTGTCCTTCCTAAGTCTATGTCCTCTTCCATCATCTGCAATAATTCCCTCAAGATGCAAAATTTCTTATAGAACAGGTTGTGTGTGCAAGACCATCCAAAGAACTACGGGAACAAATGAATCTGGTGACAAAACTAACCTGCTTGAGAGCTCCAGTGGCAGGATCATGGATTAATCTTCCCCATTTTCGTCAAACAACTAGTAGGCGCACAAACAAAGATGAAGATCTATGGGGGGAGAGAGAGATAGAGAGAAAGGGAGGGATAGGGAGAGGGAGAGGGAGAGGGAGAGAGGTACGGACCTGGAAATCCATGTGCAGCTCTTGCTCAGCTTCGCTGCACGCTGTGCCTGGCGCCTCCTCCAGCCCAACTCGTGCCTCAGCCTGAGGAGGGGCTCGTGCGCAGCTCCTGCTTAGCTCCGCCATGTCGTGGCGCATCCAAGACGTCGTCGTGCTCCTTCTCCTCTGGTGACCCTCGCCGTCCTCCTCGCCGCTAGGTCGCCGGCCGTCCGATCCGCCGACGAGCCAAGATCCCGCAATCGCCGCCGTCCGGGCCGCAGGCCTCCTCTTCCTCCTTTCTCCTCCGCCACCTCCTGCAAGCGCCCCTCTCATTCACAACGGCCAGCGCACCTCCCGGGGCAAGGGCGAGGAGGCGGGGTAGCAGTAGTGGTGGTGGATTGGGGGAGGAGGCGGGGATTGGGCGAGAGGGTGGAGGCACGGAAGGAGGCGGGGATTGGGCGAGGGGGCTGGAGGCACGGGAGGGGATTGGGGTAGGGTTTTCACCGAGGAGCCCGTCGCTCTCCATCGCGGAAAAGAGAGAGCGACGCGGCGGACGTGCTGTAGGTGGGCCTCTCCCGCCTGTTGGCCCACACATCATGGACGTTCCGTGTACGGCAGCGAGTAGAAATCGGTAAAAATTACCATCCAACGGCTGTAAAAGAAAGGACGGTGATAAAATTTCACTGTTTGGGGGCAAAACAACGGTGGAGATAAGCTGCCTAAGGAGTGGGTACAATGGCTGAGGAACCGTGTAGTGTAGTAACGTTTGATCACCATCATTTATATACATATTCAGAGCACTAAAACCTTCCAAAAACCTCATTGTATATCATCCAGTATTGCATTTATCTGCAATTTATAGCACTTTACATCCATTTTGCAGTTCAGTGTGCATAGTCACACTATCTTCAGAAGATTTAGTGCAGAAGTGAAGCAAGAAGCACCACAGATGTGATCCCAATACAACAGAGAAGATGGACATGATCATCAAGTTGAAATTCAGACAGAAGCTAGCAAGAACACTTGTTGCCAGAAGATGAACAGTACACTGACAATGAAATGCAAATTCTTGTCAGTGTAACTGTCGAAGTTCAAGTCCAAATGCAACCATGTGCTATCTGAAGGAAGTTCAATGAAGCATAACTGAGCAAGATTGGAGCATCAGAGGAAGAAGAAATCAAGCTAAAAGATCAAAACCTTCTCTGTACCAGACAGTGAACAGTAACTGATAGAAGTGCAATTTCTGTCAGTTAACTCATGTTCTCCAAATTCAAGATGAAGCAATGCAAAAGTGTGGCAGCAGCAGTTCCCAAAGAAGATAAGAAAGAATTCAAACAAGTTTGAACCAGAGAAGCAGGGAAGATCAACTTGGAGATCAAGCAAGCCAAAAAGGGAAAAAGGCAAAAAGGTGATAAAATTGGAAACACCCCATGTGCACTGTGAGCTAAAAGATAGGAAAGGGAAACTTCCTCCTCTCCTCCACCTCGTGCCACTCCACCTCAGAAATGCAAAAAGGGAGTATAAAGCCACCACCACACCACCACAGCACCAATCCATCCGCATCCGCAACCACTCCATCCATCCACCTCACTCCATCCCATCCACAACAGCCACAACACCTTTTCGGCCACCAACTCCAACAACCACCAAGAACAGCAAGAACACCTCAAGAACAGAGAAGAACAAGACCAAGAACAAGAACAAGATGAACATGGAGTCCAGGAGAAGAAGCCCAAGGCCTTGGTGACCTGAAGATCATGCTCTGCAACTCTGTTTCCATCCTTGTCTTCACCTCTGCTTCCCTTGCTTCGATAAGTTTTCAGTGAGCTTCAGTCAAGGAAATCTCTCCAATCTTCTGTGTAATCTTGTGTCGAACTGAGTAGATCATTCATCTTTAAGTAGAGCTTGTAAAAGTTTGGATATTGCAGTGAATTGAGTGACACAGTTCTCTGCCTCTACTGAATGTTTGCATGTTTTGCTTGTTGCGTGATTTGATCTGTGTGTGTAAGGCTAGTCCCTGCATACTTGTGTGTTGAAATTCCATCCATAGCCTTTTCTGCTTGTTAACTTACTTTGATCTGGCTTGACAACCAGAAAAGAGTGAACTTTGTGTTTTAAATTTGCTTCTGCCTTAAACCTGCTAAAACCTTTTGCTTGCATGACTAGTCTCTGCAAGCTGTTGAAGAATTTCTTGTTCCCTGTCTAAACCTTGCTTGGACCCTTGCAGTGGACTTGATTGACAACCAAGAATCTGCAAGTTACTTTCTGAAATCATTTTCCCTAAAACCCTTTTCCAAACCCCCTTTCTGCTCTGAAGTAAAAACCTGAAGATTTTGTCCTAGCTTCTGCCAACCCTTAGAACCAACATAAACTTGTTGATCCCTGTGGAGACGATAAACAAACCCCCCTAATACTCTTCATTGATCAAATTGGCGCCGTTGCCGGGGATTGACTTATGTTTGGAACTTTGTAGTGCAGTAGACTAGGCTGTGTGGTTAAATTGTTGAACTTTCTGCATAATCTGTGATGTCTGTGATGTTTGATGTTCTGAGCTGAAACTAGAATTGTTATTAGGGGATTTAGTTCTCTAACCCTTGATAAAAGTTCTAGTTTGTGCTTGTGTGTAGTGGAAACATGATCACCTTTCTGCAGTATTTGGTTTCTGTTGATGCAGTCTTCTGAAGATTCTCCTCTTGCTCCATATGATCTAGAGCCAGAGAGAACTTTTCTTGCAAGAAGAAGAGCTTCATCAGTGTCCTCAGTAGAAGAAACAGAGGAGACACAGTCAGTGGTCAACATGGGTGACAATAAGTTGAGAGATTTGTGGATCCCTAAGGATCAGGTTTCAAATGCAGATGTTGTTATGCCTGCCATCCAGGCAAACAACTGGGAGATTAAGCCTGCATTAATCAATATGGTGCAGCACAACCCATTTAAAGGCAGTGCTTTGGAGAGTCCACATGAACATGTTAGGAATTTTTTAGAATATTGCAATACTCTGAAGCACAATGGTATACCACCTGAAGCAATTAGGATCCAGTTATTCCCCTTTTCACTATCAGGAACTGCAAAAAATTGGTTTCATGCATTGCCAGCTCATTGTAGAGATACTTGGGGGCATTTGGTTCAAGCTTTCTTTGAAAGGTACTTCCCACCTACCAAGGCAGCTGAGTGCAGAGACAAGATTACAAGGTTTGTGCAGTATGAAGGTGAAAGCTTGTATGATACTTGGCAGAGATATCAAGGACTGATCAGGATGTGTCCCAATCATGATCAGGAGCAGTGGTTAATTCTGCAGACTTTTTACAAGGGCCTGACAGAGCAAACTAGAGCTTTTGTTGATTCTGCTGCTGGTGGAGGCATTATGAACAAGACCCTTGATGAAGCTACAGAGCTTATTGAGAGTATGGCCTCACATAACTTTTCCTGGACCAATGAAAGAGCAATTCATCCAATACATCAAGCTAGCAATGGTCAGAATGCTTTAGAAGCTAAGCTTGACAGCCTGACAACCCAACTAGCTCAACTCATGCAGGAGAAGAACAGTAAGGCAATTGTGCCTTTGAACCAAGTTTCGGTGACTTGTCAGATATGTGGTATTGAAGGACATGCTTCTCATGAGTGCTCATTGTTGACTCCTCCTGAAAGTCAATTGGCAGAAGTGAATTATGCTCAGAACCAAGGTGTCTATTCTCAGAGCTACAATCCTGCTTGGAGGAACCACCCCAACCTCTCCTACAAGAATGCAAATCAATAGAGCTACCCTCAAGCAAACCAACAGAATTTTGCTCAACAAGCTTGTGGCGCCCGACCCGAGTGTTATACAGTGATGCTGTGTGTCACCGGTTAAGCGATACAACCGGAGGTTACGGGTTTACCAATCCCCGGCCAAAACCTTTGGCAGGCGTTGCTCGGAATGGATCATCGGCAACGCAACACCCCGATTGATGCCTTAACACAGGCACAACCCTCAATGTATAATAGAGAGATCAAGACTTGTGGAACAACTGGCACATCACAGACTCTACGACACAAAGCATTATAGTTCAACTCTTATAATAGAGAAAGATAGCAAATGACATCCAGAGGTCACAGACCCAACATTACATCAAGCGGAAGCAAAATAAGTTGTTCTAAACAACAAGATCCAGATTATGGCCTAAGAGGCCTACAAATAAACACCACAGCGCCAGCTGATCCGGGATGCCCCAAGCTGCCACCTGGGAACCCCAGACTACTCGTCGACGTCCACAAAGAACCCACCTTCGAGGTCGGTGAAGTCCTCCTCTGAAACAAAACAAACGACGTTGAGTTCGACGAACTCGCAAGATTATATATAGAGCATTAGCTCGATGAGGCTTTCAAAGTTATATGGCTGTTTTGCATAAAGCTGATTTTATTTATGAAAACATAACTCAAAGGCATCGACTATTCAGAGTATTTTCAAAAGAGGTAAGAAGTGACTCTTTTCTTTGATCACCTTACTCATCATCAACCATTGTACCTGTTCATCAAAGGCACCTCCCCGAATCACCCTCGAGGAAGCTCACCTTACAATCTTGAAGTGGTACCTCTAGTACCCAGTTTTTAATCATTCCGTTAAAGTTATTCTATGATCTTATCGTTCTTTCCCAAGTTGTCCGTAACCGTGGACACGGCTTTTCGAAAAGATTTACCCTGCAGGGGTGTACAATGTTTGCCACGCGTACCGTCCGGCCCATTACCTGCGCATTAGCTCTCTTCCTTGGAAAGCCGGCTGGGTTGGAGCGGTGTCGACTTCTCCCTCGTTAAGGACTTTCCAGGATCATCAGTGGCGGCAAGACACGAGATCACCACACCCTGCCCCACGGCCACTCATTTTCCTAACACCACCATCCTCATCCCAGTTCATACCACCATCATCACGCAGCGCAAATGGAAGCCGAACTAGAGGACCCTGGCTAGCCCCGCCCGAGTTATTTAGTCTATGAGGGTTCCTGCAATTGCATAGGCCTCACGCATGGTTGCACGCTCAGTCTTGGTTCGGGAGGTAAAGAACTCGCACCTAGGCGGCGAGAACGAGACAAAGCACCACAACCACAGTGGCCTCTCATCCCCACCTTTAAGCATTTTATTACCTGTCGCCACAATTCTCCACCATCATCTGCACAACTCATCACCTGTTTCCAACATGAACCATCCATCGTACAGCTAAGCATCTACTAAGCATGGCTAAGCATCAACATAGCATAGTTTAGTATCTCAGGCCAACAACACAAACCTATGGATAATAGGAGGGAAACATGTATTGGCATCGGAAACTTAATGCAACTATAGGATACTCTAATCCAACAAAATTGACATTTGGAACCGCATGCAATATTATAGTGGAGAAAATATTTGCGGAAACATAGGATAAGATATGCTCAGAGGGGGGATTACGCTTGCCTTGTTGATACGGCTGGTAGTACGGATCGTCACGAGACGGGGGTGGCACTTCACCTCCTTGATCTACCTATGCACAAACAACATCGGAAGAACAATCAACACATGGCAATTGTGCAATGCATACAAAGATGATGATATGACATTTTAAGGTACCGAATTTATTTGAGCTATCTAGCCATTTAAATGGGGTGCGGGAAATAATTATTCAATAAGAGAGAAATATGGCTTCATATTTGTTTTTATGTTTTCCTGTGCTATAGATCATGTAACCATGCATGAAAATGATGCTACTGATTAACGCACATTTTTCTGAGCATTTTGACATAGAGAACACATTTTTCGGAGGTCCCGATAAAAAGTTATTACTTTTAAAATTTTCTCTTTTAAATCTATGATTTTTAATATTCCTAGAAGCACCGTAATTCAAATGTGATCGAATATGCATAAAATTTATTTTAAAGTTTTAAACACAATTTTCTGGGCATTTTGGTGTATTACACGCATTTTTCGGATACACCGATAAAAGTTATGATTTTTATACTTTCCTTTTTGAAATGACCATTTGATGATTTTATTAGTGATGTCTACGTGTGCTTCTATTCTTGTAGACAGTGTTGGGCCTCCAAGAGCAGAGGTTTGTAGAACAGTAGCAAGTTTCCCTTAAGTGAATCACCCAAGGTTTATCGAACTCAGGGAGGTAGAGGTCAAAGATATCCCTCTCAAGCAACCTGCAATTAATATACAAGAAGTCTCTTGTGTCCCCAACACACCCAATACACTTGTCAGATGTATAGGTGCACTAGTTCGGCGAAGAGATAGTGAAATACAAGTAATATGGATGATTATAAGTAGTAACTGCAATCTGAAATAAAGATGGCAACAAGCAAACATGTAGCAGAACTTGTTGCAAACGGTGTTTCAATGCTTAGAAACAAGGCCTAGGGATCATACTTTCACTAGTGGACACTCTCAACAATGATCTCATAATTGAATAAATAAAAGCTACTCTTAAACACTCTCTTGTTGGATAACAAACACCATTCATTGTGTAGGGCTGCAAAAGCACACCTCAAGCCAGAGTAAACAAGCGCCACAACGTCATAAAGGAGTCACACACGGTCACCTTTACACCGTGGAGAGTACCAGAGTTCATATTAAAGTAACCTATAGAGTGCATAATAGATAAAGAGTAACATCTACTTATTCAACTAGATTACAAAGCTCATGATCACATAAAGATCACACCATGGGAGAGAGAGATGAACCACATAGCTACCGGTAGAGCCCTCAGCCTCGGGGGAGAACTACTCCCTCCTCATCATGGGAGTCAGCAGCGGCGATGAAGATGGCGGTGGTGTCGATGGAGATGACTCCGGGGGCAATTCCCCGTCCCGGCAGCGTGCCGAAACAGAGACTTCTGTCCCCGAAACTTGTCGTCGATGGCGGCGGCGCTGCGGAACTCTTCTGGAAATATGACTTGGTATTGTAGGGTGTACGCCTCGGGGGAATAAATAGGCGAAGGGGCAACGTCGGTGGAGGTCCTGGGCTCCCTCCTCTCCTCCCGGCGCGCCTGTGGGCCCAGCCGCGCGAGCATGTGGTTTGGAGGCCGTGGGCCTCCCCTGGCTTGCCCTTCTGGCTCCGTGTGTCCCTCGGAAAAATAGGAGGTTTGGCTTTTGTTTCGTCGAATTCCGAGAATATTGCCCGAACAGCTTTTCTGGAACCAAAAACAGCAGAAAACAGGAACTGGCACTGTGGCATCTTGTTAATATGTTAGTCCCAGAAAATGTATAATAATGATATATAATGCATATAAAACATGTGACAATGATACATAAAACAAGCATGAAACATCAGAAATTATAGATACGTTGGAGACGTATCAAGCATCCCCAAGCTTAGTTCTACTCGTCCTCGAGTAGGTAAAACGATAACAACAAATAATTTCTGAGGAGACATGCTTTCACACAATCTTGATCATAATATTGCAAGGCTCATGTCATGAATGAAGTGACTCAAAGCAATGGTCTATAGTTTGCTAAATAGATAAAGAGTAAACAATGAATCATATAAGCAAAAACTTTTCATGAATAGTACTTTCAAGACAAGCATCAAAAAGTTTTGCATAAGAGGTAACTCATAAAGCAATAGATTCAAAGTAAAAGGCATTGAAGCAACACAAAGGATGATTAAGTTTCAGCATTTGCTTTCAACTTGTAACATGTATATCTCATGGATAGTTGTCAACATAAAGCAATATAACAAGTGCAATAAGTAAACATGTAAGAATCAATGCACACAAAGTTGACACAAGTGTTTGCTTCTAAGATAGAAAGGAGTAGGTAAACTGACTCAACATAAAGTAAAAGATAGGCCCTTCGCAGAGGGAAGCAGGGATTAAATCATGTGCTAGAGCTTTTTAAGTTTTCGAAAGCATATAGAGAGCACAAAATAAGTATTTGAGAGGTGTTTGTTGTTGTCAACGAATGGTAGTGGGCACTCTAACCCCCTTGTCAACCAGACTTTCAAGAGCGGCTCCCATGAAGGACGTTATCTCTACCAGCAAGGTAGATCATCCCTCTTCTCTTTTGTTTACACATGTATTTTAGTTTCTTTATAGATGACACTCCTCCCAACCTTTTGCTTACACAAGCCATGGCTAACCGAATCCTCGGGTGCCTTCCAACATTCACATACCATGGAGGAGTGTCTATTTGCAAATTAAGTTGCTTACTGATAAATCAGGGCAAAACATGTGAAGAGAATTATTAATGAAAGTTGTAATTAATTGGGGCTGGGCACCCCGTTGCCAGCTCTTTTTGCAAATTATTGGATAAGCGGATGTATATGCCACTAGTCCATTGGTGAAAGTCTGTCAGAAGTAAATGACAAGATTGAAAGATAAAACACCACATACTTCCTCATGAGCTATAAAACATTGACACAAATAAGGAGTAATAAAGTTTTGAATAGTTTAAAGGTAGCACATGAAGTATTTACTTGGAATGGCAGGAAATACCACATAGTAGGTAGGTATGGTGGACACAAATGGCATGGGTTTTGGCTCAAGTTTTGGATGCACGAGAAGCATTCCCTCTCAGTACAGAGTTTAGGCTAGCAAGGTTGTTTGAAGCAAACACAAGTATAAACCGGTACAGCAAGAATCACATAAAAACATATTGCAAGTATTATAAGACTCTACACTGTCTTCCTTGTTGCTCAAACATTTTACCAGAAAATATCTAGACCTTAGAGAGAACAAATATGCATCCCAAGTCTCAACAAGCTCTACGGTAGTTCTCCACTACTAGGCTTTAACTACATGATGCAAGAGCTTAAACATGATCTACTTGAGAGCTCAAAACAATTGCAAAGTGTCAAATCGAAACAAACAAGACAACAGACATGTACAAGATGCATATCTTTTCCAATACCAACTACACATGTAGCATTTTCTTTCTTCCAAACAAACACCAATCAATTTATTTAAACATAAACTCTCCAAATGATAATATAATGCAGCAAGAGAGTATTTATAAACAAGTGCTAACAGCTCGAAGAGATGCATGAAAAACAGGAGCTAAAAGCACTGCAGTAGCTAGTTAAGAATACTCAACAAATATAAGTGAAGAACATGAGTATTCACATGAAAAAGCGGAGCGTGTCTCTCTCCCACACAAGGATTGCTAGGATCCGAATTTATTCAAACAAAAACAAAAATAAAAGCACACAGACGCTCCAAGTAAAGCGCATAAGATGTGAAAGAATTAAAATATAGTTTCACTAGAGATGACCTGATAAGTTGTTGATGAAGAAGGGGATGCCTTGGGCATCCCCAAGCTTAGACGCTTGAGTCTCTCTGAATATGGTTGGGATGAACCACGGGGGCATCCCCAAGCTTAGGCTTTTCACTCTTCTTGATCACATAATATCACCCTTCTCGCTTGATCCTTGAAAACTTCCTTCACACCAAACTCAAGACAGTTCTCATTAGAGGGTTAGTGCATAATCAAAAATTCTCATATTCTGTAATGATACAATCATTCCCAAAGCTTCTGGACATTAGCTACAGCCACCAATGCTTTGTGGAGCAAAGAAATCCACACAAACATCGTAAAAGAGCGAATGCAAAACAAAAGGCAGAATCTGTCAAAAACAGAACAGTCTGGAAGACGAATTTTTTCGAGGCACTTAAGTTGCTCAGATGGATCTGGCCAAAATAATGAAAGTTGCGTACATATCTAGGAAATGCGTGATTTTTTCAGAATTTTTCGAATTTTCTGAGAAAGCTCAAATTCGTGACAGCAAAAATCTGTCACTGCGCAGAAATCCAAATCTTGCATCAACTTTCAATAGAACTTTACTTGGCACAACAATGCAATAAAATAAAGATACAAAGGAGTTGCTACAGAAGTAACAACTCCTTGACTCAAAAAAAAAAAATAACAGAAAATAAAAACAATGGGTTGTCTCCCATAAGCGCTTTTCTTTAAAGCCTTTTAGCTAGGCATAGTGATTTTGATAATGCTCTCATATGTATAAGAGTTGAATATAAGAGAGCATCAAAAAGCAAATACCAAACACATTTAAGTCTAACCCACTTCCTATGCAAAGAATCTTGTAAGAAAACAAATTATTGATGCATGAAGCTACTAGCATAGAAAGACAAAACAAGTGCAACTTCAAAAATTTCAACAAAAAGAGAGGAGACTTGATATTATTGAGATATATGAATCCATGTCTCCCTCTCTCATAAAAACTTTCAGTAGCATCATTGATAAAATCCACAATATAACCATCACATGAAACATTCTTACCATGATCCATATGCACAAAAGTATCTTATTTTCCACATAAGAAAAGTTCTTCTCATTAATAACAATGGGGGCAGGATCATCATAAAGAACTCGAACATGATAGACAAGTTGTATATTAAAGGGATGGTTTTGGGTAATCTCTCCATAACTATGACAAGTTTCATGAGGATGACTGTAATTATAACCTATGTCATAGTATTCTTTATAATAATTATCAAAGACTGGAGGCATAGTATCATCATAAGCAATAGAATAGTATCTTCCAAACTGTGTTCATCGTAAACATATCATATTTTTATAGAAGGAGATGTATCAACATATAATCAGCAATAGCAAAAGATTTTCAAACACATCACTAGGAGAAGAGGTCTCATATATATAATTATTACTAGCAAAAGGATTTTCAAACACCTCATCCCCAAGCTTAGAGCTTTTCATATCATCATTGGAAGAAACATGGATAGTACTAATAGTATGGCAATCATTAATATCATCATTTTCAGAATTGGTACCCCAAAGATTTTCAATATCAAAAGTAGTTTCATTTTCCCAATCATGATCACTAATATAAGTAACAGGCATAGGTTCATCATCAAGTTCAGAATCATCGAATTCAGAATTATAAGTATCAATTGTAACAGGAGCAACAAGTTTGGGAGAAGATACCGTTTCCTCTCTCCTTTTACTCCTCTTCTTCTTCTTCTTTCCCCTCTTCTTTTTATCTTTAGGAGGGAGAGGTTTGAAAGGAAGCTCCTCCACATAACCTGGTTTAGTATTAGAGACAATGGAAGAAACTTGGGGGGACTCCTCTCTTTCATTAATGAGAACAAAACACATATTAGTCCTGTCATACTTTGGTAAAGTCTCATCCTTTATAATATTTTGTATGTAGGTGTTAGCATGGCAATTATTAACACAATAGAGATAACATCCATGCAACACACTATTCATATCAAGATCACTCATATCTAACAAGGAAGTTTTTCTTGATAACTCTTCACACCCCAAAAATAATGTAAGTTCATCATGTTGATTAGGAGTGATCATGTTATCACAATACAAATTTGCAGTAATTGGATTCGAAAGGCTATTATCATGACCTGAACATTGAAAATTAAAATGACCCACTTCATAGCAAAGTTCACAAATAAAAGGATGGAGGTCACAAACTTTTTCACCAAGATCTCTTAGAGCCTTGTACCATGTTCTAGTTTTTTCATTCCTATGATGGATACAATATTCATCTTCGATTTGATTAATTCCACAAGGTCTATGCATTCCACAAAAATTAACATGCTTATAAGAAATAGTATTTTCAGAAGTTTGAGCATGTTTATTGCAATCATTAACAACAATTTCATTTTCCATGCAAGTGTCTTTGAAAGGTTCATGATACACGTCCCAATTTTCTTTAGGAACATTAATATGAGAAGCAAAGGTTCTAAAACAATCAACAATAATTTGAGAATCAAGACCATATTTAGCACTAAGCTCTTGAAAACTAGCAGTTTCAACGAAAGACTTAATGCAATCATATTCATAGTTTATACCTGATTCTTTACCTTTGTCATTCTCCCAATCCTCAGCATTGTTTTGAATTCTTTCAAGAAGATCCCATCTAGCTTCAACCTTCTTGCTTGTGAAAGAACCATGTGAACATGCATCTACATAATCCTTGTAATGACCTGAAAGCCTTGCATAAAAATTAGTAACAATTATTTCCTCAGAAAGCTCATGGTTAGGACATTTGAGTATTAATGTTTTCAGCCTTCCCCAAGCTTGAGCAATGCTTTCTCCATCATGAGGGTAAAAATTATAAATGTAATTCCTATCTAGATGCACTTCATGAAGAGGATAAAATTTAGAGTAAAAGAGAGATTCAAGCTGTTTCCAATTCGAAGGTTGTTCATCCAGCAGCCTATACCATTCCTTTGCTTTGTCCTTAAGTGACAATGGAAATAGTTTCCTCATGACATTTTCTCTTGATAAACCTGCAACCTTAAATAACTCACAAAGTTCTGTAAGTTTCGACAAGTGAGCACTTGGATGGATTGATCCATCCCCTGCATACTGATCATTCATAACCCTTTCAACAATTTTCATAGGTATTTTAAAAGAAATACTTTCAACAGGTGGATTTGGAATATCACAAACATCATTAGAATTATCACATATTGGAGACAAAGCATTATCAAGGCAAAATAATTCCTCCATAGCTGAGGAGCAAAAAAGATTATTTTCATATAAACTAGCTTCCCCAAGCTTAGGCTTTTCCACAGCCTTAGCAATAATGGTGTCCAAAGAATTTATACTAATAACATTACTACCACTATTATGCAAACAAGCCTCCATAGGTTTTTTAATTTTCTCTTCAAAAGCATCATGTCCTAATTCCATATAAAGTTCATAGAGATCTCTAATTTTTTTGTTGTTTTCCATTAAGCCTAACTAGTGAAAATAAAAACAAGAAACAAAAAGAAATAATTGCAGAATCTAAAGGAGATACCTTCCAACGCTTACCTCCCCGGCAACGGCGCCAGAAAATAGCTTGATGTCTACGTGTGCTTCTATTCTTGTAGACAGTGTTGGGCCTCCAAGAGCAGAGGTTTGTAGAACAGCAGCAAGTTTCCCTTAAGTGAATCACCCAAGGTTTATCGAACTCAGGGAGGTAGAGGTCAAAGATATCCCTCTCAAGCAACCCTGCAATTAAGATACAAGAAGTCTCTTGTGTCCCCAACACACCCAATACACTTGTCAGATGTATAGGTGCACTAGTTCGGCGAAGAGATAGTGAAATACAAGTAATATGGATGATTATAAGTAGTAACTGCAATCTGAAATAAAGATGGCAGCAAGCAAACATGTAGCAGAACTTGTTGTAAACGGTGTTTCAATGCTTAGAAACAAGGCCTAGGGATCATACTTTCACTAGTGGACACTCTCAACAATGATCTCATAATGAATAATAAAAGCTACTCTTAAACACTCTCTTGTTGGATAACAAACACCATTCATTGTGTAGGGCTACAAAAGCACACCTCAAGCCGGAGTAAACAAGCGCCACAACGTCATAAAGGAGTCACACACGGTGCACACACTGTCACCTTTACACCGTGGAGAGTACCGGAGTTCATATTAAAGTAACCTATAGAGTGCATAATAGATAAAGAGTAACATCTACTTATTCAACTAGATTACAAAGCTCATGATCACATAAAGATCACACCATGGGAGAGAGAGATGAACCACATAGCTACCGGTAGAGCCCTCAGCCTCGGGGGAGAACTACTCCCTCCTCATCATGGGAGTCAGCAGCGGCGATGAAGATGGCGGTGGTGTCGATGGAGATGA
Organism: Poa pratensis; assembly: GCA_947311845.1. Taxonomy (NCBI): domain Eukaryota; kingdom Viridiplantae; phylum Streptophyta; class Magnoliopsida; order Poales; family Poaceae; genus Poa; species Poa pratensis. Next base: position 9,998,438 of record CAMZMU010000057.1, read on the forward strand.
CTCCGGGGGCAATTCCCCGTCCCGGCAGCGTGCCGGAACAGAGACTTCTGTCCCCCGAAACTTGTCGTCGATGGCGGCGGCGCTGCGGAACTTTTCTGGAAATATGACTTGGTATTTTAGGGTTTACGCCTCGAGGGGAATAAATAGGCGAAGGGGCAACGTCGGTGGAGGTCCTGGGCTCCCTCCTCACCTCCCGGCGCGCCTGTGGGCCCAGCCGCGTGAGCATGTGGTTTGGAGGCCGTGGGCCTCCCCCTGGCTTGCCCTTCTGGCTCCGTGTGTCCCTCGTAAAAATAGGAGGTTTGGCTTTTGTTTCGTCGAATTCCGAGAATATTGCCCGAACAGCTTTTCTGGAACCAAAAACAGCAGAAAACAGGAACTGGCACTGTGGCATCTTGTTAATATGTTAGTCCCAGAAAATGTATAATAATGATATATAATGCATATAAAACATGTGACAATGATACATAAAACAAGCATGAAACATCAGAAATTATAGATATGTTGGAGACGTATCAAGCATCCCCAAGCTTAGTTCTACTCGTCCTCGAGTAGGTAAAATGATAACAACAAATAATTTCTGAGGAGACATGCTTTCACACAATCTTGATCATAATATTGCTAGGCTCATGTCATGAATGAAGTGACTCAAAACAATGGTCTATAGTTTGCTAATAGGTAGATAAAGAGTAAACAATGAATCATATAAGCAAAAACTTTTCATGAATAGTACTTTCAAGACAAGCATCAAAAAGTTTTGCATAAGAGGTAACTCATAAAGCAATAGATTCAAAGTAAAATGCATTGAAGCAACACAAAGGATGATTAAGTTTCAGCATTTGCTTTCAACTTGTAACATGGACTAGAACATCACGGTCCAGTAGCATTTTCGTTAAACCGGTATAGAAACCGGAAAAATCCGGGTTTGGCTCCGGGTACCTCGACACGGTGGAGAGGAGCTACGGAGACGGCGACGAACGACTACGGTGACACAGCGAGCGAGGGGATAGGGGAAGGCAGTGGGAAGGAGCAGCAGCTCACCCTGGACTCGGGTATGTGCTCGGCGTGGTCGGGGATGGGAGGAGACGGCGGCAATCGACCGCGGCGGCTCGTGAACGTCGGCGGCGATGGTCGGCGAGGAAATGGACGGCACGGGCGATTGCAAGCTTCCCCGCTCGATTCCTTTGGCGGGGACGACGAGCACGGCACGGCGGAGCTGCGGGTGGTCTTCACGCGGGTTGGGGCGGCCGGACACGGCGGCGATGCGTCGGCGATGGCGGCGGCTACGGTTCCACCATGGGGAGAAGAAAACGGAAGGGAAATGGGGAGCAGAGGGGGCAGGAGCGAGTGGGGGGCTCGTGGAGCTCGTTCTCCTTGCGGAGAGAGGCAGAGGGCAAGGGGCGGCCCCATGGCGAGCTCGAGCACGAGCTGGTGCGGCTCGGCCGCCCAGCTCGGTCGCTACAGAGGAAGGGGATGACCCTTTCCAGAAAACCCGTGCACAACTTTCCTAAATTACAACTAGGTCCTTTCCTCTTTTAAAAATTAAAACCTGTGGCTTTAGAAATTTTATTAGGGCACTAAACCTTTTTAGAAAAATTTGAGAAAATTTGGGGAGCCTCCCCATATTGAGTAGAAGCTACACAAAAATTGGGGCTTCAAAATAAAATAGTTTGTACCACTTTTGTTCATAGGGTTGACTTAAGGCATTATTGCTAAATTTGAAAATGTTGCTCCTTTAATATTTTAGGGCAATTGCAAAATATTGTTTTGAACTCTTGGAACTTCCTTGACAAATATAAGATGTCAAGAAATTTTGTTTTGCAACTTTGAGTGCCATCATTGTGTGGAAGTTTTGTTAGAGCACTTTGGCATTTTGTTTTAGCAACTCCACATCATTTCGATACGCTGTTGTGTTAACTCTAGAGAGAGATGTTTATGCATAGATGCCATGATGCAATTTAACACAAAAGTGGAAAAATTACATAGGTTTTTAGGTTCTCAGCTTTGGGCTGTTACAACTCTACCCCCTTACAGGAATCTCGTCCCGAGATTCTAAGATTGCGGAAAGAAGTCGGGATACTCCTCACGAAGACTAGACTCTCTTTCCCAAGTAGCTTCTTCCTCGGAATGGTGAGACCATTGAACTTTGAGGAACTTGGTAGTCTTGTTACGGGTCTTCCTTTCGGCTTCATCCAGGACACGGATAGGATGCTCGCGATAAGTGAGATCTTCCTGGAGATCCAACTCTTCATGATTGACCCCATGGATAGGATCTTTAAAACACCGGCGAGTTGGGAGACATGAAACACATCATGTACATTTGGGAATTTGACCGGTAACTCCAATTGATAAGAAAGATCTCCTCGCTTGGCCAGAACGGTGAAAGGGCCAACATAGCGAGGGGCCAATTTCCCTTTGATTCCGAAGCGGCGAACGCCACGAAGGGGAGAGACACGGAGATAAGCTTTATCACCAATTTCATAGTGAATTTCCTGATGGTGCTTATCATAGTAGCTCTTCTGCCTAGACTGAGCAATCTTCAGATTTCTCTTATGATTCTGACCTTCTCCTCAGCTTCATTGATCACATCCGGACCAAAGAGTGCTCTCTCTCCGGTCTCGGACCAATTTAGAGGAGTACGGCATTTTCTTCCATAAGAGCCTCGAAGGGAGCCATGCCCAGACTAGCTTGATAGCTATTGTTGTAGGAGAACTCCGCGAAAGGGAGATACTTTTCCCAACCCTTGCCAAAAGAGATTACACATGCCCGAAGCATGTCTTCCAACACTTGGTTCACTCTTTCGGTCTGACCATCAGTTTGAGGATGGTAGGCGGTACTGAAGTTGAGACGGGACCCCATAGCAGTTTGGAAACTCTGCCAAAACTTGGATACAAAGATACTTCCACGGTCCGATATGATCCTCAGAGGGACCCCATGCAATGGAACAATACGAGCCAAATACAAGTCAGCAAGTTGACTTGCCCGTATATCATCACGGACTGGTAGGAAGTGAGCAACCTTGGAAGACGATCAATGATTACCCATATTGCATTGTTGCCCTTTTGAGATCGGGAAACCCGGTGATGAAGTCCATACCAATTTCATCCCATTTCCACTCGGGACTGCAATAGGGCGAGAGTGCCGGGAGGCCTTTGATGTTCAGCCTTTACCCGTCGACAGGTGTCGCATTCAGCAACATACTTGGCAATTTCTCGTTTCATCCGAGTCCACCAGAATTGTGGTCGAAGGTCTTGGTACATTTTGGTACTACCGGGATGAATAGAGAGAGGAGATTCATGAGCTTCTTGGAGGATCAACTCCCTCAATTTTCGTTTCTTTGGCACTACCAAGCGGTCACCAAAATAAACAACTCCGGATTCATTGACGAGAAACATTTGCCTTCCCGCTAGCAATGTTCTCCTTGATTTTTAGAATACCCTTGTCACGAGTTTGAGCATCCTTAATCTGGTCTACAAGAGTAGATTTGATCTCCAGATTTGCAAGGTAGCCGGAGGGAACATTTCTAAGTTCAAACGAGAGAACTCTTCATGAAGGGCAGGTTGGGCCTTTTCAATCATCAGATTGTTGCAATAGGACTTCCGACTTAGCGCGTCAGCCACGACGTTTGCTTTGCCGGGTTGATAGTTCAGACTCACATCATAGTCCTTGATTAACTCCAACCAACGCCTTTGCCTGAGATTTAAATCCGGCTGGGTGAAGAGGTACTTCAGACTCTTGTGATCCGAGAAATCTCGCAACGGTTACCAAACAGGTATGGTCTCCATTGCTTCAAAGCATAGACCACCGCGGCAAGTTCTAGATCATGAGTGGGTAGTTGTGCTCATGCGGCTTAATTGGCGAGAAGCATATGCCACCACATGGCCATCTTGCATTACACACACCCAAGCCTTGCAAGAGGCGTCACAGAAGACGACGAAATCCTTGCTTGTGTCCGGCAGGACAAGCACAGGAGCGGAGGTGAGTTTGGCTTTCAGTGTTTTGAAGCTCTCTTCAGCTTCGGCCGTCCATACGAACTTTTTATCCTTCTTGAGAAGGTCAGTCAGGGCCTTGGCTATCTTGGAGAAACCTTCGATGAATCGGCGGTAGTAACCTGCCAATCCGAGAAAGCTACGGATGTCCTTGACTGACATTGGAGTTTTCCAATCCAGAATGGACTGAATCTTGTCAGGAATGACAGCCACACCATTAGCGGATATCACATGACCAAGGAAGACAAGATTATCCAACCAAAACTCACACTTGGAGAACTTGGCATAGAGGCGGTGTTCTCGAAGTCGTGTCAGAACCAAACGAAGATGTTCCTCATGCTCTTCATTGGTTTTGGAATAGATGAGGATGTCATCGATGTAAATGACGACAAACTTGTCAAGATAATCCATGAAGACAGAGTTCATGAGCCTCATGAAAGTAGCTGGGCATTGGTGAGACCAAAGGACATGACGGTATACTCATATGAGCCATAGCGAGTAACAAATGCCGTCTTTGGAATATCCTCCTTTCTGATTTTTATCTGATGGTAGCCTGACCTCAGATCCATCTTGGAGAATACGTTGCACCAGCTAACTGATCCAACAGATCATTGATGCGGGAATAGGATACTTGTTCTTGATTGTCACCGCATTCAACGGTCGATAGTCAGAGACTAGACGAGGCACGGTAGAATCCCTCTTCTTGACAAAGAGTACCGGACAACCCCATGGTGAACTGCTAGGCTGGATGAACTCCTTAGCTAACAGCTGATCAATTTGCTCTTTCAACAGAGCCAACTCTTCCACCGGCATACGGTAGGGCTTCTTGGAAATTGGAGCGGTACCGGGAAGTAGCTCTATGACAAACTCCACACTTCGGTCAGGAGGCATGCCAGGCAATTCTTCCGGGAACACATCCGGGAAGTCACACACCACGTGTATGTCCTGGATTTCAGGAGGGGATTCGCCTTCCATAAAGCAAAGGAGAATCTCAGGTGAGTTGGGTATGATGAACATGGAGGTCTTGATAGTGCAGACCAATACTTAACACTGTCGCCGGAAGAATTGGTCACGGTGACGGTCTTGGCAGCACAGTCGAGATTAGCCGGTATTTGGCTAGCCAGTTCATGCCCAGTATGACATCAATGCCACTTGACCTCAGGCTACCAAAGCAAAGGAAAAGAGTAGTAACCGATAGTAATCTGGACTCAGGAGTAACCCATCGGTTTGCCATTTGGAGCCAGGAGTGGCAATCACCAAGGGACTCATTTTCTCAAACGGTATTTTGTGGTCTTTTGCAAAAGCTATGGATATGAATGAATGCGATGCTCCAGAATCAAACAAAACTGTAGCTGAATTGTTGATTCGTAACTCACCCATGAGAACGCCGGGGTCCTCTTCAGCTTCTTCAGCAGAGATGTGGTTCAGGCGACCACGCACAATAGGTCCAGCCTTGCCAGCTGGAGTGGCAGGGGCTCGTGCAGGAGTTATCGCGAGAGGTGCCTTCTGGGGGCACTCCCTGGAGTAGTGGCCAGCCTGGCCACAGTGTAGCAAGTGAGTCCAGGTGGAGCAGGTAGCATAGGACGGTACCCACTCCCGCCTACCCCAAGTGTCGAAGTAGTGGGCGCGGAGGAGGTGGCCTGTATCCCGCGGCTCTTGGCATGAATGGAGCACGCGGCACAGCGCTGTAGGGACAAACACCCTGCGCTTCTTGCTCTCAGAACCCGAGGAACTCTGGTGGTCCCCATGTGCGGGCCTCTTGGAAGCTTCAAGTTCCTTTCTTCCTTGCTCAAGAGTAAAAGCCTGGTTGAACAGCTCCTGGTAGGTCTGGAACCTGAAGGGCAACAACTCATAGCGGAGCTGCGGCGATAGACCCTTGCGGAACAGCTCTTGCTTGTCAGCATCATTGGTCACGTCCCTTGGGGCGTAACGAGAGAGATGGTTGAACTCACGACCATAAGTGCGGAGGTCCATCCGTCCCTGTTGCAAATCCAGGAACTCCCTCCTCTTCAAGTCCATGATGGCTGGGGAATGTACTCGCACGGAAGGCAGTGCGGAAATCAGCCCAGTGAAGACATGGTTGGCTGGAAACAAAGCCACATGGCTTTCCCACCAACAGCCAGCTGCACCAACCAAGAGGTAGGTGGCAAAGTTGACTTGCTCAGCCACTGGGACATGCAGCGCGGAGAACTTGCGCTCCAAAGCACGAAGCCAATCATCAGCTTCCAGTGGCTCCTTAGCATCAGCAAAAGTGGGTGGCTGCGAGCGCAGGAACTCAGTGAGAGTGTTGCACTCGTTCCTCCGTGCATTCTGCTGCACCAACTGCTCAAGCAACGCTCATTGCGCCCACGGTTCTCCTCAATGGCCATCAAGACCTCAGCCATCGAGGGTGGTGGCGGCAGATCATCCTCATCATCATTGTGGTTACCGCGACCACCACGGCCTCCACGACCTCCTCGAGCCATTCTGGAGATTTGACAATGACACGGTTAGTATCTTTCTCCGAATGGTCGAACAATAGCATTAGCGTCTACACAAGTACACAGACTAGGGACGATAATACTTTGCGAGAAGGAAAACAACAAGATAGAACTTGGGTCAAAGATCAGCATCATGTGCTACTAGTGAGAGTTAAGAAATCACAACTTAACACACTCTAGAAGACACAATCCGGGACCTTATGTTCAAGTCCTTGGATTAAAACCCAAAGAAAGGATCAAATGATTTGATTCGGTAGAAACATCTGAGTTGATTTGGGATTGCAGCGCAGCGGAAGCGTGGTGGGCCCATAACCCACAGGTCCGAGGATCGAAACCTCGCTCTGATACCAACTTGTGGCGCCCCGACCCGACTGTTATACAGTGATGCTGTGTGTCACCGGTTAAGCGATACAACCGGAGGTTACGGGTTTACCAATCCCCGGCCAAAATCTTTGGCAGGCGTTGCTCGGAATGGATCATCGGCAACGCAACACCCCGATTGATGCCTTAACACAGGCACAACCCTCAATGTATAATAGAGAGATCAAGACTTGTGGAACAACTGGCACATCACAGACTCTACGACACAAAGCATTATAGTTCAACTCTTATAATAGAGAAAGATAGCAAATGACATCCAGAGGTCACAGACCCAACATTACATCAAGCGGAAGCAAAATAAGTTGTTCTAAACAACAAGATCCAGATTATGGCCTAAGGGGCCTACAAATAAACAGCACAGCGCCAGCTGATCCGGGATGTCCCAAGCTGCCACCTGGGAACCCCAGACTACTCGTCGACGTCCACAAAGAACCCACCTTCGAGGTCGGTGAAGTCCTCCTCTAAAACAAAACAAACGATGTTGAGTTCGACGAACTCGCAAGATTATATATAGAGCATTAGCTCGATGAGGCTTTCAAAGTTATATGGCTGTTTTGCATAAAGCTGATTTTATTTATGAAAACATAACTCAAAGGCATCGACTATTCAGAGTATTTTCAAAAGAGGTAAGAAGTGACTCTTTTCTTTGATCACCTTACTCATCATCAACCATTGTACCTGTTCATCAAAGGCACCTCCCCGAATCACCCTCGAGGAAGCTCACCTTACAATCTTGAAGTGGTACCTCTAGTACCCAGTTTTTAATCATTCTGTTAAAGTTATTCTATGATCTTATCGTCCTTTCCCAAGTTGTCCGTAACCGTGGACACGGCTTTTCGAAAAGATTTACCCTGCAGGGGTGTACAATGTTTGCCACGCGTACCGTCCGACCCATTACCTGCGCATTAGCTCTCTTCCTTGGAAAGCCGGCTGGGTGGGAGCGGTGTCGACTTCTCCCTCGTTAAGGACTTTCCAGGATCATCAGTGGCGGCAGGACACGAGATCACCACACCCTGCCCCACGGCCACTCATTTTCCTAACACCACCATCCTCATCCCAGTTCATACCACCATCATCACGCACGCGCAAATGGAATCCCGAACTAGAGGACCCTGGCTAGCCCCGCCCGAGTTATTTAGTCTATGAGGGTCCCTGCAATTGCATAGGCCTCACGCATGGTTGCACGCTCAGTCTTGGTTCGGGAGGTAAAGAACTCGCACCTAGGCGGCGAGAACGAGACAAAGCACCACAACCACAGTGGCCTCTCATCCCCACCTTTAAGCATTTTATTACCTGTCGCCACAATTCTCCACCATCATCTGCACAACTCATCACCTGTTTCCAACATGAACCATCCATCGTACAGCTAAGCATCTACTAAGCATGGCTAAGCATCAACATAGCATAGTTTAGTATCTCAGGCCAACAACACAAACCTATGGATAATAGGAGGGAAACAGGTATTGGCATCGGAAACTTAATGCAACTATAGGATACTCTAATCCAACAAAATTGACATTTGGAACCGCATGCAATATTATAGTGGAGAAAATATTTGCGGAAACATAGGATAAGATATGCTCAGAGGGGGGATTACGCTTGCCTTGTTGATACGGCTGGTAGTACGGATCGTCATGAGACGGGGGTGGCACTTCACCTCCTTGATCTACCGATGCACAAACAACATCGGAAGAACAATCAACACATGGCAATTGTGCAATGCATACAAAGATGATGATATGACATTTTAAGGTACCGAATTTATTTGAGCTATCTAGCCATTAAATGGGGTGCGGGAAATAATTATTCAATAAGAGAGAAATATGGCTTCATATTTGTTTTTATGTTTTCCTGTGCTATAGATCATGTAAACATGCATCTAAATGATGCTACTGATTAACGCATATTTTTTTTGAGCATTTTGACATAGAGAACACATTTTTCGGAGGTCCCGATAAAAAGTTATTACTTTTAGAATTTTCTCTTTTAAATCTATGATTTTTAATATTCCTAGAAGCACCGTAATTCAAATGTGATCGAATATGCATAAAATTTATTTTAAAGTTTTAAACACAATTTTCTGGGCATTTTGGTGTATTACACGCATTTTTCGGATACACCGATAAAAGTTATGATTTTTATAACTTTCCTTTTTGAAATGACCATTTGATGATTTTATTAGCAACAATATATAATTTATACAATTGGAGATGAATGGGTGAAAAGAATAATAGCAAATTCAACACCAGTATTGAAATCCGGAATTTATTCCGGAATTTTCCGGATTTTTCACCGGAGAAAATATTTCCGGAAATGTTTCCGGTTGACTTCCGGGTGAAGACCGGACTAGAACATCACGGTCCAGTAGCATTTTCGTTAAACCGGTATAGAAACCGGAAAATTCCGGGTTTGGCTCCGGGTACCTCGACACGGTGGAGAGGAGCTACGGAGACGGCGACGAACGACTACGGTGACACAACGAGCGAGGGGATAGGGGAAGGCAGTGGGAAGGAGCAGCAGCTCACCCTGGACTCGGGTATGTGCTCGGCGTGGTCGGGGATGGGAGGAGACGGCGGCAATCGTCCGCGGCGGCTCGTGAACGTCGGCGGCGATGGTCGGCGAGGAAATGGACGGCACGGGCGATTGCAAGCTTCCCCGCTCGATTCCTTTGGCGGGGACGACGAGCACGGCACGGCGGAGCTGCGGGTGGTCTTCACGCGGGTTGGGGCGGCCGGACACGGCGGCGATGCGTCGGCGACGGCGGCGGCTACGGTTCCGCCATGGGGAGAAGAAAACGGAAGGGAAATGGGGAGCAGAGGGGGCAGGAGCGAGTGGGGGCCTCGTGGAGCTCGTTCTCCTTGCGGAGAGAGGCAGAGGGCAAGGGGCGGCCCCATGGCGAGCTCGAGCACGAGCTGGTGCGGCTCGGCCGCCCAGCTCGGTCGCTACAGAGGAAGGGGATGACCCTTTTCCAGAAAACCCCCTGCACAACTTTCCTAAATTACAACTAGGTCCTTTCCTCTTTTAAAAATTAAAACCTGTGGCTTTAGTAATTTTATTAGGGCACTAAACCTTTTTAGAAAAATGTGAGAAAATTTGGGGAGCCTCCCCATATTGAGTAGAAGCTACAGAAAAATTGGGGCTTCAAAATAAAATAGTTTGGACCACTTTTGTTCATAGGGTTGACTTAAGGCATTATTGCTAAATTTGAAAATGTTGCTCCTTTAATATTTTAGGGCAATTGCAAAATATTGTTTTGAACTCTTGGAACTTCCTTGACAAATATAAGATGTCAAGAAATTTTGTTTTGCAACTTTGAGTGCCATCATTGTGTGGAAGTTTTGTTAGAGCACTTTGGCATTTTGTTTTAGCAACTCCACATCATTTCGATACCGCTGTTGTGTTAACTCTAGAGAGAGATGTTTATGCATAGATGCCATGATGCAATTTAACACAAAAGTGGAAAAACTACACAGGTTTTTAGGTTCCCAGCTTTGGGCTGTTACAAAGCTCAACAAAATTTCAGACCTCAAGGTAATATGCAGTACCACCAACAACAACAGCAGCAAGCAGCTCAACCACCTGCTTCTGCAAGCAACAGTCAGGCAGAAATAAGTAAGATGATGAGGCTACAGAAAGAAATGTTCAGTGGAATGCAAGAAATAATGAAGATGCAGTCAGAATTGTTTTTCAAGACAATGCAGACACTTACAGCTGGAATATCCAACTCCCAAGCAGTCCAGCCTGAAAATAAGTTGCCTGCACAAGTAGAGAAAAATCCTAAACAGTGTGGAGCTATTTCAACCATTGAGATAGTGGAGGCAGTCACAACCAGAAGTGGAGTAAACACTGCACCAGTGCTAAAAACACCACCAATGATGCCCTATGTTGCTCCACAAAGAAGACCACAAGTACAGCAAGCTGTTGTCCCTGAAAACACTGTAGTAAATCCTGAAAAGACAGTTGAACCAACAGTTGAAGCTGAAAATCCAGTGGAAAATCCAGTGGAAAAAGCAGTGAAAAAACCTGAAAACATTGCAGCAAATCCAGTTCCTGCAGTTCAGAAACTGTTGCACAAAAGGTACCATTTCCAGAGAGATTAGAGAAAACCAAGGAAGAAAAGCAATATGCCAAGTTCTTGGAGACCATGAAGGAAGTGCAAATTACCATTCCTATTCTGGATGCAGTACTACACATCCCCTTGTATGCAAAATTTTCAAAGACTGATTACAAAGAAAAGAAGCTGGAAGATCCTGAAATAGTTGCTCTGACAGAGGACTGTAGTGCTGTCATTCTGAATTATATGCCCAAGAAGCTTGGTGATCCAGGGAGTTTTAGTATCCCTTGTGTGGTTGGAAAAAGAACATTCACAACATTGTGTGATTTAGGTTCATCAGTGAGTGTTTTACCTCTGGCTGTCAGTCAAGTTTTGCAGTTAGGAGCTTGAAGCCCACTTCCATGACATTGCAGTTAGCTGACAGAACACTGAGGAAACCAGCTGGAATTCTTGAAGATGTGCCTGTCCAGGTTGGAAACTTTGCTTATCCAGTTGATTTTGTGGTACTGGAAATGGAAGACAACTCAGAGTCCATGATTCTAGGCAGGCCATTCTTGGCAACAGCAGGAGCAATAATTGATGTAAAAGGTGGAACACTGAAGCTGCAATTTGGTTCAGAACAAGCAGAATTCAGCATGAAGCATGCTTCCCATCTACCCAATGTTTTGGAGCAATGCCATGCTATTGATGTTGTTGACAAGAGTGTTCACAATGCTTTAAAAGAATTGCAGTCAGAAGAACCTGAAGTTCAAGTATTTGTTACTGCAGAAATACAAGTTTACAGGAACTTTGTGCAATAAATCTTTGTGAAGAAAGATCAGAGGAAGTACAAAGTGAAATTCCTCAGCCAGCTCACAACTCCATTGTTGAGCTAAAAGAATTACCTGATCATCTGAAGTACTCCTTTTTAGAGAAAGAAAAAATTCATCCAGTGATAATTAGCTCTGCTTTGGACAGTGAACAGGAGCAAAGCCTGTTGTCTGTGTTGAGATTGTACAAGAATGTGATTGGATATTCTATTGATGACATCAAGGGAATTGATGAGAAAGTTTGTTCACACAGAATACACTTGGAAGATGAAAGTAAACCTACTAGAGAAGGGCAGAGAAGATTAAATCCTGCTATGCAAGAAGTGGTGAAAAAAGAGGTTCTAAAGCTCCTTCAGGCAGGCATGATTTATCCCATTTCTGACAGTGAGTGGGTGAGTCCTATTCACATTGTGCCAAAGAAAGGAGGCTACACAGTGGTAGAAAATGAAGAGGGAAAACTGATGACCACAAGGCCTGTCACTGGATGGAGAATGGTTAATGATTTCAGGAAGCTGAACAAAGCAACAAGAAAAGACCATTTTCCTTTACCTTTCATGGATCAGATGCTGGAAAGACTAGCAGGGCAGGAATTCTATTGTTACCTGGATGGATATTCTGGATTTCTCCAAATCCCAATACACCCAGCTGACCAAGAAAAAACAACTTTCACCTGTCCTTATGGAACTTTTGCTTACAAGAGATTGCCTTTTGGTTTGTGTAATGCACCTGGCACATTTCAGAGATGTATGATGTCAATATTCTCTGATTACATTGAAAGAATCATGGAAGTGTTCATGGATGATTTCACAGTGTATGGAAAAGATTTTGCCACTTGCTTGAAGAACTTGACAGCTGTTTTGCACAGATGTTCAGAGCAGAACTTGATCCTTAACTGGGAGAAGTGCCACTTTTTAGTAACTGAAGGTATTGTGCTTGGGCACATGGTTTCTGCCAGAGGGATAGAAGTGGATAAAGCAAAAGTTGATGTGATTGCAAAGCTACCTCCTCCTGAAAATGTGAAAGGAATTCAGAGTTTCTTGGGCCATGCTGGTTTTTACAGAAGATTTATCAAGGATTTCTCCTCTTGCTAAACCACTCACTCACCTGCTAAATCATGATGTGCAGTTTGTGTTTGATGAAGCATGTATGCAAGCCTTCAACAAGCTAAAAGAAGCTTTGGTTACAGCTCCAATAGTGCAGCCACCTGACTGGAATTTGCCATTTGAGCTGATGTGTGATGCAAGTGATTTTGCAGTAGGAGCAGTGCTTGGCCAGAAAAGGAGAAAGCTGTCCATGTGATTCATTATGCAAGCAAAACACTTGATGATGCTCAGATCAACTACACCACTACAGAGAAAGAATTGCTAGCAGTAGTGTTTGCATTTGACAAATTCAGGCCATACCTTGTTGGACACAAGTGCATTGTTTTCACTGATCATGCAGCAATAAGATACTTGGTGAGAAAAAAGGATGCAAAGCCAAGACTGATCAGATGGATTCTCTTGCTGCAGGAGTTTGATATTGAAATCAAAGACAAAAAGGGTTCTGAAAATACTGTTGCAGATCACTTGTCTAGAATAAACAGTTCTGAAAACAGAGAGATTCAAGATGGTATACCTGGTGAGCAACTGATGGAAGTGAAAGCTAGTACTCCCTGGTATGCTGACATAGTAAACTTCCTTGTCTGTGAGATTGTGCCAGCAGACATGTCCTACCAACAGAGAAAGAAATTTCTGCATGATGCCAAGAGCTACTATTGGGATGAACCATTTCTGTACAAGCATTGTGCAGATGGTATTGTGAGAAGATGTGTGCCATCTGAAGAAATTGGTGATGTGATGTTTCAATGCCATGCAGGCATGTATGGAGGCCATGCTGGAGTGATGAAAACTCAAGCAAAAATTCCGCAGCTGGATTTTATTGGCCTAATCTGTTCAAAGATGTGCATGATTATATCAAGCAGTGTGATCCCTGTCAGAGAGCTGGAAAGATCTCAAGAAGAAATGAAATGCCACAGCAAGGAATTCTTGAAGTGGAATTGTTTGATGTGTGGGGAGTTGATTTTGTTGGACCCTTGCCATCATCAAAAGGATACAAGCATATACTAGTTGCAGTGGACTATGTGTCCAAATGGGTTGAAGCAGTACCCACTGTGAGTGCAGATTCCAAGGCAGTCTGCAAGCTGTTCAAAGATGTTATCTTCCCTAGGTTTGGAGTACCAAGAGTTGTTATCAGTGATGGTGGAGCTCATTTCAACAATGAACAGCTAGAGAAGCTACTGAGCAAGTATGGTGTGAAGAATCACAGAGTAACTACACCCTACCACCCACAGGCTAATGGACAAGTTGAGCTTTCCAACAGAGAAGTTAAGCAAATATTAGAGAAAGTTGTGTCCAAGTCCAGAGGGGATTGGTCAATGAAGCTACCAGATACTTTGTGGGCATACAGAACTGGATACAAGACACCTATTGGTATGTCACCATTTAGGCTTGTCTATGGAAAAGCATGTCACTTACCAGTTGAGCTAGAGCACAGAGCTCAGTGGGCTATCAAGAAATTGAACATGGACTTAGGAAAAGCTGGAGATGCAAGAAAGTTGCAGATGTGTGAGCTAGAAGAGCTGAGGCATGATGCCTATGAGAGTTCCAAGATTTACAAAGAAAAGACCAAGAAATGGCATGACAAGCACATTCTCAGAAAGGAATTCAGGATTGGACAGACAGTGCTTGTTTATGACTCCAAGCTGCATTTATTCTCTGGCAAATTCAAGTCCAGATGGTTTGGACCTTGTATCATCAAGAGAGACCTGGGACATGGTGCTTTCGAAGTTCAGAGTCCAACTGAAGGAATGTTCAAGGTTAATGGTCAGAGAATGAAGCATTATGTTGTGGGAGAGAAAGTTGATTATGAAGATGCTGAAGTTACAGAAGAAGATGAGCTACAGGATGTTGCTAATGCATCCTCTGCAGCCGTGAACCAATGAAGAAGCTACAGTCAGGCTCATGACTATAAACAAGCGCTCATCAGGAGGCAGCCTGATACCTTTTTATATTATTTACATTTTTATTTCCTTTATTTGCTATTCTTGTTTTGTGTGTTTCTTTTGTTTTAGTGTTTCAGTTAAGGAATAAAAGAGAATGGAGAAGTTTGGCTGTGTTATCATGAAGCAAGGAGCAGAAGTGATCACCAGGTGGAAACATTCCAATCCCTAAAACCATTTTACAAGCATGAATATTATTGCTATGCCATGATTCTGAATTATTATCAATTTGGCAATTTAAAGCTGTTGCAGTAAAAGTTTCATTGTGTTGCTCTGTTCTGATCAAGTAGCATTGCATTTTATTAAGAATCTTGCAGTTTATCTGTCAATTATTCTTGCAAAGGTTCATGTTCAGAAACACTTATCAATGTAGTATTTATTTGTTTCTCTGTTCAAAGCTTTTGGAATACCTGATAATGCAATTTGCTAAGAAACTGAATGTGATGATCCTTTTAGAGCCATTTACTAACTACATTTCTGCATGCTTGCATTTTTGCATTAGCAATCATGATCTCTGGATTGTGATTTGTGAAATACTAACAGTGAAACTAACTGAAAGTTTGGCAACAACAAGTAATTTTTTGCATTAGCTACTGTGATCTCTGGATTGTAGTATGTGAAGCACTAACTAAAAATTCTATAACTGAAGCTTGAAGCAATTTTTGGCATTAGCAGTTGTGATCCTGGGATTGCACTTGTGAAGCACTAACTGTGTTAACCTTACAAGAAAGTAACTAACTAACTCATTCTATGCATTTGCATTAGCCTACTATGTTCCTGGGAACTGTAGTAGGTGAAGCACTGACTCTGCATGCATCTATGCATTATGGCTATTATCTGGATCTTTTCTATTCAATTTCCTTGTGAACTGCCTTATCATGTTATTCCAAAGTTGTTGAACCTAGAAATGATTAAATCCTGCTATTTGAAATTTGTTTCCAAACTAGCACTTGCACTAATCATAAGCAGAAACTGCAATGAATCCAAATTAAATGAACTGCTAAGTTTTCAGACATTGCACTGATCATTATCAGACTATTATCAGAGTTTTGTCACTAGATCATCTTTTATCAGATTTTGCTTTACTTGGGGACAAGCAAAGGTTTTGGTCTGGGGGTTTGATCACCATCATTTATATGCATATTCAGAGCACTAAAACCTTCCAAAAACCTCACTGTATATCATCCAGTATTGCATTTATCTGCAATTTATAGCACTTTACATCCATTTTGCAGTTCAGTGTGCATAGTCACACTATCTTCAGAAGATTTAGTGCAGAAGTGAAGCAAGAAGCACCACAGATGTGATCCCAATACAACAGAGAAGATGGACATGATCATCAAGTTGAAATTCAGACAAAAGCTATCAAGAACACTTGTTGCCAGAAGATGAACAGTACACTGACAATGAAATGCAAATTCTTGTCAGTGTAACTGTCGAAGTTCAAGTCCAAATGCAACCATGTGCTATCTGAAGGAAGTTCAATGAAGCATAACTGAGCAAGATTGGAGCATCAGAGGAAGAAGAAATCAAGCCAAAAGATCAAAACCTTCTCTGTACCAGACAGTGAACAGTAACTGACAGAAGTGCAATTTCTGTCAGTTAACTCATGTTCTCCAAATTTAAGATGAAGCAATGCAAAAGTGTGGCAGCAGCAGTTCCCAAAGAAGATAAGAAGGAATTCAAACAAGTTTGAACCAAAGAAGGAGGGAAGATCAACTTGGAGATCAAGCAAGCCAAAAAGGGAAAAAGGCAAAAAGGTGATAAAGTTGGAAACACCCCATGTGCACTGTGAGCTAAAGATAGGAAAGGGAAACTTCCTCCTCTCCTCCACCTCGTGCCACTCCACCTCAGAAATGCAAAAAGGGAGTATAAAGCCACCACCACACCACCACAGCACCAATCCATCGCATCCGCAACCACTCCATCCATCCACCTCACTCCATCCCATCCCACCACAACACCTTTTCGGCCACCAACTCCAACAACCACCAAGAACAGCAAGAACACCTCAAGAACAGAGAAGAACAAGACCAAGAACAAGAACAAGAGGAACATGGAGTCCAGGAGAAGAAGCCCAAGGCCTTGGTGACCTGAAGATCATGCTCTGCAACTCTGCTTCCATCCTTGTCTTCACCTCTGCTTCCCCTGCTTCGATAAGTTTTCAGTGAGCTTCACTCAAGGAAATCTCTCCAATCTTCTGTGTAATCTTGTGTCGAACTGAGTAGATCATTCATCTTTAAGTAGAGCTTGTAAAAGTTTGGATATTGCAGTGAATTGAGTGACACAGTTCTCTGCCTCTACTGAATGTTTGCATGTTTTGCTTGTTGTGTGATTTGATCTGTGTGTGTAAGGCTAGTCCCTGCATACTTGTGTGTTGAAATTCCATCCCTAGCCTCTTCTGCTTGTTACCTTACTTTGATCTGGCTTGACAACCCAGAAAAGAGTGAACTTTGTGTTTTAAATTTGCTTCTGCCTTAAACCTGCTAAAACCTTTTGCTTGCATGACTAGTCTCTGCAAGCTGTTGAAGAATTTCTTGTTCCCTGTCTAAACCTTGCTTGGACCCTTGCAGTGGACTTGATTGACAACCAAGAACCTGCAAGTTACTTTCTGAAATCACTTTCCCTAAAACCCTTTTCCAAACCCCTTTCTGCTCTGAAGTAAAAACCTGAAGATTTTGTCCTATCTTCTGCCAACCCTTAGAACCAACATAAGCTTGTTGATCCTTGTGGAGACGATAAACAAACCCCCCTAATACTCTTCATTGATCAACGTTTATAGGTTAAATTTATAGATGCCAATTGTTTGTGTCCACTCCTCCAATTTAATCTGTATATGTTTGAAATTTCAAACTAGGATTCAATCGACATTTTGCTTGGAAAATCTCATCAAGAGGGCAGGGAGCTCCTACACATTCATACAGTAGACTAACCCGGATTATGATAAAAACTAGGCCGATAACCATACAGAGTACAATCCATTAAAAGGACAATCATGCAAAACCTTGACCGCGAGATAAACCACCTAGTTGAACAAAGATGATAGAATTGTCAAACAACACTAACAGTCTGACACTATGAGCTTTCTAGAAGCACCCGACCCCTCTCAAAACTGACATCATTGAGAAAAGAAGATGACATCCACCGTCAAAACATGATTACTACCCATAATGATTTATGAATGAGTTCTTGGGTAATCCCACCCATGAGAGATGAACATGAGCATGGCTGTCATTGAAATTGACCCCCGTCGAAGACTGAAGATTTCACATAGAACCACACACGTCTACCGCATCAAAACTTGGGGAATGGCATGGCCACGCCAATAACCTACATCCATCCGGCCACGGTCGAAGACTAAAGATTGTCCTAGATCCATCCGGCCACGGTCTAGTTTAATTCGAGTATGTCTCGTGCGCCACCATTTTAAAAGGGGAATCCCAGCGTTTGCATCGATTGATGCATGCATCCTTTTTTAATTTTATTGAGATTCAGTTATTAGAAATGATTACATCATGGGTCACACAGGGTCGATATATGAATCAACCATCTGAAAAGAAATGACAACATGGAGTGGCACTGCATCAACATGTTATCCAGAGAGCAAAACGCCAGCGGCAAAGGTTGTATAGATCCCGCACAACCGAATGGAGCCGGTTGCACCCAGTATCCAGAGCGGCTCGCTTGTCTATTGGCTGTAGGTAATACCACATACAGATCCAATGAATAGCCAACGGTATAACCTGCATGAAAGAAGAAGTTTTTGCATTGTTAAAAATGACATCATTGCGTATATTTCCAGATGGCCCAGAGTAAAGCACAGACACCAACTCAGATTTGCACTTCATCTTTCTTGTCAGCACCCCTTAATCAATTCCCGAATAAGTTAGAAATATTATTTGGGGGATGAATATTAAAAGCCATGAAAACAATACGCCAAACCATTTTAGCTATGGGAAAAGATATAAGTAAGTGTTGAATCGTCTCGTGCACCACCATTGTTGGACATTGACCCTGTCTGACGATTAAGGTTTCACATAAGCGTTGTGCCCCGATCTAAAACCTGGAAGGGGGAGCCATGCCAACATACCGGACCAAGCCGCAACACACACCACAGATTAGTACGCACCAACAATAGTGAACAACACAAAATCAATCATAGATCCATTACGGTCATCACTTTATCACCTTTGTTAAACAACTTGTGCAAATGACCAAGACCATGGCCACCCCCACCTCACCCACTTACCCATCTGACCACCACCATCTTTCTATCCCGCCTATTTGTTGGTTCCCGCTGCATCTCGCCGCACATATCAAGAGTGTTGCACCCTTGTTACCACCATGCCGGACAAGAGCGTCAGCATAGCCCCTACTTCCATAGTGGAAGTGGTCTGTGCAAAATAGGCCCGCGGGGCCGCTCTCGAGCAACGTCTTGCTTAGTGCAACCGCAACATTAATTGTCAGTTGTTGCCACCTATTTGAAGTACCCGAAACTATAGGACACCGTGTCACGAAAGCAACAATCATCGTCAACATTGTCGTCGCCCCTTCCGACAATCTAACGCAGGGAAACCATTCAGCCCTTGTGCTACCACCAACGTGTCGACCGAAAGAAAACTCCACCACGTCTATCTTCCCTTCTGATTTGTGGACGAGCCCCAACAATGACGCAAAGGATGCCTGCGAGGAACAGTAGCATATGACGGTTATGGTTTGCCTCCGAGGACACTCCTCCTGAGAGACAAGGGAGTCAGTTTTTTCTGCAAACAATGAGTTTCGATTCTTTTTATGCTGACGACATGGTGATCTTCATCAACCCTACCCCTTCTCATACCACACAAAAAATATAGTTGTTGGACATCTTCCGTGATGGCACCCGCCTAAGGGCCAACTCGATGAAAACTACAGCCTCACCGATTCGTAACACCGAGGACATGATCTCCATGGCCATTGAGGACTTATAGTGCCCGGTGAATCATTTCCCCATTACCTACCTAGGAAGGCCCTTGTCGAATGGAAAGCCACAACGAGCTAAAATCCGGCCCAGTCTCGACCAGCTCGGTAAACCTCTGCAGCGCTGGAAGGTGTGACACTTCTTTAAGTCGCGTCGAGCTGATGCGCTCGAATATGGTGCTGTTCTAGGTCACGATCCTTGCGCCTCCGTCTAGGCAAATTAAGAGGATAGAAAATCTTAGGTGCATCATGACGAGCGCCAAGTGCCTTGTCAGGTGGGTGGATAGGTAGGTAGACGTATGCGGCCTAAGGCGTTCGGTGGCCGACATTCGGCGTTCGATGGGCCTAGTTAGGCCTTCCGATTGTGTCATGATTTGGCTGGGAGATGGGTGGCATCCTTACCATCTTTCCTTCGGATGGCTGTTGTTTGCTGGATTCTTTGGAAGACGAGCAATGATAAAGTTCCCTGATGATCCAACAAATGTGATATGGCATTGCAAAAAGAGTGATTCCGAGTTGGACTATTTCTTACATAAATCTTGTAGCACATGAGCTATACTTGCCCCACCACGGTGAAGATGCTTATGCCGACTTCTGAAAATGCTTTTTTTGACATAACGAAAGAAAATCCACCACGCCTATCTTCCCTTCCGATTTGTGGACGAGCCCCAACAATGACGCAAAGGATGCCTGCGAGGAACAGTAGCATATGACGGTTATGGTTTGCCTCCGAGGACACTCCTCCTGAGAGACAAGGGAGTCGGTTTTTTCTGCAAACAATGAGTTTCGATTCTTTTTAAGCTGACGACATGGTGATCTTCATCAACCCTACCCCTTCTCATACCACACAAAAAATATAGTTGTTGGACATCTTCCGCGATGGCACCCGCCTAAGGGCCAACTCGATGAAAACTACAGCCTCACCGATTCGTAACACCGAGGACATGATCTCCATGGCCATTGAGGACTTATAGTGCCCGGTGAATCATTTCCCCATTACCTACCTAGGCAGGCCCTTGTCGAATGGAAAGCCACAACGAGCTAAAATCCGGCCCAGTCTCGACCAGCTCGGTAAACCTCTGCAGCACTGGAAGGTGTGACACTTCTTTAAGTCGCGTCGAGCTGATGCGCTCGAATATGGTGCTGTTCTAGGTCACGATCCTTGCGCCTCCGTCTAGGCAAATTAATAGGATAGAAAATCTTAGGTGCATCATGACGAGCGCCAAGTGCCTTGTCAGGTGGGTTGATAGGTAGGTAGACGTATGCGGCCTAAGGCGTTCGGTGGTCGACATTCGGCGTTCGATGGGCCTAGTTAGGCCTTCCGATTGTGTCATGATTTGGCTGGGAGATGGGTGGCATCCTTACCATCTTTCCTTCGGATGGCTGTTGTTTGCTGGATTCTTTGGAAGACGAGCAATGATAAAGTTCCCTGATGATCCAACAAATGTGATATGGCATTGCAAAAAGAGTGATTCCGAGTTGGACTATTTCTTACATAAATCTTGTAGCACATGAGCTATACTTGCCCACCACGGTGAAGATGCTTATGCCGACTTCTGAAAATGTTTTTTTGACATATACAAAGCTTTGCTTGCAGCGGCTACAACCCCAACCATTGGGAGATGATGACGATTCATGATCCGATCGAATAGATTCTGCGGCCTGAGCGAGACTTACTTTATGGCCAAGTGATTTTGTTTTGAGCACTCTCATATCCTAAATAAAGCCTATATACTTAGGATGTACTGTATCCCTTATTTGCTTCCTTAAGGTGTTGCACAAACTTACTCGTTTACCACTCTTAATTGCTTGCTGACATCATTTTTTTGACCCAACTCATGGTTTGACTAAGTAGGTGGCAAATACTTCTATTAAACGAACCAAATAGTCTTAGGTCCTTTTGACATTCTCTCAGTTTTTTAGTGTTGTTTCATGTTAAGACAACATAAGAGAGCTGACTTTGGTACCTCGATTTCAATATGACCTCTCCATTTTTCAAACGGGATAACATTGGTCTATCCCGACACGAGAGCAGTTTATTTGCTGAAGTGTAGTATTGACCGTCTATTGTTTTACAAGCTTCAAAAAGTTCTAATTTTTTCTGGGTGTAGTCCATGATGTATCAACAAGCGTGCAAAATGCGTGCCTTAGATTTATAGAAGGCAGAATAACAAGTTTTACAAGAGTCTCTTAACCCGTCTAACAAGACAGTACAGACAACACCAACACCATACAGGAAAGACTACTCTCTCGCTACATAATCAACACCTACACCTCTCCCTCTCCTGGCAATGGACCATAGCTTCATGTCCTCTGCCACTCTCGCTGCGAGCACGTCCTCATTGCACTGCTGGCTGACGTTGCCGAAAACTCGCGCGTTTCTTTGCCTCCAAAGACCCCAGCAACAAGCCGCGACAAGCGTGTCAAAACGGCGCCGATCCACCTTGCTCACCTGCTGTCTGATCGCAAGCCACCATTCTTCCAGGCAATCATCCACACGAGGCGTCCGTACCCTGAAATTCGCCATTTCAAAACACCTATGCCACACTTGGCGCGAGTAGACACACTGGACCAGAAGATGATCCGCTGTTTCTTCCACCTGATCACAAAGCTGGCAGTTATCCGCGGTGTCCTGAAGCCCATGCCTAACGCGCCTGTCGATCCGAAGTCCAAATTTTGTACTTCAAAGCCAACCACATGAAGATTTTGCAAGTCGGCGTCGCCCAAGATCTCCAGATGCATGAATCGAACCCAACCCTGACAGCACCTTGCGTTAATCATGGGTGTAGTCAATGATGTATCATAAGCCTTGACCCGTTCCTCTCGCTACAGTAACCGAGAGCTCGTTTTTGGATCTCGAAGCCGATCCGCCTCGCCGGCGTCGTTGCGTCGGGTCCCTCGTCCTCCGGCGGCTGCCTCGGCGGCGGGAGGGCGGGGGAGCCTCGTCTCACCCGTGTTTTTGTGCAGGTTTGGTTTCTTCCAGCCGGTGGCGCCGAGGAGATGACGGCGGCGTCGGTGTCGTGTGGTGTGGTGGGGGTCGGTCCCTCCGGCCGTGAAGCTCCGCGGAGATGCACGGCAGACCTCCACCCGTTTCTCGCCTGCGGGTCCTCTGATCGGCGGCGCGAGGTGTCCCTCGCCGGAGCCCGTGTACTGGCGGATCCGGCACCGAAGAATAACAAGGCCCTGAGGTGGTTCGTCCTCGTCGACGGCGTTGGTGGTCCTGGGTGGAGGCTCGTCGGAGCTGAGACGAGGCGTCTTCCCGTCCGCTGGGGGATCCCTCCCGAGTCAAGGCCAGAGGGGAGGAAAGGCGGCGGTGCTACGCCTCATTGTCCGGCCCATCGGCGTTGCTGTCGGCGTCCGGGAGAAGAAGAAGGACTTCTTTGTAATTCTTCGTTTTTCTTGGACTGTTCTGTAAGAACCGTTGGATGAATTCTAATCAGGCCCTTTTCGCAAAAAAAAAGTGTGCAAAATCTCTGCAAGATTCTTCGTATTTTAAGCTACACAAAAATAACAAAACTTGACGAATTGCAGATGTTTGGTAATTTGCACTATTCACTATACTTAGACCCACACTTTGTCATTTTTGAGTACGCTAGAATGCAAAGAATTCCACGCTAATATTTTGTATTGACTACATCTGGACTATTTTCAGATTTTTTCTAAAACTTAAAAATACGATTTTCTAATTTTCGAAAATAAAGTGCTCGCTTGGCCTCTGTTTGGAGTTTCCGGGACATTCATTGAATGTTTTCAGATAAGGATCCGCTTTGCCTACAGTATTTCACAACCATACATGACTACTGTACTGCATGATTTGCATCCATTTGTGGATGGATCATCAAGTAACTCACACATGTAGCTGCCTTGAGCCATTGAGAACAATTGATCATATATATATCATACCAATTTGATCCTACAAAATCATGAATCCGCAACATAATTGAACCAAAATACAGCCACGACCACCACAGGGATCAGCACGTAGTACGTTCTACCCTGACCAACGCCGGGACGCCGGCTCGCGTCGCTGCGTCTAACACTATCTTCCCTAGCGCCATTACCGGCGCTCCCGCCCGTCTTACCATCATCCTTCGTCCCAGCCACACTGCCATTCCTCGGCGGTGGCGAAACGGCGGCCTGAGGAGGTGATGAATCCGCCGCGCCACCACCAGCGGCATCTCCCGCGCTCTCAGCCGCAGACGCCGCTCCCGCCGGAGATTCATAGTTCGTCTGCAGCAGCGTCACTGAAACCAAAAGATCGAAATTGCAAGTAGTGTGTGTTAGTGGTATATAATCACTGCACGACTGCATGCCAGAATGTAAGGAAGGCTTATGTGAACTTATGAACACCTTGGCAAGCTGCGAGAGGAGGGGCGTAGAGGTAGCATCCGGGCAGCGGCAGCACGAGGGGCAGCGTGGGGATGAGCGTGGCGACGAGGCCGGCGAGCACGCCGTTGGCCAGGAGCATCGAGCACAGGCAGCGGCGGCCGGCGTCGAGGGCCTGTTTCAGCGACACGCAGCAAGCGGCGCTTATGTTCACGACGCCTCCTCCGCCGCTGGCCCGCTGCCCGCCATCGCCAGACATGGCACCATGTTCACACCCTGGAGCAGGTTGCAGCATGGCGTGTGGACGGCGTGCGCGCTTGCTGTCCTGCTCGCCATTGCCAGTGCTGCCAGGGCCGGCCCTGGGGGGGGTCTGGAGGGGCGGCCGCCCCGGGCCCAGGATTTGTAGGGGCCCCTCGCAGGTATGTTTGTACAGTAGGGCCCGTATATACGGTAAGAAAACAAATTGAATACACATAGCCAAGGAAGGCCGTAGCATAACGATCTGGCTTCTGTTCGCCTGGGAGAGCGCGAGCGATCGAGTCGGGGCTGTACCTGCTAGCAGTTTCCTAATTCCTGTTCAGTTGTTTCCATATAGCGATTGGGTGGTCCCTTCTGACTCAGCAATTTAGTTTTGATCGCATCTATTTCTGACGATCGAAAAACGCATCGCCAAGTCAAAAAAAAAAAAAAATGCATCACCAATGGCCTCCTCGCCTCGCCCGCCGCGGCGCCGCCAGCGGCTCCGCAACCTGATTCTGTAATTCTTTCCGGTGTCACCGATCGCCCAAGGCGCCACGGCGCTGGCAGGTCCAGCCGGCCAGTCTACAGGATCAGAAGGTATATTGTCTCTAATTCTCTTGTGTAGGTGAAATCTCCTTTTCTTTTTAATTTCTGAAATCTCTTTGTCGAATCTTATTTCCTATACCAGGTTTATGTATCTAATAGTTTACTCAGACAAGGTTCAGCATAGATTACAATCTACCGTAGATGTGTGCTCTAACTTCTATTTAAATCTAAAATTGCAAAAATAGTTAGCATACAAACATTTGGGGTGTGACAACGGACTAGATTGATACTGTTGACATCACTGATTTTGTATCAAGGAATGGAAGGATAAAATCATAGGGTAAGTTGAAATTGTAATACACATCCATGACCGTGAAATTACACCTTCGTATTTTTCTCCCAGAAGGGTTTTTGATGTAAAGATCTGCGTATATTTTCTCTCATTTGATCTCTATTTAGCTAGCATAATATATTTACTTAGTTATACTAAGGGCCCCAAATTATAGTTCCGCCCCGGGCCTCCAAAATCTCAGGACCGGCCCTGAGTGCTGCACCGAGAAGAAGAAGCAGATGGGCGGCGGCGGCTGCGTGTGATGATCTGCAGTGGAAGTGCTGTGGTGGCTGGGTTGGTAAGGTCATGTTGGTGGCTGCTACTCTCTATGTATCTGTTTAATTCGTAGCTAGAGCAGGTATAAATTAAATAGGACATAATGCTGGAACTGTAGGAAACTGGGAAATATGTAAAATGTCCTGCGGTTGACTCATGCATAGCATGCATGTGGCCTTCCTCATGCATGCCAACGGTGCACATGTTTGACTCTGTACCTACCCATATATGCGTCCTTGTCGCATGCATGAATGAGTGGAACTTTTTGCCTGATCATCCTTCCCGTCTGCTGCAGCACTTCTGGTTTCAGATATACTCCCTCGGTTTTTTAATATAAGATGTTTTAGGTAGTATACATGTTGTCCATATGCACACTAAAATGAGTGAACATGCACACAAAAATGTGTCTACATACATTTGTGTGCATGTTCATCTATACTACTATTAAAAGAGTAAACATGTGTTGTGCTGCGTTGATACATTAAATCTAATCGTGCGAGTACGGCTGGCCTGGCAGCAGCATCGACGGGTACGGCGGTCAGACAGAAGCTGACCACATGCGTGGCCGTCGCCAACAGGGATGGAAGCGGCCGGCCGGTGAACGTCGAGATCCCGTGCGTGCAACACAATCTGTACCGCATCAGGTTTAGATTCTTTCCAATCTCCTGGTTCAATGCAAACGTACAGGAAAAGGAGTTCGTGGGTTTGGTTTAGTACGTTTCAGCCTTTCTCCTTCCCTTACTCTGAACAGCTCTTAAAAAGAAATGTAAATATATGCCGGTTAAATAAAACATAGACTGCTTGCTGCGTCCTAAGCCTTTGCTGTATCGCCGCCGCCGAATTTGTGTCATCATTGTTGCAATTCTGTTCTCCGGCTATATTTTCTCGATTTGTGTCATCATTGCTGCAGATATCGTGGCCTCGGCGACGATGACGGTCGCGGCCGGGCAGTCAGCAGCCTGATCCCCAGTCGAGGTCCTCGCAAGTTTCACCCCCGCGCCGGTCAGCTTGGCCTCATGCTGCTCGACGTGGTCCTCTCGCCGATTGGCCCTGCCGCCGCCTACGCTCCCGACGCAGTTTACCACCCGAAGCCGTCGGCGCGTGGACACCCTCTTCTTTGGCATCGGGACGGACCTGACCGCGGCATTTGGGAAGCCATGCCACCGCTAAAGGTTGTGTTGAGTATATGAGCGTGACATTAAGGATGTGACATAATTTGTGCCGACAATCCGCCTAAGTAGCACACCTTCATAATTTTTGCCAAGAAACAAAGTAATCCATGTAGATTCTGGTATGGTCCCTTTAATGATCATGAAGACGTGCGTTGCATGTACATGCCAACTAGTGTAAACAAAAGCTAAAACATCTCATATTAAAAAACGGAGGGAGTACTCTCTAAATTAATTTGCTAATCTAACGAGCGAACGACATGAACATCCAACTTTAACAGTGAACACTGAAACGAACAACATGCCATCAAATAGGCTCCTCGTATTCGATGAAACTTAACAAATACTCCCTCCGTTTTTTAATATAAGAATTTTTAGCATTTGTCCATATTCACATATATATCTAGATGTATGTAGACATATTTTAGTGTGTATATGTACTCATATTTGTATGTATGTACACAACATGTTGGATAGCTAAAACTTTTTATATTCATGCACGGAGGGAGTACTTGTGAATAAATCAGTCATTCTAGTATGTGCAAAAATATTTGCATTTCAAGGAAATATTTGCGTCACCAGGTTCGTTTTTTTGTTGTCATTTAAGCGATCTAATCAGCAGTATCGTGTGTGTGTGTGTGTGGATGATGGGCAAAGTTCAAGCTTCGGAAATGGAAATGATTTTGGACGAAATCTCCTGAAAGTTGAAAGATGAAAAAAAATGAATTTCTTGCAAGTTCCAAACTAATCACATCTGAAGGAAACTTACGTTTTTTAAAAACAGATAACGCTGATATGCGCAAACAGTATTGTAGGCTCATGTGGTGATTATGTTGCATTTAGGCACCCAAAGTTTGGTTGAAAATAAAGGAATACTAGGGATCTTAGCGCGGCAAATGCCGCGCCTGTTTGGTGAAATTCAAATTTGAAAATGTTGATTTGTAAAAGTTGTGAAGATTTGAAATTGTTTGAAATGCGAAGAAAGTTTACGTTTAAAAATTGTTAAGATTTCGAAATTTAATCAAATTGGGAAGTTATTCAGATTTGAATCCTTTTTACATTTGTAAAGTGGGTAGATTTGGAAGGCATTTAATTTTTTGAATTATTCAAATGTATATGCCATGCACGTGTGATAAAATTCAAATTTGGAAATGTTCACATTTGAAAATTGTGCAAGTTTAGAAATTGTTATAATGCAAATAAAGTTTATTGTTAAAAATTGTTCGTACTTCGAAATTTTGTTTTTTTTGTGATAATTTTAATATATTTTTCCCCGAGGCATACACCGCGCTCGTGTGGTAAATTTCAATTTTGGAAATGTACGCATTTTGAAATATTTTGAAGTTCTAAAATATTCATATTTGAATTTTGATCGTATGCCATAAGTAGTTAGCAATGCTATGGTTAAATATCATCAGTTAGAAGTTACCGTCGAAGAGGTTAGGTAATTAACATTGAATTTATAATAAATAAATAACGTTGGAGAAATGCAGATAAAAAATAAGGAAAAAGGCGCTAAAAATATATATTACTGTCGTGCACGTCGAGGATGTCGGGAAATCGACACTAAATTTAAGGTATAGAAATACAGTTGGAAAATGTGGCGGGAAATGGGAAAGAAATACTGAAATAGACGTAGTCTAACCACCGTCATAAAGGCCGGTAGACGTGACGTAGAATTGCTGCCTAGTAGTTGAGAAGAAAAGTTCGATGACATGCCGCGTCCCTAGCGATAAATTTAGTTAGATTAACATTTAATCTGAAGAAAAAAAATAGATTAACATTTATGGGACAATTTGAAAACTTAGTTAAATTGCAGCCGTGAACATCATGGTTAAATTGTCTAAGAAATGTTTGCATTTTATGTAAGTAGGATTTTGTCTAAAATTCTAAAACTCTCCCTAATTGTTGTTGTGGTAAAAAAAATTACGAAATTAAAACCCAAAATATGGGGAGCTCCAAATTTTTATGCTATTCTAAGACCTTAACAATTTTACTAAAAGTTGAGAAATACAGTTGGGAAAATACGTCTGGAAAGTAGGTAAAAAATAGCTAAAATAACATTGTCTTACACGTTAAGGACGTCAGGAAATCGACAACATTTTTACCGTAATTGCATTATTTTGTGTTTTTATTTGTGCAACTTTTGTGTGCAAAGTTTGAAAATTTGTTAAATTTGAATTTTTTTTGATATATCATTTGCATTTTTCCGAATTACAGTTTAGAAGTTATGAATTTTAATATTGTTCAATTTGGGTAGCTCTTAAGATTTGAATTAGTTTAACATTTATAAGATAATCAGATTTGAAAGACTTTTAAAATTTTGTAGTGCACAAATTTGGAATTTGTATTAAAATACTCAAGTATGGCTGCAATTTAAGTTTAAAATTGTCCACATTCTAAAACTGTTTAAATTTGAAAATTATTGTAATTCAAAAAAGTTTACTTTTTGAAAATGTTCAGATTCAAAAATTTGGTCAAGCTGGACAGTTATTAAGATTTGAATTGTAAAATATGAAAAATTTAAAAATTCCAAATCTATTTTTAAGTTTTTTAAATTCAAGTTGATTAATTCTGCATGGGATGCAAATGTTATAAATGTTTGAATGCAAATGTTATAAATGTTTTATTTTTACGCATATTTTGTTATATTATTTGCATTATTTGGAATTACAGATTAGAAGATATTATTTTTATAAATTTTTTCTGCTTTTTCTGTGATTAATTAATTCCTGGCAGAGGGGGCCCACATGGCGGGGACGTCATTCGATGACGCGAGTGGGCGGCGGAGGTGGCCGCACGGCGGAGCTCGCGGCGGAGCAGCCGCGCACGCGCGCGGGGCTGCGACAATCGCCGGCGGCGAGGTAATCCGCGGCGGCGGACAGCAGGCGAAACGCGGTGGTCTGGCGGCGATTCGGTTCGTCCCGGCAGGCGGTAGTGAGCGAGGAGATAGAAGGGAAGGCGTCGAAGCTCACTGTGGTCGTGGATTCGTCGGAGGAGGAGCAGAAGAGCGGCATGGCGCGTCGGCGGCGGCGGCGACATCGGGCCGTCGCGGGAGAAGAAGGAGGGAGGGTGAGCTGTGGAGGTTGTTTGCACAGAGGTCCTTGGTCTTTTACGGAATTGCAAGTCAGTCCTTTACGGGGGTTGTTTACAAGTTTTCTGCGTCAAAATTTGTGCGCGGGGTGACCGGTTGGAACCGGCTCTACCGGTAGGTGACCGGGTAACGTGGCAGCATTTGATTGGCAGAAAATCGAGTCCACTGTAGATGTGAACAGTAGTGCGCGCTGAGGGCGACATGGTCGTTTCTTGGCCGTTGGATCGCGCAGATCGGACGGCCGTGAAAAGAGGGCGACGTGGAAGCTGATTTGGGCTGTGGTTCTTTCGGGCTTTTATATATAGATCTATATAGGGGAAAGGCACCATCGAGTTCACGAGTTGACGTACTGGCAGTCGGTGTGTTCACAGTGTTCTCCTATGAGATACGATATTCGTTTTGAGGTACAGCAACGACCATGCTGGGTGTGCAGGATTTAGGAGGCTACTACTTCTGTTCATCGCCAGGAATATAGCACGACTGTTTTGAGCTCTCTAGCATAGCATATATAGTTCAAAATTCAAACATAACATACCATAACATAGTTTAAATTCAAACATAACATAGCAGTCTACTTTCTTTTGCACACAAAAATCGATGAAAAAGGTCACGGGAAAGAGGGGATGTTGGAAAGAGCGGAGCTCGAAAGCTGAGGGTCATGGCAGCCGGTGTCTGAGCGGTGTCATCTGTGGGAGGTGAGAGCGTATCTAGGTGGGTGTTTTTATGTGATATTCTAAAAACTTTAGGCATAGAAGGGGCTAAGAGATTTGTTTGATAGAGGATGGAAACGAAAGCACCGGGTCTGGTTACTCTACTAAGCAGTGTATGGTCTCATTAGTTCATCATTCATAGCAGAAGTAACCCGAGGTGTTACTCTACTAAGCAGCACCGGGTCTGGTTCATCAACCTCGGTAGTCAAACGGCCTGCAAAATATTACGATATCATTGGGTTTAGATATTCAGTTTCATCATGCCAATTATTTTTTTGGAAAATTACAGTACTTGCGTACTGCATAATTTTATTGATTTTCCAAAAAAGGGGGTTAGTACAAGAGAGTTATACCAACAGGAGCTAAAAGGAAAAGAAGGAAGTCTAAGAACATCAGAACATCAAATGAAACTATCAACCCAAGCTGCGAAGTCTGAATATGCCTTCCTAGTTGCCTTGTGCTTTAACCATTTCATCTCTTCCTTGAAAATTCCTCTGCAATGATATAGGCTAGGTGGCCGAAGCTCAAAGACAAACGCATTCCGCGTTTTCCAGATAGCCCAAAGCCCCATCAAGATGATCTCCATGAAGAAAGGCTTTTTAATTTTCTCCTTGAGGTGTGCAATACAGTCGAGGCCCAGAGTACCTCGTAAATCAGCTGAGGGTGCAAGAGCTCTCCAACAAGATGCAGCAAAAGGGCAGTGGAAGAACAAGTGATCTCTTGTCTCGACGGAGGTTGTATTACACATGACACAGCCATATCATGCCAATTATTATCACCGCCCATCAACCGATTAATTCTAGTTCTCTGTTGCCGGGAAGTGGCAAATTTATAGAAGAAACATGTGTTCCTATCACCGAATTGAAGCCAATTTACCCGGCTTTGTTGAGCCCAATGAATCTCTTCTTTTAATAGAAGTTTCGAATTTCAGCCGCTAACTCCTTCTCTCTAGCAATATTCTCATCAGACAACTCACTTCTAGTCACTTCTTCTTATTCTTTCCTTGCATTTTTTATTTTCCGCTGTGGAGCCTTGAGAACGTTACAATCCCCAATTGTGCAAACGTTCATGCACCACTGATAGTCTTCCTGCCAAACAATTGGTTTGAACTTGGTAGTTCGACGCCTCCCAGGCGCCTTCTACCACTTCGTAAAATGCAGCCTCTTCAACCAACGGGCTTCAAATAGAAGGACCGTTGGGCCTCTTCTTTCTTGGGTTGGCTCATCTCCGAAGGTAAGCAAGATGGGCCTATGATCTGACCTGCTATACATCAGATTATGGACCACTGCATCCTCGAATTTCTCCTTCTAGCTATCTGAAGCCAGATCACGGTCAAGACGTTCTCTTATACCCGCTCCATGCCAAGTGAATTTATCACCTTGATAGCCAAGATCGTTCAAATAACAATCCATCAGTACATCTCTGAATGATTGCATGAACTGAATAGGCCGAGGATTACCCCCTCCTTATCAAAGGGGTAGATAATTTCATTGAAATCTCCCATTAAAAGCCAGGGCATAGTATTCACTTCCTACAACTCTCTAAATCGCTCCCAAGATAAGTGCTTATCTGCCCACTTCGATTCACCATAGAAACCAGTAAAATGCCATATATTCTCTTGTCATGTATCGATGAAGACATCAATGTAATGTTCTGTTTTATATCTCAAGAACAACATGACCTCTTTCTTCCACAAAATTAATAAACCCCCTTTTCTTACATCCCTCCTTACAACCTCCTTGAAATCCATCTTCAATCTGCGACGTAAGCATTCTGATGGCCAATCATGCAGATGAGTTTCCATCAAAAATATGACATCCGAATTGTGGTGCTTCTGAATATCAAGAAGCGTCACGACAGCCGTGGCTTTCTAAAGACCACGAATATTACAACTTAGGAGTCTCATTGCTCTCGGTTGACCTGTGAAGTTGTCGCTGTGTACGTCAGGACTTCTTTGTTTTAGAACTTCTCTGCCTTGGAAGCTCATGACCAAGCACTAGGAAACTCTCCCGCAGATCAACACCAACCGATCAGACCAGCTATTCCACAATCACCTCAAACCCTTGGCAAAATCGGATCTTGCATGCATGCCAAATCCACCTGATCGGTAGCACAAAGCCAAACTCATGCAGCAGCTGAAAATCGTCGTACTGGTACTACCACCATAAACCTACCCAGCTATAACGCCCGGGAGGGAAGCAAAACCCCATCGCTGTTGCCGACGCTGAGGGAATGGAGAACGCCACATGAACACGTTGGGGGATCTGCACACCCTAATCAGGGGATGAAGCCAGTGCGGAACGACGTCGCCTGCGCCGCCGAAACCTAGATCGCCTGCATATTTGCAAGAGCCATCACGTACAGCTTCGCGTGCCTCATGCACCAGGCTCGGACGGGCTGCATGTACTTTTCTTCAAGAAGTGTTGGCACGTTGTTGGAGAGGCTCATAGTAATGATACGGTAATTGTTCTCATAGTAAAAGTTGAGTCCCCGAAGAAAGTAACTCAATTTAGATCCATTTGTCTGTGCAACGTTCGGTACAAAGTTATTTCAAAGATGATTGCTATTCGGTTAAAACTCATCCTTGATGAAGTTATCTCTCAGGTTCAGAGTGCTTTTGTTCCTAGTAGATTGATCATAATATTTTGTTGGCTTATGAGAGCATGTATACAACAAAGAATAAAAAGAATGGAAAAGAAGGACACTGTGAAGTAAAGTTAGATATCATAAAGCGTATGACCGTGTGGAATTGATTTTCTTGAAGCGGATGCTATCACGGCTTGATTTTCACAGGATATTATTGATCTCCTAATGGCTTGTGTTCGCTCAGTTAAATATAAGGTACGGTTTAATGACGTGGATACATACGAGTTCACTCCTACTATGGGTCTTCATCAATGGGACGTCTTATCGCCCTATTTATTTTGATTTGTGCAGAAGGTCTATCTAGTGCTTTGGCTCACGCAGGGGAGGTTCGTGGCATATAAGGTGTTCGGGTGTGCAGAAATGCACCATCAGTTTCCCATTTATTATTTGTTGATGATTCCATTATATTGATGAAAGCTAATTTTACTAATGCAACCGCATTGAGACTGAGTACTAACACAATATTGCGCAAGTTCGGGGCAAATGGTGATTGAGACTAAGTGTAGTATCTTTTCGAGTCCAAATGTGGATGTTGAAGTTAAAGCTCATATGTGTGCGGAACACAGAGGCTATATCTGACAAGTACCTAGGCTTACCCTCGATGGTGGGTCTTGACCAAATTGATAGGTTCGTTTATCTTGTGAAGCGTGTGATTGAACGCCTCAAGGGGTGGAAGGAGAAGTTTGTATCAATGGGAGGAAAGGAAATATTATTGAATGCAATTATTCAATCAATGCCTATTTTTGCTATGGGGGTATTAAAGATTCCCAAGCAATTACGTGTTTACATAAATAATGCAATCGCTAGCAGAAGAAAATGCACTGGTTTGCATGGTGGCGGATGTGTATTCCTACAAGGATGGGAGGTATGGGATTTCGTGATCTTCATTCCTTAAATATTATGACATAGGCTATATCTGATAAGTACCTAGGCTTACCCTCGATGGTGGGTCTTGACCGAACTGATTGTTTTGTTTATCTGCTGGAACGTGTGATTGAACGCCTCAAGTGGTGTAAGGCCTCAAGGGGTGGAAGGAGAAGTTGTTATCAATGGGAGGAAAGGAAATATAGTTGAAGGCAATTATTGAATCAATCCCTCTTTTTGCTATGGGGTATTCAAGATTCCCAAGCAATTATGTGTGGAGATAAATAATGCAATGGCTAGCTTCTGGTGGAGTGATAACGATGATTAGAAGAAAATGCACTGGTTTGCATAGTGGCGGATGTGTATTCCTAAGAAGATGGGAGGTATGGAATTTCGTGATCTTCATTCCTTCAATCTAGCAATGTTGGCAAAACAATTTTGCAGGATTTTACAGAATCCAGAATCGATGTGTGCGCGTGCTACGAGCAAAGTACTACTCTAATGGTGATTTGCTAAGGCTGGTCCAATACAGGGTTCATCATTCACTTGGCAAAGCATCCTTGTGGATTTACATACTTCTAAACGTGCTCACATTTGGAGAGTTGGCTTGGGTGGTCACATAAATATTTGGGAGGACCATTGGATTCCGACTAGGCAGACGCGGAACATTATGACTACTCGAGGTAACATCTTGCTAAGGACTGCAGATGAGCTCATTGATCCCTACTCTCACACTTGGGGTGAAGCCTTGATCTGAGAAAACGTTTTACGGGTGGATGCGGAGTCTTAAGTATTCCACTAAGTGAGCATCTTTCACAAGACTATGTTGCTTGGCATCGAACCAAAACATATACCTTCTCAGTCTGGTCGGCTTATTATGTTGAGTGGGAACATCAGTTTGGCACCCAAATGAGAAGAGGTGATGGTGAGGGTACCTCAAAGATCAATCCAGTTTGGTATATTTTGTGGAAATTGCAAGTACCAAGTAAGGTTAAGATTTTTCTTTGGAAAGCCCTCCATGACATTGTTCCTAGGATGGCAATTTTCGCATCTAGATATATCAAAGTACTTACATCCACAATGTCCAGTATGCCACCTTGGTCCTGAGTATATTAAGCTTCTTATGTTTTCATGTGCAAGGGCTCGAGAGGTTTGGAATGAACTTGGCTTAATGCATACAATTGATAAAGCTATGGCTGTAGATAGATCGGGCTCGGTGGTTTTGGAGCATATTTATGTAGTCCGAAGAAGCAGTCACTGATTTTGGACAATTTGGGTTTACAAGAATCAATATCTGTTGGATATTGGTATATATGGTGACAGAGACGGGAAATGGTGAAAGGATCTCAGATTTCTTCATCTAGTTCGGCTTTTGTTATTAATGCATCGATAGCAAATTTTGGATCAGCAAAGCATAATTCAAAGGAGAAGATAATATCATGGATCAAACCGCTTCATGGTTCATATAAGTTGAATGTGGATGTCGCCTTTTATACTGATGGTACAGGTGCATGAGGAGTTGTACTACGTAATCACCATGGAGAGGCGATTGCTGGAAGCTCATGTCCTATGCAAAATGTGTTGAGCGCATCTACGGCTGAGGCCCTAGCTCTTCTTAAGGGTCTTGAGCTTCTGTAACAACTTGGGTGTTCATTGGTGGTTATAGAATCTGATTCTATGTAGTTAGTACAAGCTTGAAATGGAGTAATTTAAGTGTGGAGTCCTTATTCTGCAATCATGGCAGAGTGTTTTCTGAGGGCAAGTACAATCAAGGATATCTCTTTCCAACACTGTCCGAGGAATGCAAACAGAGTGGCGCATAATCTAGTGAAGATGGCCTATACATCGAAAGAATTCCTAGTATGGGATGGTGACCCTCTGGGGTTTATCTTACCTTATGTAATATAAACGATGTAACTATTTTATCAACTGAAATAAAACGCCACTAGGCATTCCTTTAAAAAAAGGATGGGTGATTTAGGGGATATGATAGAGTTGCTCTTAGCATTTGGTTTGGGGGCTATGAGATAGAACCGGCCTCATGAGCCATGAGTGATGCTGATGTGAAAAGAAAATCTCCAAAAAAATGTGATTAAGTGAAGTCACAGGTTATGATTTTGCTATATTCTACTTTTACTGTAATTACTTAATATATATTTTTCGCAGCTGAGGTCGGCCAAATTCATTACATAGCAAACAATATACAACTTCCTCCCGGCCAGGGCAATCTCAGTTTCGTCATTAACTCATTATACAAACACAAAAACGTAATCTATCACAGAGACAAGCTAACAATGGCCATCGCGTGGTCCGCTTGGAGATTTTTTCTTCCCGTTCAAGCACCTTATGACCTGCAGGTGCTCGTCGCTGGAGACGTGGAGCTCCAGGCGGAGGTTGGATAGCAGCTCCTCCTTGGCCCAGGTCAACAATCCTGTGGCATGGAATGCCTTCATAACACTCACGTATGCCTCCAGCTCCAGACCATGGACACGACGGTCCTGTTGCTCTTCTTGTTTCATCACCACGTTCACCTTATTCGCCGGGTGGTGCGTCCCGTTGTCAGAATCTTGCTCCTCTTCGTTGCAGCCCGGCAGTAGCTGAATCTCCGCTTCTTGATTTTCTTGGTAATGGTCGACGGTGGCGGAAACTCGATCACCGCCAGAAACTGTGCGATCGTTGTTGTTGCTGTTGTTTCCACTGCTACTGCTGCCGCTGCTGGTGGATGACGATGTATCAGACTTTCTACTATCATCGTCGTTGTCCGTTCTTCGAGCCAAGAAACAATCTACATTGTTGCCGGTCTCGTTGTGCCGCTTCTTGAGGTAATGACTTGGGTGTACATCCATCACTTCTGTGTTGTCATTGTAACTAGCCGTCAATTCTTCTCGCTTCGCAAAGAGCCTCGTGTCGCCGTTGCCCTGAAATCTCTTGACATCCCTGACGATGTCGGCGTCCACTGGTAAGTTTCCCCTCTTCGTCTTGCCTAGCTTGACGGCATGCGCGGTGAAGTTGCTGCTGCCGTTGCCAATACCATTGCCAATGGTTTTGCTTTTGATGTTTTTACCGGCGATGGGGCGCGACGGCACGGCGCTCTCGATGGGGATTCGATCATTCTGTAGCGGAGAAGAAACAGGGCAAGGAGCCGTGAGGCCGTTAGTACTTGTGCAGACGCAATGGAATCTAAGAGGCGGCAGGTGGGGAGAAGATGAAGGGGACGGCCGCGACGACGTTACCTTGTGTGTCCAGCCTTTCTCCCCATAGATAAGTCGGGGCTGGAGCGCGCTCCTGTCCGCCGTAAGGACCTCTGTGGAGCCGACGAACTTGACATCGAACTGGCGGCCGCTGACGCGCACGATCTCGGCCCACTTCCACAGGTTGCCGTCGTACAGCTCCACGATAGCGCCGGCTGCCAGGTCCATGGGCAGCTTGACGTCGCCGGGATCGGGGCTCGGCCGGACGAACTTCCTCGAGATGCGTGCTGAGTCGGGGCCGCCGTCGAACCACTTCATGACGTACGAGTGGCCGTTGCCCCAGATCACCTCCCCGGCGCGCCACCCGCCCATGTTTGTGGCGGCCTCTGGGATCCACGCCTCCACCTTCATCCCTACCTTGATCCTCATGGCCGATCTTTCTCCCCTCGATCGATCACTTCGCCTCTCCTGTCTCCTGTTATTGAAGTTGTTGGACGCTGCAATGACGGAGAATTTTGCTCCTGGGAGTTCCACGCAGCGACCTATGTATCTCGGCGAGAGGGATACGAAGTCGGTACCAGACGCCGAATTCTAGGGCGACTCGATCGATCGAGTTGCCAGCCGCGGAGCGTACATGGATATGGAAAGGGTTCTTCAACTTGGAAACTGACACGGACTCCAACACGATCCCGGCGAAAACCTCACGGTTAATCCAACCATGGTGTAATCTGATCAGAAGAGAGGAGCCGGCGAGGCGGTTTTTAAAGAAAAATCGAACCTGGCCTTGAGTAGGACTCAGCGGGATGAGTCTGGGAGGAGGAGACTTGATAGATGTCGGCGGAAAGAACTCGCTGGCCGCCGGCGGCGGCCAGTCTAGGGCTTGTGGGACGGAAATCATAGTTTTACCAGCGGAATCGGATCCGTCGCCGTTCCACGTTCGAGTCCTACACGCAATGGGCGGCCGGATATTACCGGTTCCTGGTGCACGTACGCATAACCGTTTCGCTGAGACGGGGTATATTCGTAGTCACCATCATATTTATTTTCCAGTTGCTAAAAAGCAAACGGATGCTGGTTATCACGAACGAGCACACCAATCTCGTCCGTCCGATTTCACCTAATCCTTGCCACCTCGGACTCGATCTCTTGGAAATTCGTAAATGATGCATGCTATTCCGCGACGGGGGCATACAATTTGCAGGCTCACTTCCTCAAATATGCATTTTTTGGTTTGGAGAACTTGGGCACCTCCAAAACGTAAATTTTCACTTGGTTTGTTCTCGACGAAAGATAGAACTTGGAGTTTTGGACAACTGATAGGCTCCAGTGGCGCGGTAGGGAAAATTGTGGGATTTACAAATTTTGTATCTAAATCAACAATCCACGTCTCACCTACTTTTCAAGTGTCAGTTACGGTTCATGTTTGGACCGTTTGGAAGGATTGGATTTACCTATATGACATCGCTCCCGATGATTGGTGTGTTGCGCACTCCATCAAGCAGTGGAGGACGATGATAATCCATATGAGTGTCAATCAAGGAATGCCAGGGCTCCGCTTACTATGCTCGTCTCTTGGGAGATCTGGAAATACAGAAACGCCCATATCTACCAAAACCACTCGTGGACCTCCTTCATGCTTGTGACTAAAATCAAAGACGAGGTGGCTATATATGTGGTGCTTGGCCGGTGCGAAGGTCTTGAGTACTCCCTCCGTTCACTTTTATAATGCTTTTTTTTTGAAAATACGTATCTAGACATATTTAGTGTGTAGGTTCACTCATTTTGATCCATAGAAGTGAACAGAGGGAGTACTATAATATCGCGAGAGTAGGTTTTTGTGTTGGGTCTTTGCTTGGACCTTGTTTGTAAATGACATGTCTCTTATACCTTGTTTCAAATGTTGAGAGAGAGAGAGAGCAACAGGCAGATAGGTTGATCCTCATTTTGGTAATGTGGCGTGTCTGGAAACACTAGAATGACGTGATTTTCAACGTAACCTAGATGTCAGCAGCGCGGGTGGTGGAGCGCATAAAGAATGATGTGATGCAGTGGACGAAGGCGAGAATTCTACGTGGAGAGCTTTTTGAGGAAATGGCACAACTGCCAACGCGGTGGATCCACCACGTGTAGTTGTTTTGTTTTAGGGTGAGGGAGTGTAGCGTGTGTTGTGAAAGCCCATGTCAAACTTTTTTCTCATCTTGTCTTGCTCTTTCTATCTATAAAAGTGACACGTATTTCAGTGTTGTATTCTTGAAAAAACAAACAAACCAGGAAAGTTTGCGCAGTTAGTGACATATCTAGCCTCTTATTTGGAGAAATGTTTCGGAATTAAAAAGAAAACTGAAATATATCAGGGATGTAGACTTCCACATTTCCAATTCAAATAACCACCCACTGCCCCCTTTTCCTAGCATTTGGTCAATCTTTTTCTTCTTTCAAAATTGATGATACATGCAACTAACTGCTCTTTTAGCTCGAAACATACATTAGCTTCACTTCTTAAGCCCGTCCTTTATTCTTTCCCCAGCCGTGTTGCCGTCCTGTTTGGATACCGAGACGTACGACGCCTTGCCTACATGATCCGGGTCCTCCATGGCAGCCATCATGCGGGGCCCGTTCAAGCTCTGATCTGGTCCACTCTTCAGCGCCATCAGTCTCTCCTTCTTTAGCACAATCACGTCCACCTCTGCTTAAACACATCGCAAAAGCAAAAGATAATACGAGCATTATTAGTTGGAAAAGAAGAGAGCATCAAGAGCGACAAACAGATGACTTGTACGGGAACAGCGATTACAATCATCCTGATCGGCAGCACACGCTTATGTTTATCTGGATAACCAAGCGATAAATCTCGGCGTTGAACTGGGGCAGAGTAGGAATGTGTACATACCGGCCGGAGGGACAGGGGTGGTGGAGAGCGACCAGAGGAGGAGGCCGCAGAGCAGGACGACGACGGGGACGAGGTGGACGAGGGCGTGGGCGAGGTTGGCGCGGGAGGCGTCGAGCGCCTCCTTCTTGGCCGCGTCCGACGGCGGGTCGTACGTCGGCAGCTGGTCCACGTCCATCCCCGCATTCCCGCTCGGCCCGCCAGGCGACGACGCCGCCGCCGCCGATGCTGACGACAACGAAGAGGACGACAGATAGTAGCTTGACGACCGGTGCATCTAGATCGATCTCCGGCCGGCCTCTCTTCCTGGATCGCGAGCTTCGTGCCTGGCTGGCTTGGCTGCGGACGTCGGGAGATCCGCGCGTCGTTACCAATTGGCTTACGTGGTGGCTTCGTGTTTTGTGCATGCAGTTGGAAATTTCATGATCGGCTGTGCACGGTTGAAGCCCGCGTCTCGCGCCAGAGCTGCGATATAGTCCACCTACTTAGGGCCCGTTTGGTAGCTACGTATTCTTGAAGTATATTGATAATACTTCAGTTCTCTAAAATACTGAAGTATTGAATACTTTAATGCGTTTGGGTCCAACGAATATTGTGATTTACATACTTCATTATTTCAAGAAACTGCACTGATTTTGAAGTATGGAAAAAAGAGGTTCGGACCTCTTTTTCCAAAACTGAAGTATTCGTTGGCATGTAAATACTACAGTTTTACAATACTCGGTTTTAGAAAAACTTTGTTGCCAAACTAGGCCTATTCTTCTTCTTCGCTTCTAGCGAATTTACTTCCCTCTTTTCAGATAAATAAAATGTCTCAAAATGAAATATTTTTAGGAAACATATCTGACTGATATTATTTTATTAAGAAAAGAAGATTTCATAGTCATAAATGCGGAAATTTTAGGCGTCGGTTATCATGCTTACGGCATGTTGGATTCGGGAGCATAATAACGCGACCGTTTTCGACAATGCTCACCCTCCGTCCCTCCGTGCCCACCCTACTTGACAGATCAAAGCTTAGGCAAGGTGGTGGGCAAACAGGGGGCTCGGGGTCAAATTCGTTTCTAGCGAATTTACTCCTCTTTTTCTAGATAAATATAATGTTTTAAAATAAAATATTTTTAGGTAACTTTTCTGACTGATATTATTTATTAAGAAAAACAATATGAATATTTTTAATTTTTGAAAGGGGCAAAATATTTACCTTGTCATCTCCTATATTGGTTGTAATAACATTTTATGTATTATGAGAAAGAGGCTGGAGATTTTCTGGTCAGAGAGATGTGGCAATTCCAGAAAGTGCACTTTGCCTTGAGATCATCAATAAGAGTTGTCGCAACAGTGGAACACGGGTTCTCCTTTTGCTGCCAAAGTGGGTCCACCGCATGTGGGCCCACCATGAAGATGGACAAGGCCAAGGTACAAGACCCGCCCACCTACCTCACGGGAACCCGAAAACCTCGACATCGACGCCCAGACGGCTAAGGACTCAAGACCAGATGACCTTCCGGGGTCATCATCAACCCGAAGACCAAGACAGGACCCGCAAGGCAGAGTTCCCGGCAGGAGGCCAGGCGCTCTGACGGGTGCCTCTCCGTACAAGTGAAGGATAAGCGTGCCAGCCCACGCTGGAAGGATCGAGAAGACTTGGGCGCCAAGAAGACGAGGCGTCGAGTGACGTCACCAAGGAACAACGCCGGTAGGACCACCGAGGGGTTTTCCAGCCTAAAACTCCTCACGCTCCTTGCGTGACCACCTGTGGCGTCCCCTAGCCTATAAAGGGAGGGCCGAGGTCACCAAGGAGGAAGGATAGATCAGAACCTGAAGAAAGACTAGACAAGGGCTAAAGAGGCAGGCCGAGAGGTGATCTCCTATGGGTAAGGATCTGCTCGTTGTCTACCTCCAGCCATCCACTCTCTAGGGAACTCACCCGAGAACCACTTTGTAAGCTACACCATGGTGAACCCATCAATCCAGACTTGCAGAAGTAGGGCTATTAGCCTCGGGGCGGCCTGAAACTGGGTAACTCCCTGTGTCTCTGAGTCTGAGTTGTTCGTGTACATCGTCGGAGAGTGGAACTCTTTCCTCGTCACCCGGAAGCAGCATTCCAAAGCCTCCTTCGCGCCTCGTATCGAACCTAAAAAGGGTATCCTTTACCCCCGGTGTCTGTCCGCCGAGACACGACAAGAGCCTCATACACTTGTTCTTCATGTGTGATTTCAATCAGAATTTCTTGGAGCCTATCCCTTTAGCATTCTTTTTGTTGCGGGTAGTCCACCAATCCCTCATCAAGATTAGAACCAGCTCCCTCTTCTGAATTGGGAGCTTTTCGAGCATCTCGAACATTGCTAGTGGGTTCTGAACTGCGGCACAATTAAACTGACCATCGGCTCGACAGTCACGATAGGCGGAATGCCGTGCCAACCTAACCCTTATGAATTCCGACGTGGAACGTTGTCTTGTTCATGAAACTAGAAATCAGTTCCAAATGTTGAGAAGAAATAAATAATGGTAGAAAGCCTATATGCCTGGGAAGAGGTACCATATTTCAGGAAAGATCCGTTCTAGTTCTATATGAATACTTATGGGGGATAGGATAAAAATTGAAGTCAATATGATTCAAACAAGCGACGCATAATATATAAACTTCCCCATCAAGATTTGAAGCATATTGAAGACTCAAAGGTGAATATTTGAAGGATACCATAGATTCAAAGGATTAGGTTTTTCTTTTTTTCTAGGATAGCGACACTTACTTTACTTTGGATCGGAGGGAGTACTACAGTTCAAAAAAAAAATACTCATTAGTATAGGTCCATCGATCATTTACCAACCAACATGGCACGCCGGTAACACGCACAAAAACTGAAGCACCGCGTAGTGGCACCGCGTAGCCTATCCCACCGCGCCAGAAATCAAACGACCAACTCCGACCTCCTCCCACGCCACTTCTCGCCGGCGCGGCGTGGCACCGCGTAGCCTATCCCACCGCGCCACTGAGAGCCTCCCAATCCCGCATCCACCGCGCCACCGGGAGGGCACCCGTCTCCTGCCCCGACCTCCTGCAGGCAATCCCCGCCGACCGGACATCGGGACGCCGCCACGAGGGCCACAACTCCAGCCTCGACGGGCCGCCCCGTCGACCGGCCATGAGTGCGCCATCCTCCCCTGCTCCTCCTCGCGGCTACCTCCATCCTCCCCATAGGCCCGTCCGCCGCCAGATTCCTCACGCTCGTCTTCCTCCCTTGCTCTTCCTCGCGCGCACACTGGCCTGCCAGAGGGTCGAGGTCCTGCTGCTGCTCCCCTCATGGATTCCCGCCGGCGAAGGTTAAATTTCCGCGAGCTCCCCGACCTCGTGTAGTCCTGTGTGACGGGCCGGCACCGGTGGAGGAGGCTATGGACCTAGGAAAGCGATGGCAGGAGGAGGTGAGGTGGGAATGTGGGATAGAGGTGAAAAGCTGCCGGCCGCAAGCGACCATGGTCATGGGCACAATACTGAAGACTCTGAGTCTGAAGGGAGAACTCGCTTGCATTTTTTCAGAGAACTGTATCAGGTGTTCTATTCTTTAGCGCTTCTAGTGTTCAGCGTACGTGGGTTGTGGGCCGGTTGTAGTTGGGCTTAATCCCTGTGCTGCTGGTCGGAGGCCTGTGTAAAATCGCAACGGAAAATTAATTGTGTTCCGAGTTGCTCAGTTCCACCAATTTTTTGCGTAACTGCATGTAATAGTTGCTC
This sequence comes from Poa pratensis, assembly GCA_947311845.1. Taxonomy (NCBI): domain Eukaryota; kingdom Viridiplantae; phylum Streptophyta; class Magnoliopsida; order Poales; family Poaceae; genus Poa; species Poa pratensis. Next base: position 10,042,157 of record CAMZMU010000057.1, read on the forward strand.
CATTTTATCAATTTGTTGTCTAAAATATTTTATGCTTTTGCTTGTTCTCGATTAACCGAGAAATTGATTGGAGCTCGATCGATCTCCGCACGGCAAATTAAAAGGGGAGAGAGAGGCGGAGCTCCTCGTCGACGACGGCAACGACTGGAGCAAGACGCAACTAAAGTTGTTTCACCATGTACCAAAGTTGCTTTAAATTGTTGTGTAGTTGCGTTATCGCCCACCAAAGTTGTTTCGCCTCGGTTAAAAAATTGCTTCACCTTGTACCAAACTTGTTTTTTATTTCTTTGGAGTTGCCTCATCATTCACAAAATTTGTTTCGCTTTTGCGTGGAGTTGCGTCATCGTCCACCAAAGTTGTTTCGCCTGGGTTAAAAAATTGCTTCACCTTGTACCACACTTGCTTTTTATTTCTTTGGAATTGCCTCATCAGTCACGAAAGTTGTTTCGCTTTTGCGTGTAGTTGCGTCATCGCCCACCAAAGTTGTTTCGCCTAGGTTAAAAAATTGCTTCACCTTGTACCAGACTTGCTTTTTAGTTCTTTGGAGTTGCCTCATCACTCACGAAAGTTGTTTCGCTTTTGCGTGGAGTTGCGTCATCGCCCACCAAAGTTGTTTCTCCTTGGCTAAAAAATTGCTTAACCTTGTACCAAACTTGCTTTTTATTTCTTGGGAGTTGCCTCATCACTCACGAAAGTTGTTTCGCTTTTGCATGTAGTTGCGTCATCGCCCACTAAAGTTGTTTCGCCTCGGTTGAAAAATTGCTTCACCTTGTACCAAACTTGCTTTTTAGTTCTTTGGAGTTGCCTCATCACTCACGAAAGTTGTTTCGCTTTTGCGTGTAGTTGCGTTATCGCCCACCAAAGTTGTTTTGCCTCGGTTAAAAAATTGCTTTACCTTGTACCAAACTTGTTTTTTATTTCTTTGGAGTTGCCTCATCACTCACGAAAGTTGTTTCGCTTTTGGTGTGTTCTTAAGATTGCTGACATGTCTGTTGTATTTATTTTGTGTAGGATATAAGGAATAGGGCTTCACCTTACAGGGTTGCATCTGTGAATGAAGGCCTAGTAGGTAAACAGAAGATCGTTATTATAGAGAAGAAAACATATAGAAGAAACTTGCATGTGAAAAATGCAACAACTACACTTGACCTGCAAGCAACTACCCATGCATGCTTAGATTCTCTTTTATATTAGCAGTGATTCACTATCATTACTGGAAAAAAAAACATATGGGTAGGAGCAACTATCCAGGTTATGTGCAGCAACTAGGCATTGTAAGGCAGGAACTAGCATCAGTATTACTGATTCAGTAAAGTGTGGTAACAAAACCATGCGGGTCAAAGGTTAAATTTTGCATGTAGCTAGTATGTAGCAACTAGAAACTGTGAGAAAAGCAACTACCATTATGAAGTTCAGCAACAAAATATGTTATAGGAAGCAACAAAATATTCCTAACTAAAGCAATATAACAGCAACTACCCATGCATGCTTAGATTCTCTTTATATTAGCAGCGCTTCACTATCATTATTATTGTAAAAACCAATCAATTTACAACCGAGGGTGGGATGGGGGCATGCAGAGATGGGGATGCCTACACTCCAGACAATGGGGACCTTCGCCGGAGGATGTGCTCCTGAGTGGCGTGATCCGCAAGGAGGGAAGGGGGCGACGGGCCTTGGTGGCTAGCAGAAGGTCGCTGCACGCGGAGGTAGTGACGTGCGCGCCCGGGTGGCCGCTAAAGGGAACCCATCACCGAAGTTGCTTACTACTGTTGTGAAGTTTCCTCAAACACACCAAAGTTGTTTCGTTAAAGTATCTTTTATTTGTTGTGGAGTTGCTTACCGTTGTTCCAAAGTTGCCTCATCGCACAACAAATTGCCAACCGTTATTGTGAAGTTGCTTCAACGCGCACCAAAATTGGTTCGCCTCGTATCAAATTTGTTTCCGGTTGTTCTGAAGTTGCTTACGGCTGTTTGTGAAATTGTCTCAATGCACACCAGAGTTGTTTCGCCTCGTATCAAAGTTTCTTACCATTGTTCTGGATTTGTTATCCGGTGTTCTGAAATTGTTTCATCGCACACCAAAGTTGCTTACCGTTGTTGTGAAATTGTTTCAACGCGGTAGGAAACTTCGCAATAGCAGATAAACAACTTTGACATCTGGAGTACGCAATTTCGCAAAATCAATAAACAATTTTGGTGCGCAACAAAGCAACTTGGTCATCTGCGGTAGGCAACTTCGCAATAGCAGTAAGAAACTTTGGTTCACGACGAATCAACTTGGTCATCTACGATAGGCAACTTCATGATAGCAATACCCACCTTCCCCTGCGTCATCGAGGTGGGCCTTCAACAACAACGTCGTTGTCTCCTCTTTACCGTACGTCTAAACTCCTACTTTGGAACATCACCGGCGCCTGGACATGACTTTCGCCGGTGGTTTGGTCCGGGAGGGCAAAGTTTTGAGGCGAAGAAACATCACAATATCGTTAGGCAAATTCACAACAAATAAAAGCAAATTTGGTATGACGCGATGCAACTTTGGTGTGTGATTAAACAACATCACATATCGGTACACAACTTCACAATAATTAAAATCAACTTTGCTATGATGCACAACAATTTTGGTGTGCCATGAAGCAACATCTGTGTAGCGTTATGCAACAATCTGACAAAATAAACATCAATTCGGTCACATGTTGAGCTGAGTTCCAACTATCCCAGTCTTTTCTCTCTCCTAGTCTCACGTATAGCTCAAACAGAGCCCATATGCAACTTTGGTTGACTTTCCCGAAGGCCCACTTAAGGTCCTTTTCATACTACGCACTCTCCCTAAAAAAAGAAACAGGAAAACCACGGCCGCGCACAAGGGTGTGCCGGATAGCTGCTTCAAACGCTCACACGCCAGGTCCCAGGTATACGTCGCTTTCGTTTCCTACGTGGCAACCATTAATTGTGGGCGTTCGAGTCTACCGTCGGGCGCCCGGGCGCCCGCTAGACACGTCCAATGAAAATATCACCACATGAGGTTACGTGTTAGCTCTGAACTTTCAAAGATACAGCGGTGATTAAATAAAGCTTGAACATATAGCAACTACAATTGACTCACATCGAAATAAATATGCAAGTAGTACACTTGATCAGTTATCAGCAACTCAAACTTATCTGAGATGGAAGAAAATAAATTTGTGAATCAAAGGTTCATGTGCCAAGTTTCTGAACAAAGGTCTGTAGTACTCCCTCCGTTTTTTAATATAAGATGTTTTAGCATTTGTCTACATGCACATGTACACAAATGTATGTAGACATGTTTTAGTGTGTATGTTCACTTACTTTAGAATGTATCTAGACAACATGTGCAACACCTAAAACATCTTATATTAAAAAACGGAGGGAGTAGATAGCAGAGTGATAAACCGCAAGTGAATGACAAATGGCCTCAGCTTACCAGGATGAAAAGATGTGGGCTTGACAACAAAAGCAGACTTATCCAAAGGCGGCCAGTGTTATGTGAATTTACATTTTCGTCTGAACTGATGGCACAGATTGTACCAAGGACTAAATTTCACCATGCCATATTTTTGTAGAAAAAAAGCAGTAATCACAGGATCCATGGAGAAACTCAGTACCGACTATAGTTAGTTACGAGGAATAAACCTAGACTCTCTCTAATCTTTGTTACTCCCTCCGTTCACTAATGTAAGGCATGTTAGCTATTTCAATATTGACTACATACATGCTAAAATGAGTGAACATAATGCTAAAATGAGTGAACATACATACTAAAATATGTCTAGATACACATATGTATCAAGAAAAATCTAAAATGTCTTATACTCCCTCCGTTTTTTAATATAAGATGTTTTAGGTGGTACACATGTTGTCTATATGCACACTAAAATGAGTGAACATGCACACAAAAATGTGTCTACATACATTTGTGTGCATGTGCATGTGGACAAAAGTTAAAACATTTTATATTAAAAAACGGAGGGAGTATTAGTGAATGGAGGGAGTAATAGATTGTGGCCCATATGTTGTACAAATGTGCGAGGTACAATACAACATGATATCAAACATGAGCAACATCATCTACCAGAAAATCCCAGATTGACGAACCATTTGCAACTTGGCATCTTGCAGAACTAGCAAGAAAACCATCTGAATGTTGAACTTCTAAGAAATCAAGTTAAGCTTTTGTAAGCAGCCTTAGTTTCCTGTCATGCTTTATCATCGAACTTACAGTCTCTATGACCAACACAGTCTGCAAAAGAATGACAAACAAGAATTTAAAATGAAGATGCAAAAAGGTCATGCATAATTTTAGAGTATCTCTTTGTGACCAACAGTCTATATAATACAATCAGTCAACATTTCTAGAGAAGTCAGAAAAAACAAGTAGTTTAGCTGAGATGTTTCCTGTAAGAATTGCCAAGACTTGAACAATGGATGCATGCTCACAAAGGATAGTTACCTGTAGACAGGTATAAGCCAAACCGGTCGCAAAGTAGAAATTTGCGTTACCAGTACCCTGTAAACATAGTCATGTTAGTAACAGTAGCTACATGTGTAGAGGATGGGAATGAGGGAGGAGGGAGAGAGAGACCCTCCAGATCCATAGGTTGTGCATGACAGGGCTAAGGAGAGAGACTCCAATATATCCAGAAAACAAGAAGAATGTGAACTGCATCTCTGCAAGATGGAAAGTTAAAGCATTAACTTCTTAGAATATTAGACAGTAATTCAAAAAAATTGATACGACATTCTAGCTACCTGCTAATTCGTTGGCAAATAGCCCCAGAAGTCCTAGATATAGAGCTGAATCTCCCGCCTTCCAGAATCAATGGATTTAGGAATAAAAACAGAGAGCAAAACATGAAATAGGAAATAAAACATTAACCTGTGCAGCCGAGGGATTAAGTTCATCGGAGATAGCACATAAAATATACTCACCGAGGGATAAGATTTCAACATTGCGACGATTTTGTGTAGACGAAGGCAAGGAAGCACGGTCGATGCTTCAAACGGATAGCCAGCGGCAAGATCATAAAGATAATGTTCATATTGAAGACTATAAGAAAGAAGCTTCTGAAGAAGTCGAAGACTTCGGCAAAGAAATACCTGCATTAGTTCTCAAACGAATGAGATCAGTCAAATTATACTTCGGTTCTAATTACACTTTTTTACCAACTTACCATAACACACCAATATTTGGTGATAAAGCATTCACTGTAAGGATAAAACCATATGTCCTGCAAATTGAACAGAACAAGTCAATACACCTACTCTGTCTTTGTTTTGTGAAACATCGAATACTGACTGCATCTACACGGCCATAATGTGTCTTCGTATTGTCGATATCCTAACTAAGAAACAGTCACTATATGAATAAATACCTCTATTATAAATGAATAGGTGTATCATATAGTTGTAGCAACTGCTTTTTCTCTAAAAAAGAAATGAGATTCTAGGTTGTGAAGCAAAACTACGCATACGGTAACAGATAAAAGCCAGTCAATTGCAAACTAAAACGACTTTGACGAAATGAGGCCAAAGAACCAAGTTGACATGTAGGCGAAAATGCTGATTAGTGTAAGCAAATATCCAAAACTGAATTCATAAACAAGAGTTGTATTCATTTCTCCCTTAAGAGTTTATTTTGAATGGGGTGAGTCATAACTGAAACTATTACACACTTTCACATGAATGTCATGGCTACAAATGAAAAAGAAAATGGGCAAGCATCTTACTTTTCAAACATCTCATGAAGGCCACCCACATTATTCAGAATAATGATGTTCAATAACAGCACATAACATGACCAGATAAACAGCCACAATATGAAGTGGAGTACTGGTTTCCGTGAGAATTGTCCAAAACCTCTTTGGCTAGTACCTTTTCCATCATCTGACGTGTCAATTTTACTGGCACTCGAGCCTCTTTGAAGAAATACTTTAGGTGGTGGAATATCTGGACCATAACCCAATAAAAGAGTAACCTAAAAACTGATAGTTAGAGATCAGCATTGCAGATAAATGGCACGCACGAATGAATATAGAAACCAAATGGTTGTGGCACATACCGGTAGAATTAGAATTGCAGGATAAAGAGAAAGATGTGTTGCCATAACATATCCAAAGGCAGCAAGCGGCGCAAGACCTACAAATTGTAAGGATGTTTTAACTAGCATCAGACATGGGCAATCTTCACTAAATGTTACAAACTGACAGTACCAAATAAAAGGCTGTGGAACAAAAGCAAAACAAGAGATAAAACAGCTAGTTTTAAGTAACATAAGAATATTAACTTGCATTAGAAAACAGCGAAGGCAAGCACAGCGAGTTCCACTTACGTGAATAGGCTCCATATATCATTATCACAACCATTAAATTCTCAATTGGTGATGTACATGAACCCACACAGGTGATTATTGTCCAAGGGCTCCACAAATATATTAGAGAAGCAGTATCTCCCGCGCTTACATTCACTGCAAGTATCAATAAAAATGATAAGCAGCAGTACAACAAGTAGTAAGGAATCAATAGATGGAACATCTGATTAAAAGGGAGCAATGTTTCTTCATCCACACCTTTCCAGACTAGGCGGTACTATTTTATTTTTGGCTTACCAATAACAAAATTAGCACTTTCAGTAAAGCAGAGGAATATATACCTTAAATTCCATGAGTCAAATCTATGACTTCTTTTAGATTCCTTGTAAAGGAAAAGTCGCAAAAGTGGGTTTCCTCCTTTCAGCAAACATCAAAGTTCAGAATGACAACCACTACTTTTATATGAATAAAACATCTCTAAGTTTTCACTTTTGCAGCTTATATGTTACCAGTATACAAAATTCAGAATCTTCTATGTTGTGAGGAGCTATGTGTGATAGCTACTAAAACAAATAGAGAGTAGTGCCAAGCAAAAGGTCAATTAGCTCTCAAGATTCAATAAAGCACATCTGAAGTATAAAGTCAACTACATTGACTCACCTGAAGCGTTTACTGATGTCGTGAGGTCAAGAGACTTCAAGCTTTTGTTGCAAGCCCTTTCGTGTGCGCCCAGTTGATCGAATAAGCATAGCAGCTATAAAATCTACAGCCACAAAACCAAACTGTGTGGTAATATAATTTACATGACTGCCAGCAAAATGCATAACTCCTGGAAAATATTTAAGGTTACATATTTTCTGTTTGAATGATAACATAGCAAGGGAAAAAACATAAGCAAAGCCTGTTGAAACTTTTTTTTCTATGAAAATCAGGTAGACATGAACAAGTTGCCATTCTTAGACAAATAGATACTGGTTTAAACGATAAGGTATATACGAACTTATTTACCTGCAATATACATGGGCATAGTGTCCATCGGACCTGCGACACCATGGAGTGTTAGAATGCTAGCATCTCATATGATGATGTGATCAAATGAAGAGGCATAGCAACTGTGTGAAATTGAATAAACGATCACAGAAGCATCAAAACGAAGGGACCAATCACCTTTTGCTGGTTAATGGACCAAGAACCGATAGCAGCAAAGGAGAACCATGATACATCGAACCTGAAAGACAGATCATTCATCAGGGTGGATCATCCCTTACAAGTTTGTACGGTAACATATCGACATTACATAGAGCCAAATAAAAAATATCACTGCTGAACCATCTTTATATATACAAGTTGCTGGGACTCTAGCATTTTCATTGGTCCACCTATCGGTAGTTCAGCTGTCAGATTTCTGGTTTAGCCAATTAAAGCTGTCTGATCAGGCCTAACAATTGGTAAGTTTTAGACCAAGCATAATTGATTATAAAAAAATCCCAAGCACAATCAGACGGGCTTAAGAACATGGGTTGTGAATGGGCCAACGAGGAGGATTCAAAAGGCATGGGATGAATTTTGATGGGCTGAAATAAGGAGGCATGGTTGTAATGTCAGGCTGCCATCTAAAATTATATGGCAGATTACAGTCCACAACATCTATCAATACAATATAAATATGATTTTTTTCTAAAACGAATAATACCAATATGGAATGGGATAAGTACATATTTGTTTCTATTACAAGATGATCTATTACAAGATGAAACACATTGTTGATTTGGGGAGAGATTTCTGGATAGGCAGGTCCCTTGGACCTCCACCACCCTCCAATATATAGCTCTACTTAGGCTTACATCTTCACTCATACACTAGAATATTCTAGACTCTAGTAGGACACTACTACTGTACTAACACAGACTCGCACAATGGAATTGGAGAGCCCTTCTTCTTATAGCGTGGGTAAGTGATCAATAGAGACAAAAATCACACCTATTGGATCCATCCTGATATGATTGGGTGATTGCACGTTATTAACAGTTAGAGCTACACCTTGGATCGCACAATGGAGGGGAGAGTTGTCTAGTGTAATGTAACTGCAACAAGCATCTGGGCTTCTGATGCTAAGTAGGCTATCTCATCCTATTTCATCCATTACAAGGAATCAGTAGTTCAGTACTCAAGTTATAACGTTATTAAGTGGCGCTTATCAGTATTCAGTAGAAACCCAGTCAAACATTTTAATAACTGCTCAGGAAATAAATGGGACAGTTGGTTACACTTGGTTGAACGGTTGATGCTGGTTACTCTGTCGGATGAACAAGACATCTTCGTGTTGAGATTAACTAATTCGGGGAAATTTACTGTCAAATCAATGTATTTAGATCTTTTGAATGGTCACACGAGATTTCTAAAGAAATACATTTGGAAAATTAAAGTGCCACTGAAAATCAAGATTTTTATGTGGTTTGTATATCGTAAGGAAATTCTAACAAAAGATAATCTTGCCAAAAGAAATTGGAATGGGAATAAGAGTTGTTGTTTTTGTGATAAAGATGAATCTATACGACACCTCTTTTTTAATGTCCACTTGCCAGAATAGTTTGGAGAGTCGTACAAATGTCTTTTAATCTAGCACCCCTGAAGAATGTAGCGGATTGTTTTGGGAGTTGGCTGAATGGGATTGCAAAGAAAGACTTAAAATCTATTCGGGTGGGAGTGTGTGCTGTTATGTGGGCAATTTGGAATGTGCGTAATGATTTTGTCTTTAACAAGCCAAAGAAACCATCTTTTTTGTAGGTTATTCCGCTGATTACTCATTGGATCCGTACGTGGTCTTATCTCCAACCAGTGGAGCAAAGACATGCAATGGATTTTGGGTGCAACACATTGGAGACGGTCGCCAAGGATTTATACAACCAATCAGGCTGGTGTTTTGAGAAGAGGATTACGCTATGAAGAATAATTTATGTCTTAGTTTCTTTCGTTGGTTGATACATGTCTCGACCTTGTGCGACCCGTGAACTGTAATGCGTGCAAACTCTTGAATAAATCAATAAAGCAGCCATATGCATCACTTTGATGCAGAGGCTGGGGCAAGCCTCCATTTCTAAAAAAAAAAACTACTGTACCTAATAAAAATACCACCACGGATCCGACTATCCTGGCCTCAAAAGTTTGTTCGTTCAGACACAAATGTGAAGTGCTAAAATTTAGCAAAGCTAATTTAAGGAGGGGAGGTGCATAACCTACCGGAATAGGGGGACATGGATGCCTGCTTCAGCCAGTAGCCTTCTGCCACTGCAACATACACAGAAGGCAAAGGAGAGGTCCAGTTACGGCGAAATCACATGAGGAGCTGGGGTCCGGAGGGGAAGGATCGAGAGTGAGGAGGTGCTTACGTCGGCGGAGGGATGTGAGGGGGGTGGAGACCTCCGGGCGGGAGGAAAGGTGGAGGTCGCCGCCGAAGAGCACCAGAACGAAGCGGAACCCGACGGCCGCCGCGGCCATCGGCCAGTAGTGTCGAATCGCCATTGCCGCCGATGCAGCTCCGATCTGAGCAGACCCATCTTCTCGGCAGTGACCGGAGCAGTTTCTGACAGTGGCTGGTCTGCTTGCACCAACACAGCCCAAGCCGGCGGATGGGGAAGTTGGGCAACCGGGAGGCGGTGATGCGGGTCGACGAACGGGAGGTCGACGTAGGCGGCCGGAGCAGGTGCTGGAGGAGGAGGTTAGGGCAGATCGGCCGTTATAAGAGTATCTCTTGACCCTAAAATGCTGCACTAAAAACTCGCGTTTTGTGCTGTTTTCGGTTTCAATTTGCTTGGCGCAGAATAGAGACTGCAAATGGAACTGTATTTTTAAAAAAAAATCATTCTTGCAAACAAACGCCGGTACAGCAAACGGTGATCACCGGAGAACGAAAATGAAACCCTAGCTACACCTAACCCTAACCCTACCCGGGGGCGGCGGCCACACAGCGGCGGCTCGGCGCCGCTCATTTCTCGTCAGAGACGCGGTTTAGTGAGCAACATTGTTCAATGTCTGTACTATGTCAAAGCTGCGTATCTGTGTATTATCTGAATGTTGATCTCAATAGTTTGCGATATCGCATTTCTCAGCAGCGCGCTGATCTTCCCATCTAGAGTTGAGAACAAAAATGTGTTGAGATGCCATGAACTAACTAGTGGAGTAGAAGAGGTTCCTGAGCTGCACGGCACAGTTTACTGGAGCTAACCAGTTACCAGGGGGCTTTCGCTTTAGCCTGTTGAAGGTGGGTTTCAGTGTCTGGCTGTCTGCCTAGCGCTGGATTCAAATGGCAGCAGCAGCTTCTTCATCTGTGTGCAGAAGTCGTCGTCGTCAATGATGAGCTTGTCCTACTTCTCAGAGATGCTGGGGGACGCCTTCTCCTTCGACTGGCTCGGAGCTTCTTCTCTTCAGGTTGGCTCAGGAGCTTGTCTCTCGGAGCTCGAAGCGATGATGTCTGTGGCTCGCTAAACGCATGAATATGGTCAACCTCTCTAGCCTTCTCATTTCTCTGGACCCTGCAGTGCTGGTATTTGTGGTTCACCGAAAAAGTCGAGGTAGCTAGCATCCTTCTCAGCATAGGAAATCGACCTGCAAAATGATAACACGGTACAGTACAGTTTCTGATCCAGATCACCTCTCGAATAAGGAAAAAAAACTCTTGACTGTTTTCGCATAAGGAAATGGCGTGTAAAAGCCTGCTAGGAATAATTCAATTCCCGCTGACTTCTGAAGTGGCTACCAGTACATCGTGTGTCTCATGTTAAGCTTCAGCAATTGCATCAGGAAATTAGGAAGGCTGCTAGGACTATGGACATGGAGCAAACCAGGGCCAAAATGAAAGTGAGGCTAGATACTAATCCTGCGTGCGCTCCGTCTCCGCAGGGCACACGCCACACGGCTTTCTCCACAGGCGCGGTGTCGAGATTCTTCAAGACCCATACGCAGGAATCGGGATGGGTGTCCTTTTTCCTGTAACGGAGGAGCAGGTCTGGGCTGCCAAACTCAACCGTGCCATATCCACTGGAACCGAGAGGCTGCAAATAAATATGGCCGTCAGTAGTCCACTAGGGGTTTCTTCATAAGTGTTGTGAAAGTTTCTTGGAACCGAGAGACCAAGTGAAATTGATTATAAAGACATGGTATATCTAAAATAGGAGTAGATTATAGAAATATTAAACATGATGATGAGTACTAATTTGCTAAGAGTGGGTTTACCAAATAGCCTGCCACGAGTTATATTAGAATTCAGAAACATAATGATTCAGCAAATACGAGCCACATTTTTAAAAAAAAACCCCGCAATTGTTTATGCTAAATCTACATATGAGAAGTTGACCATGATAAGACCTAAAAAGAGACTAGATATAGATCTAAAACTACAAGTCCAACTGCCTTGTACATCCATCCACCTTCCAGAACAAATGAGGAGTACCAGAAGATAAACAGCCATGTCACTTTTCCATAACACCATGTGCATTTCAGGCATGGCTTCAGCAAGGTAGAACATGGAAATGGAGGGTGGGTGCAGTGACCAGTGACACAGATTTAGCTTCCTTCATTATTCTCTTCTTATTCCACAAAATACCCACCGATTTTTCCAACACACTTAAGAGCATTTCAGGTGCAAAGATTCCATTATATATCTAAAAGTTAGTCTTTCCTAAAAAATTAAATCAAACTCGCTCCTATTTCCTAGAGCGAGTTTGATTTAATTTTCTAGGAAAGACTAACTTTTAGATAAATGTTACACGGCGCAGCCGGGCTGCGAGACATCATACCGACGACCTGGGATGTCCATTGATGTATTTTTAGGTTTTGCTAGTCCTCTTTGGAGGCTTGCTCTGTTGTAAACACTCTCCTACCTTTTCAATAAAATGAAACGCAAAGTCTTTTTGCGTTTTCTCGAGAAAAAAAACATAAGAATGCAGTGTCCCTTGTTTCACCCAATCTGTTGATACAAAACTTTGTGATATTTAGGTAACCAGGGGTCCACAGTCTGGGAAAATCGTGAACCCAGCCTACAGAGATGGAAGCTTACACGCGCAAATATATGATGAACAGTGATTTTACGCAACTTAGTTATTTAGGAATGAAACGCAAGGTTTTTCTTTTTGATTTCCCCTTCTCTTGATTGACTGTAGGAAATTTAGGAATGAAAATCTTTTTGGCAGGAAAATAGGCAATCCTTTGCAGGTTAAGCATGCAGCAACGGCAACTTCCCAAAGTCAGGTGCTCTCTTCAATTTCGTACTGTCAATCTTCAGAAGTCAGCACCTCAACGACCTCATAAAGTAGCCAGTGTTCCTCCATGTGGGGAAACAATTAGGTCTGATCTTATTGCAGGTGCAAAAAGAATCTCTGACGCTTCATGGAAGAATAGGAAAATCCCAGGACGCACAGGTACAGAGGCTAGAGGCATTGGCCTCTTCATCCAGCACAACACTGCCAACTGCAGCATCATGATCCAGGCGTCGTGGCCTCAAGTACCCTCCCCTCTTCAGACAGAAACTACAGCTCTGCCCTTGCAGCAAAGGCTGCAAAACTGATCCATCTGCAGCTGGTCACCTTCCTCATAGATAACCTCTCTCTGGCAAGAGCAGCAGCAAGTACATCTATCCGATCAGATAAAGTGCTATGGGAAATCAGAGAAACATCAGAGAAACTATGGCCCCTTTCTTCCAGGTTACTCAACAACTTCATGCAGTATTTATCACATTTCCAGATATCTCAATGGAGTAGCCCATGATTGCGCTCACCAGGCTTCGTCAGCGACTGTCTTTAGGTGTAACAATTTAGCTCATTGGAGTAGTCACTGTCCTTTCTCTGATGTTTTCTCAATCACCGCTCTTGATGGCTATGTACTTCACTTTGTATACTGTACATGAGCTGAAATGTAAATTTGGCGCCTCCGGCTCCTCCTCTTTTAAAAAAGAAGATTGCCTGTGCAGTTGAAGAGTTATTTTTGCCACGGTTCGGTTCATCAGAAATTTCAGTTTGCCAGATATAGTCCATCCCCCATACTATCCACTAGCTTCAATATTCTTCTCGGCTCTTTTAGAAACCTTTAATGGTAGGATGATCAAGAGTTGATCCATAACTTTACCATAAATAAAAGGATACAAGTGATGTGACCAAAAGCGAAACTAAACAGAAATTGCTAAATTTTCAAGATTTTTTGCTGATCTCCAATCAATATTTATAAGTTGCATGGTCTGCAATTAATTATGATAAGCATGTATTATTTGCCATTTTTGTGCATCAAGGCGCTAACCTGACCTAGAATAAGTGTTTCCTACGTTATCAGGATGCATTGTTCAATGTCCAACAGGGGAAATAATATGCATGTAACCGCCAAAACGTTGTTGAATATTTTAAGGATTCACATAACTCATTATCTCAAATTGAGAAGGCAAACAAGAGTGATATCTCTCCTATTAACACTTGCTATATTATAAGCATGTGTATCGACAGACCGCATGAAGTATATGAATCAAGCTGACAGTCTGTTACCACACATGGATTATTTCAAAATTAGAAACTTACCGGGTATCTAGCATGGAGAGGAAGCTCTACTACAAGGTTACAGTCCATTGATGTGGTTGGCTTGAGATCAAAATGAATTTCAACAGCTGACCGGTTGGACAGAGCTGAGGGTAGTTCAAGGTTTGTGTCTCCAAAAACAGCAACATCGAGGAAAACTGCAAGATAAAAAGGAAATTAACATGATGTAAATGAGTGGTAATGTAGTTAACTTGCCAGCTCAAAGTTCAGTTTCACCTTTCCGCTCAACAAAATGCTGTAGCTCAAATGGGTCAGCAAATACCCCACTTGGGAGCGTTTCAATTATCGCCAGGTTGGCATCATAACCATCAAGGACTTTTACCACATCATTTTCGCAGTTACCAAATTTCAGTGAATAGACTAAACGGCGGTGGGAACCTTCACCGACCAGTTGCCGATGCACTTCTGAATGCGCAGGCACATCAAGGTCATCAGCAAGTCCTTTACACAAGTCAGCAAAATCAGGTACTTCAGTTAAGCCACGATGTTGAGCAAACTGTCCCATCAAGGTGTCGAGATATGCATCAGTAATGTACGTCCTAGAGCAAGGCATACAATCGACAGATTTCTTGCTGTTGTCTACCTGTTCAGAACCGGAACTAATACTTGTTAGCAAGATATCAAATTGGAGCAGAAGCGCACCAAAATTCAAAGTAGTACCTAAATGTATGGCATATCCTAATGCGCAGACAATTTGACGTAATAGAAGTGAAAAACAAGGTACAGTGATTTAATTAGTACCAGATCACTGAGTGATCAAATGCAAACTAATGTGGGCCAAATGAGTCAAAGGCTCTGAAAAGGTAGTCTAACATGGGATGGCTGCACAAATCCTACCGAGTTTTGTAAATACGCTACATTACAAGATGATAAACAAGATATCAGCAGAACGGGGCCTCCATAGATTAAGTTTTACCGCTAACCTTACCAGTGATTTTTCTGCATTCTATCTGAATTATCCATAGCAATATAGCATGGAAGCAACATCAGTTACGAACTTTTTTTGAACCGAAAAACAACAAATATCCTATCGAAAAAATCCAGTCCGCCCACACGCACCTGCGCAGGCACTGAAGACGCACCGGAGACCCAGGCGGCGGCGAAAAAACGCCACGGCGAGCAAGCACGGCCGCATCCTCACGGCCATGGCTTCGAACAGCGGCGCGCCCGGTCTCCACTCGTCACTTCGCCGTCGTTTGGCTGGTCGGAAGTGGAGCCGCGCAGCTCCGGCCTGTGTGTAGTCACCGCCCGTGGCGGTCTGTAGTCGCCGGAGTGGCCGCGCCGCCCGTGGTCGGGGATTTGATCTGATCGATCGATTGGGTTGGTTCGGTCCAGACAGACGGGCAGAGAGAAGTGTCAGAGAATTTACAAGATTGCCACAGGAGTACTTTGGTCTTTTCGTGGGAAAATTAGAGCTGAAAAAAATTCAGAATAAACTTAGACAAGAAATAGGCAACTGACAAAGAAGCCAATGGAACATAAGCCGAATGATCAAATGCGAACTAATGTGCAACAAAAGATTCCCGCTGCTGCAGCTCCTATTATTCAAGACATTTTGCATCCAGGCATCCTCGTTCTCCAAAGTAGAATTTTGTCATATTCCTAGAACTGCTAATTTTGTTGCTCATACTTTAGCCCAGGAATGTGGTACTCAGACAAGTCTGTGGTTTGAGGATCCGCCTAGCTTTATTTTACCTCTGTTAATTGACGATGTAAGTGTAATTTGATCTAATAAAGTTTTACCCCTAAAAAAAAAGATTCCCCGCTGCTGCGCCGTGTAACATTTAATTATGTGTTACCAAACAAACAACAAGAGATTGAATTTGAACACAAATCTAATCGTACGGATTCTATGTCACACAACCACGTATAACAACATTAGTTGTTCATCAGGGGGAAGTTCACGTTGGATCATACTACTTTTCAGTGGCAATTCATGCAATTTTTGTTCAGTGACACAGTTACATGTCTATGGGTATTCCCGCAAAAATGTGCCGGGACACCCAATATATATTACATGGAAATATCGAAAAATAGAACTATATACACGTTTTTCCTTGCGACAATGTTACACTAAAAAGCGCTTCCGAGATCCGGTTAGCCAAATGACGACGATTTCATGTTGCCACAACGACACGAGAAGTATGAGCAGAGGAGCAGTACTTCAGTTATTCAGGGCCTAGTGCAAGCTCCTCATTCTAGCAGCAGCTGTTCCAACTCATCAAAGCCCTCGTTTTCATCATGGAATTCTCCTGATTCGTCGTCCCCAACCACCGTCAGTTCATCATGGGGAGATACACCGGTTGTTTGGTAGAACTCTTCCTTCTGGGTATCCCACTCTTTGACGATTTCCTCTACCTTGTCACCCAGCAGTTTGTCATTCTGAAAGATGTGCTCAACATCTTCCGCATCAACACTTTGGCTTGCCTCTGTCAAGGTAAAAAGAATGGCAGAAGGATAGCGGTATGGTCAATGATAAATTCAAGGCTGATAAAATTTCAGAACATAATATAAGATGATGACAACAGATAACCACCTGTGAACGCTAATTCTTTGGCTTTAGCATAGTCCATTGACAATTTCTTGATGTTATCAACTTCAAGCTCCACACCCTAGATGCAGATTGACGTGTCAGTAACAGAAAAGAACATGAGTATCATGGCTAATAACATAGAAATTCTTAACTATTAATTGGAATGGTTACAGCATGCACGAACCACTAACATTGTCAGAACAGAGCGGATAGGCACGGAGGTGAAATAAAAATAAATGATAACATTAACCCTATGTGGCAATGCCCCGAAGTGTGTTAAATGAAACTAAAAAGAGGGCATGAAAGGAAATAGAAGCAATGATATATGTAAAGCGATTAAACTTACCAAGTCTCTGTGTGTGTAACTTCCTAGTTGAGTATTTGCAAACAACCTGAAAGCATAACATTCAGAATATTAGCAAGTAATAAGTAATGTGTTGTTGTTCGCGCAGAAAGAACAAGGCGAATGAACAGCTTACTACCCTGCAAGAAGAAAACACATATGCTAATGATGAAGAGCAGGCAGATGGTAGAGAAGAAAGTCCACATACTTGTCACAGGCAAATTTCACCCGTTTATTCTGGAAGGCATTCAATTCATCAACCTGCTTGGCCCCATGGTCACCAAGCAAATTGATGAACCCAAACAAAAACATGCCTTTATCTAGCATCCTTTTGACAAGTGCTGGTATGAGACCAAGTCCACTCTGCTTAGTCTCAACGACAAACTCCTTGAGTTTCTTGGACTCCTCTGATGCAATCACATGTTCAGTGCATTGATCTTGAAACTCCAATAAGCCTTAAATTAGTAACTAAATATATAACCTTACCAAGAGACAGATAAATTTTAAAGCGTGGCTTGTATGGTTGGCACTCATAAAGACAGTAGAGGCAGTACAGCCCAGCCAACCTTTGAAATACAGAACTTTGGGAAGTCATATGGCCTATATACACAAGATAGGGAAGATGCATCAGCAGTGAGTGTTGCAAAAAAGATCATCTGTGGTTGAAGAGCCAATTTTCAGGAAACCATAGCCTACCGATACAATGCAAAAAGAGTGACTGCATGAAAACACCAGAGTTTGTCTTGGGTCTGCCTTCATAGATGTAAGAGAACTTCTTGGCCATCCACACTCTCTTGAAATCGGTGAATGACGTGCAGTTTTCCTAGCAAACAGAGCAAGGATGCTACTTATTAAACATGAAACAGCTAGACGAACTGCATGAAAGACAAAAGTTACCTTGGCATAATCATCTACCAGCTCGTCAATATCCAGCCTGAAAGGAGCAGGATCCATACTACGGTTTAGGCCAAACGTCAATCTGAATCCAGAAACAGCTATTCACTTCAATAACAAAGAACAAAATATGTAATATACTGAAATAGACATTGTCTATCAGAGAATACAACGGCGTTAAATAAAAATCCTAAATCATGCAGCTATCTTTCTGAAGTTTGATTGTTCTTCCTATCACTGGACATTTCAGCTTGATTTTCTAGCCTACCTTGTGTTCTCTCCCTACTGTCACTACATCACCTTCTTATCAATTAGGCAGCACCATCCACTCTTTTTCGGCATTGCGGTGGCTTTCGAAAAGCACTTAGTAACTTTTACCTTTCAATATAACAGTTAAGTTAAATACGTCTTTATGAGCAGTAAGAGGGGCAATTTCCTAGAAATAGTAGGCAGTAACGGTCTGACGGAGCCAGTATTGGAGCTAGCAACGGCCAACAACGAAGTGCTCGCATACTACCCCAAAAATTCCGCATCTGAGGCATAAAAATGGCTCGATTGCACAATGAGTGCAGACTTTGAACTCAATGCTTAGTGAATGTACATTGAAGGTTCTATTTCGGCGGTCCTGTCAGCAGTTGTTTCAGTTTGTGGAGTTGCTTCATTTTTTTGTGAAATTTTGTTCAGACCGCAGAATTGGTGATCAGTTGTGTACTGACACTGATGATAAAAATACCTTCATTCCATCTTGAAATTGATAACAAATTGTAGCGATTCAAGAGTTCAATTTAATCTTCAAGACATGGAAATTACAGAGAGAAAAAAAATATGGATGTATATTAGAAATTACTTTAGGGCTTAGTCGGTCGTTGGCGAGCAGCGAAACTGGATAGGGGAACCGGGAGAAGATGCTGCCCTGCTGCGTTCAGGTTCCGGCGCGGAGACACGGACCAGCGGGGGAGGAGAGGATTACGCGGCGGCGAGCGCGCACAGCAGAGACCGGGGGTGGTGGACGGGCGGCGGGAGGGAGCGGCGACCGCGTGCCTGAAGGTCTGGGCGTACTTTTTTTTTGGAACCAATACAGAGAGATGGAGCGTTCGTGCGTGGGCTATGTTCTTCAGACAGAAAATTCGGTTCGTTTCTACTACTAGGCTGGGCACGGGCCAAATCTCATATCTCTATAGATACGGGTACGAGACCTAGAAATTAAAGTGATGCTAAAGTGTTCATCCCTCAAAGAAAAATGCTAAAGTCAACTGAATAAAAAAACCTGAAAACCTGAATGTGCATGCTCAAATAATAAAAAATTTGATTTGATTTGGACGAATTTCATATGGCAAGCAGCAGCCCAGGTCGCAGTGATCTGGATGATTTGGTTTGATTTGGATGAATTTCATATGAACCTCGCTACTGCCCGCAGCACCGCTCACGTGTCGTCTTGGAGGGAAGATACATGCCTTTCTAAATGAGACTGGTGCTCAAGCAGAGAGGAATGCATCATCTTTCCGCACACCTAGCAAGTCAGCGACCAGCTGAACTCAGTCAACACCGGATCCTGCGGCAAGTCAGGCTGATCTGCCCTCCTCGCCACCTCGCGGACAGCGCAACGAGCCTGCCCCCATCAGCTTGTGGGTTCGACGCATGCCCGAATCGGCCCCGACTACGACACTATGCCACCCTTGAAGCCAGGCGATATGAGGCCACACCACCCTTATGACTACGATGACACAAGAGACACCTTCGCGCAAGTCCATCGGAGTCCGAATCGAGAACCCGCACCGATGAGGTCGACTCGAGCCGGTCCCCAATCCTTCTCCTCTCTGGGGTGGTTCTCCATCGCAGCCCTCTACTGAACACCGATGTTGGTATGTCAGATTACACGATTCAAAGAGGTACATGTAGCTGAGTATCATCGGAGAACGACGGCCTAACTTGCTGGGTAGTGCCACGGGGAGGGGCTGCGAGCGCTCGTTCAGTGGAAAACTGGACGGATAGGGAAACATACATATGCAAGTGGGTCATCATTAGGGGTATCTCCTATTCCCTTCGGTCGGGTTTATAGGGCCCACCTATGTCGTCAATTTGATCAATATAAAATGAGTTGTATAACACAAAAATTGTACCGTTAGAAAATATAACATCTAAAGTTTGAAATGGTTTATTTTTTGAAATGTATAATTAATATTAAGTTGGTCAAATTGATGATCCAGTGACACACGCATGACCTATAAACCCGACCGGAGGGAGTACCTGTTTAGTTAAAAATGAACTAATTTTTTCAAAATGATAAATGATGATGTCATTCAAAAACTGAAAAAGTTAGTTTATATTTATTTTAAACTAAATAGGGTTGAGGTACCTTAATTACCCATTTTCATCTCTACTAGAGGTACTAGTGGAACCGTATGATGCGAAATTGACGGGCGATTTTATTAATGGGTCGGCTCGAACGGAAGTAGGAGTACGACACGGGATCGGTCCGAGGAAAGGCAGTAATCACTAAAATCAGACGTCTGCTTTTGGAAGAGTTTCCCTCAATCTATCCCCAGACCTACCATAGATCGGTAACTTTCCTTTTTGACAGTTGTCGGTAACTATTTCGACAGCCAATTCACGCGCAGTCGCACGGATTTTCCTTCCGTAAAAATATTTTAAAAAGGCGACAGCGTTCAATCCGACCCCAAATCGAACACAAAGCCTTGCCACGCACGGAAATTAGGAAAGAATAGATCGCATATCCAAAATCCTCTCTGTCTTCCTCTCGCGCGCGCCAATTTTTGGCAACTCCTTCTTCTACTTATACCTGCTACTGCGCATCGCGTTGAGGCACACAAAGCAGAGCAAGAACAGAGCAGCCCCGCGAACGAACCTGCAGCAGAGCACCACCGCCGCCGCCGCCAAGTTTCTGACTTTCTTCCCTCTTTCGATCGACCGCGACGATGGTGCGTCCGCGCGGCAAGCCGAGCACGGGGCGTCACCGCATCGAGATGAGCCTGAGGCTGGACAAGAACAGCCGGCAGGTCACCTTCTCCAAGCGCCGCTTCGGGCTCTTCAAGAAAATCTCCGAGCTTTCCCTCCTCTGCGGCGCCGACGTCGCCGTCATCGTCTTCTCCGAGGTCGGCAACGTGTTCGCCCTCGGCAGCCCCTCCGTCGACGCCGTCCTGCGCCGCTACGTGCCCCTCCAGGCCGGCGCCCCCGTCCCTGACGATGCCGGCGTCGATGACGACCGCGAGGCGCTGCAGGAGATGTGCCGGGAGAGGGAGGCGACCGCGAAGCAGGTGGCGGAAGAGACCAAGCGCATGAACTTGATCGGGGACATGGTGATCAAGGCCCAGGGTACGAGGAGGTTCTGGTGGGAGGCGGACACGGAGATGCTCGGGGAGGCGGAGCTGCCGGAGTTCGCCAGGGCGCTCCAGCGACTCAGGGACAACGTGCGCCGCCGCGTCGACAAGCCGACCGCCGCCGCGCCAGGACCAGCACAGCCACGGCAGCCGTCGCGCACGCCGGGGATGCCGCTTCTGATTACTATTTGACTTACTAGGCTTGATCTGCTTGCTTAATTCATGCCGTCAGTGTTAGCCTCTACTAGTGAGTGGTTTCGTTGCTTCGATTCACCTGTGTGCGTTGATGCCACGTTAAGATGAGTTTATCTGCTATTTTCAGCGGGAGAGTTTATCTGCTACTGCTACTTTGTACGATTGCCACGTTAACAAGAGTTTATCTGCTTTTAATCCCTTATTATCAATCCAATCAATCCGTGTTTTACTTTGTACGGTGTAGTAATTATATTGGTTAATTTATGCTATGTCAGCGCAGTTTTTTTTTTTTTAACCGAGTCAAAAGACTTGCCATTTTCATTCGTTTACCCTGCACTGGCAAAGTTTTGCCAGTACCAAATTCGTTCTGCCGTCAGACATGCGCACAAGGCACAACAACTGTTCGTGAAAAACCCCACCACCCCCGTCCGTCCGATCTAACGACAAAATTTTGAATCCCTTGGTTTGATTTACCCCGTTTATGTATCTACCGAATGTGCTAACGATGATAGCAAACTGTAGCGATACTGTACGTGTACAAAGGGCGTCGGCGAAGAAGAAGAATTGATCAGTTTGAGTCGAACTGGGGCGCCCTGATGAATGATGATGACGGAGTTGCAGTGCGTGCGTAGCGCGTCGAGGAGGTCCTGCTCGGGCGGTGCCACAGGATCGGCAACACGGAGGTGGGCCGACCAGGTGGTCGAGGTTGCCGTCGTCGAGCGAGGTGTTCAGACTTCGGACTCCATGTCCATGGCGTTCGTCTGGAGGAGGAAGAAGGGAGGAGGGAGAGCGCTTTGTACACCAGTGCGAAGCGAAAAGGGCCGAACCCGTGCTACTCGAATTTTTGATTCGAAGCTGTGATGGGCTGTTGGGGTGCATCAGGATATGGAGGATGGGCTCGATTACCACGGCTCTGGATGCCAACTCTGTCTTGCTGCTTGCTCCCAGCCTCCCATCATGATGATCTTGTTCGTCAAATGCCAATTTTACCACTTGGTTAACCAACTTTTTCTTGCGTGGCTATTCTTCTAATGAAAATCATGACCACCACTGCACGGTTCAGCAAGCAACCGCAAACTGGGCTATGGCGTGTGACGGATGCAATATAACAGGCTTATCAGGTCTCAAATAAAGCAGTGCGTGACGGTGTGATTCATAAGAAATACGAGTTGAAATTGTGGGTTCACAATTTGAAATCACGAAGGCTGGGGACTTGAACCCAATTCACATACATGAGCACCTTACCTCTCAGAATTCTTGATTTCGAGTCACAGCAAGTTTGTTAAAGTTGCAACAATGAAATACTCCTAGTTCTAAAATCATGAAATGTTCAAATAGTGTAAATATCATTCTTATTTCTTAACAGTTATAGTCTTGATCAGCAGGTCTTCCATCATTCACTATTTACAGGGACAGGTGACACGTGAGGAGTACGAGGCTGAATTGACCAGACAACTCTTATTGGGGTCTCACTACTTCCCTCCCTGATTCATGTGCTTTCTCACTTTAAATATCTTTCTTCTGGGCGGTCCTGGGCAAAATTTGATGGGATTTCAACACTCGACGTTGTAACTTTCTACGCAGCAGGCATGATCTTTTGGCCGGGGCAAAGGCAGCTAATCTCAATCCGATCTTTTGATACACCACGAACACCAGGTGCACAGTACGCCATTAACTTTCTGCATCACAAAAACTAAAGTGTTAAAATAGTTCCATTCCATGCGCCCTGGTCTCGCAGAATGACCAAAACGTAAGTCCATATACGATCATACAAACTTTGCACATTAGAAGATGCCAGTAGTTCTGGTTGAAGACAGTGGACTTTGGCGTAGTCTTTTGAATGCATTCTGTGAAGGGATGGGTTTATGTTTTTTTATTATGTTGGTGTTTAGCAAAATTCTACAATCTGGTTTTTCATCGCTCTTTTAGAGGGTACTACAGTGCAGCAGGAACAGTGATTTATTACTCTAGGTTTCTAAGAAAATAGAGTTTGCTCTTTTATTCTACCCAGGTCTAGTCTAGTAAGCCTATACTATACTAATATTGCTACGGGATAAATCTCTGATAACAATGGAAGTCGAAAACAGACATACAACTCATCTAATAAATAAATGCAAGCTGTAAGATCAGACAGAGATTGAAACGTCCAGTTGATGAATAACAAACCAAGTATTATTTGACAGAGAACGTGTTGACCATTTAAGACAGAAGCAAAGCCTCAAGGTTTTGGTACACTTAACCGAAAGCCCCCATGATGGAGTAGAAATAAGCACAAAGCATCAGCAATAATCCAGAGATCAGATTTAAGCTGTACAATATTGTTGTTGGTGGTGGTTGTTTTGATTCAGTTGGATGTTCTGCGCCTCCTGTAAGCTAGTAACGCCAGCATTTACTTTGGGGTCGTATAAAACACTAAGGGTGTGCACAAACGGATCCATCCAAACCATAGTTCAATTTTTGGTACTAGTTTTGCCACCCTGATAAGCAACTCTGAAGGAAAACGAACTAGGGAGCTGCCAGCCGGTTTCCATGGTTTTCGGTTAAACCGGATTTGCACACCCGTATAAGGCGCTTACTTTAATGAAAAGCAGTCATCATCTACCAAGACAGATAAAACAACAAACACGTTCCATACTCAAATCCCAATGCTTACCTTTGCTTCCATCGGGCCTTGTTAAGGTTTCACTTTACTTATAGCACACAGTTTCCCAACTCAATGTTGCCATGGAGTGGAAACTTCAATCTGCTGAAGCCAAGGTTCTCTTAACTGGATTTTTTTAATAGAACCCCGCGCATCAGCGCAACTGTCACCTTCCAAAGATTTATGACCAACCAGTATGTCTTCAGTTGTATCATCAGGCATAATTCCACTGTCAAGCATTTCATCATGCAACCGGAATGCTTCCTGCAGCTTACTATCACGGAGGTATCCATTCATCAGCATGTTATAAATAAGAGCATTAGGGCGTACATCCAATCTCCTCATTTCATCCAATAACTTCTTAGCACCATCAATGTCTCCACTGCGGATAAGGCCATGTGTTAACGCAGTGAAAGTGATATCATCGGGAATGTTACCCTTAGCCAACATCTCCGAGTATAGTTCCAATGCAAAGGCTACATTGCCATCTTTTGAGAAACCATCTATTAAGGTAGTGTATGTTACTGTATCAGCGGCAATTCCTTCTTTAACCATGCTCTCGTAGAATTTGGAAGCTTCTTTCATCATTTTCAAATTCTTGTATCCGGTAATAAAACTATTGTAGACAGCAGCAGTGGGTGCTAAACCATCTTTCAGTAGAATAACAAGAAATTGCCTTGCATGAGACATATTCCCTTTGCGGCAAAACCCATTTATTAAAGCATTGTATGCAGCAACGTCGGGTTGAAGGCCCTTGCGCCTCAAATTATTTAGTATCTTCAGTGCCAGATCACAACAACTGGTCCTACTGTAACCGTCAATGAAACTGGTATATGTTACTATGTTGGTGGGTATACCTTTTTCACGCATCTGCTGGTACATAGCTAATGCTGAGCCCATCATACCAGCTTTCACAAATCTATTGATGATACTATTGTATGTCATTGTGGTCGGGACAAAACCTTCGCTTATAAAATTCTTCAACATATCATCAACTTCAGAAATTCGGTCACCCATGCAAATGCCATTTATGAGAACGTTATATGTAAACTCATTGCAAGAAACTCCATTCTGTCTCATTTCATCAAGGAGGGCATACGCCTTGCCAAAATTCTTCTTGTTGATATACCCTTTCATCAGAGTTGAGTATGTGAAAATATTAGGTACGAATCCTTCCACAGGCATCTCTGAGTACAATTTGACTGCTTCATCCATGCAACCCTTCTCACAGTAGCCCATCAACAAGCTGTTGTATGTCACAATAGATGGTTTCACTTCAGTTTCCTTCATCTTATGAAATAAGTTAAGTGCTTCACGGAGCTTGTGTCGCTGGCAGAGCCAACGGATCAGACTGTTGTATGTGAAGACATCCAGTATCCTAGAATCAACCATCTCCTCACACAAGCTTAAAGCATCCTCCCACCGTTTGTCATGCAAGAGACCCTTGATAACCAAATTGATCTCGAGTGAGCTTGGCAACAACCCCTGTCCTTTCATCTGGCGACAAAGCTCATACGCCTTCTGTGTCATCCCCTCTTGATGGCAGGCTCTGATAAGCATCCCATACGTCATACTAGTGGGCAATATACCATTCGCCACAGCCTCCTCGAAAAGATCCAGCGCGGTGCCAACTTCCCGTTGCAAGCAATACCCATGCATCAAAATGGTGGCGAGAACCAGGTCCATTTTCTTCCCGGCAGCCAGCATCTCGTCCTTGACCCGCAGAGCCTCCTCCATCCTCCCTGCCTTCACGAGCACATCCACCACAGACCTGTACGTGAAGTCCCACGTCCCGAAACCAGCCCGCTTCATCTCTCGGAGCTGGAGCAGTGCGCGGTCGGCATCACGTAGTTTGCAGAGCGCCGTGATCACCAGCGCGTGCACGCGCTGGTCGGGCTCGATCTCAGCACCTGGCATTTCATCGAACAGCCTGACAGCATCCTCGTACATCTCTTCCTTGACACACGCACGCATCAGAGCATCGAACATCCATGCGTCCACGCGGTCGCCCCTCGCTCTCATCTCCTTGAATAGCGCAAGCGCGTCCACGGCCGACGAGCTCCGCGTAGTGGCGATGAGCAGGTCGGTGCGTGACTTGAGGTCCGGGACAATGCCGCGGGCGAGCATGTGGGCGTAGGCGTGGGTGGCCGCGCTGGTGTGGCCGGCGCGGGAGAGGGAGGAGAGGAGGCGGCTGAGGAGGG
Organism: Poa pratensis; assembly: GCA_947311845.1. Taxonomy (NCBI): domain Eukaryota; kingdom Viridiplantae; phylum Streptophyta; class Magnoliopsida; order Poales; family Poaceae; genus Poa; species Poa pratensis. The sequence continues at coordinate 10,068,210 of CAMZMU010000057.1, forward strand.
AGTAGACGGGAGCGGCTGCGACGGGGGAGGCGGAGTGAGGGCCAGCTGCCGCGGCGCAGAGGACGGCGTCGACGAGGGCGTCCGGGGGGAGGCCGTAGTGGAAGGCGGCCGACTTGAGGAGCGGGAAGGCGCGCGGGTGGGACGGGGATGAGGCCAAGAGCGAGCGGAGGGAGGAGGTGAGGCCCTCCGCGACGGCGGGGCCGCGCGGCGCCTGGTTTGAGAAGTAGGAGGAAAGGGACTCGGTTGGTTGGGGTGGCGCCGCGGGAGTGGGAGTGGGGGTGGGGGCAGGGCCGGCGGCGGTGGTGCAATGGGAACGCCATGGGAGCGCGGCGGAGGAGCCTCCTCGGAGGCGTCGTGGGAGCATGGTGGCGGGGAGGAAGGAAGGGGTTTAGGTTTCAGAAGAATGATGAGATCCCACCGTAGCAACCACCAAAAAGAAAGTGGACATATCGAATCTCTTCACCCGATATCGAGGCGGCTCCATCGTTGATCTGGACCTCTAAAGTGCGTGACATGCCATCGAACTCACATTTCGCATGACGACGTTGGAGTAGGGAACCATAACTGTCAACCTCCAACCACGAACCCAGCATAAGATGCACCATCTTTCAGCTGTCACCAGTGCAGACAACGTCTGCACACACTCTTGGATGACCTCCCGAGCTCCGCTCCGCCGCTGGAGAGAACGTCGTCGCAACGACGAAGCCCAAGAACATAAGTCCACCGCAAGGATGTCGACGTCGCCACGCCATCCCCGCTTGAACAGACTACTATCCAGATCCACCAACCATGAGTAGAACACCGCATCGGAAAAAAACCTGGAGCACTTTTATTCATCACCGTCACCGTATTCACCGAAGCCAACATCTCGAGTGGCCGAAAACCTAAGCTACAGAGAGCCTAACCTAGAGCTGCGCTGGTTCGCACACGCGGGATCCGGTGACCCCCTCACCCCCGACGACCAGGAGGTCGTCAACGGAGGGGAGCCACCGGAAAACGGCGGCGGAAGGCTAAACCCTAGATCGCCTTTCTCTCCTGGCGGCGCAGAGGAAAGCGAACAACGTGCTTCCACGTTGATCCGATCGGCTACATCCTTACTGAAGATTAACCAAAATAGATCAGATCGAATAACCTAAAATACATGTAAAACAAAGATTCCCGATAAAGCTAAAATTTACATCAAAGATTTTCGAAGTCGTCGTCTGTATCTCCTCCCTTTAGCCTTTACATCTCAACGTTCCTCCCAAGAGTCAAGTGACAGGTTTTGCTAACATTGAAGGTTTTGAAGAGCCCACCCTTGCAAGTCAGGTTGTTAACCACTAATTGACCAACATTCTCACCTCTGATGGACGCTAAGACGCCTGATGTAGAGTCAGACGACCTACGGGAACAAAACACACATACTCTAGGCCCATGGGACTCTTATCATGTGCGATGCCAAATTCTCTAGACGCCATCAACAACACAAAATCAAATACAAAGGAAACATAGATCTGCAGTTCCCCTCACCTCCAGGCGCCAAATCAGCCGCCGGGTTAGTACACTTGAAACTAAGTAATATTATCTGCACGATCAGCTACATTGTTCACAAGGACTGAGGGAATAAATTCGTCGAGTTGAAAGCTGAGGCTCATGCTCATATATAAAACGTCATCCAGGTTTGCATCCATTTCTTGCGCGCAATACATATGTGACATTTCACATTATAGTTCCCCTCAGAAGACAAAATCACATCCACACTTCAAACTTGCAATGTTGCAACATAAGACTGGGGGGTGAAGGCACAGGGCAGAAGCAGACTTCCAGGTCGAAGGTATGGTGGCATTAGAGCTTCGTCGGTGCATGCTACTTTCTTGTATTCATCACCTTGTTGAGCATGCCTACTTGCTCGACCATAAGGAAATCGGCCGTTGAATCTTCAAACCCATGAAACTGTATCCTGGTCGGAAAATTCTTTGAATGAGCATGTTCACAACTCATAACGAAGCAATCAAGCATTGCAGGTTAGAGACCAATAGTGCTAGTCGAAATAATGTGTGATGGATAACATATTGTACTCGCAGCTCAAGTATGGCAAGACTTTGACCAATATCAGAAGGCAGGCAGAGGTGAAATGTCACCCGCAAACTGACTGGACTTCTCTATGTCTCGGCAAATAGATAGCACAGCAAAGGAGCCACCACCGCTACGCTCAGACTATTACCCAGCATAGCATACCTGCAAAATGATTATTTCATAAGCTAAGTGGATCATTCAAGTAGTGGATTCTGATTTATAAAACCAATAACCCCATCTTGAATGTTCCTACATGGAACGTGATAAAGAAATAAAAGTGGCTTCCTGAATTCACATCAGAGAGAAGGTGGGAGCTAAGACTTACTGCTGTCTGAGGCTTATGTGATCCGGAAAACAGAAACTCGAAGGAAAAGAATGGAAATTAGCTACCTGAAAAATCATGAATACCACATGCTATGAAGCATAGACAACAGAAGGATGTAAGCATATGTGAAATTATGAGCAAGTATTTACCTCTCGAGGGGTGAAAAACCGCAGATCCAAGTCACTCAGTGAAGAAAGTTCAAGGTTCTCTTTTGGAACTAGTCTGTGATTCTATAATTTGAATAACATTATCACAAAATAAGCAATATGTGAAAATTAAGAGGTGACACCAGAGGGTAAGTGGTGTAAACGACTGAAGATTCGAAACAAAGACAGGCAACAGACTGCACAGAAGAGCCTTACTTTGGATGTAGCTAGTAGAGAGCCTGTGCCCTTTACATAGCGATAATAACTCTTAGTAAAACAGCAGCACCGCTTTGATTCAGGGTATACAATATCTTGCGAACAGTCAAGGAGTCACCAACACATCATAGTCACGCATTGATTAAACGGAAAGGTATCAGTAAAATGTACCCAAAACACAGTTCAATAAATAAAATTAGTACTCATTGTAATGACAAGTGTCTCAATCAAGGCACTAAGGATACCCATAGCATTTCCCCACCGTTCAATCAAGCTTAGTGGAACTGTGTAATCAGGTGAAGCAGTTTCACTTGGAGTGCATCCACCAGCCTCCTTAACTGCATATATTAGATAGTGGCGTTAAAACTATATTGGTGAAAGTGTTCCAAACAACATCCTGACAATTTATACAAACTGCAGGGCTGAGCTTACAGTCAGAGATGGTGTCTGAATGATCCTTGTCGACTGTATCCATAATTTGTGTTTCAAGGAAATCCATTATTGGCTTACATACTACTTCCAGTACATCTTCATTCGGGTCATAGCTATTCTGAGTTGTAGCACTGTTCAATGTTAGGCAAGTAGGTGTCCGGAGAAGCTTGCTATTGATTGATGGGTTATGAAAACAAATAGATTCTTGTTTCGCCTGTAGAGAAAGTACAGTTAAATAGTTGCAGAATGCCTCCACTCACGAATAACTGAAATCTTGAAGAATGCAACTTTTTTTTTCAGGAACGGCATCATGTGGTTTCTCATTTCTGAAGAAACTGGAAACCCAGGCTAATTTCCTATGGCTAGCTATGATCTCTTCTAGGTGCTTGTTGGACAAACTCATATTTTACCAATTCTAAGCAACATATTCCATAAACGTCTCACGCTCGTTTCGCACATTTGGGTATTTCAGAAGTGGTGAATAATAGCAGAAAATAAGATTAATGACATGTTGTGGCTAAAATATGCCGATTGACCGATTGCAATGAAACAAAGAAAAGATACTCAAAGTTCTTACCAAACAGAAGTAGCGCGGTCTAGAATATGGGACACCAAACTGCAAGGGGCTTAGGATGAATTCTTGTGTGTTGAAATTGAGACTTGAAAGGACCTCTAGCAACTGCTCGTGTGTATCAGAGACCTGTCACAAGAAATTAATACTGATGGAAGTTAAAATACTACAATCAACAACTGTGATTGAAAGTAACTGAAGTCTAAACCAACCTCGAAACCAACAACATTTTCCACAAACAACATTTGTGGAGGAAAGCTCATGTTCTGCATAAGGTTAAGAATCTTTATGAATGAAAATGCCCGAGCATCAGCTGAATGCTTCTTAAGTCCTACATGATAATCCACCCATTAAAATTATATAGTTTAAAAATGAAGCAGATAAAGTTAAAATGAAGCTATTCTAGAAGAAAACCTTGCCGTGTGTATGGTTGACATGGAGGAGAAAGAAGCCATGCGTGTGCCTTGTACTTGTCTAGGTCACTAGCAGTGAGTGTTTGAATGTTTCCCTGCAGCAACATAACAGTGCATGTACATGAATAAATTTACTTTGTTTCGCTGCAAAATGGTATACGCCTTAATTTATGTATCTAAGGATGACAGGATGCACCATCAGCAAAACTCCAACCAGCCTACAGTCAACTTTGTCTTATAATGTAAGTCAGTTCAAATAATACTCCTACTCATTTTGCAATCATATACATATGAGAGAAATTGTGCATAAAACACGATCCATACATAATAAGAAGTAAGAACTAAGAAGATTACTTGCGGTGTCTAAAAATCTGATGGCGCGGTTAAAGTTATGGATCCTCACTTCTTGTGGAGATACTTTCAGGACAATACATACCAATTTCCTAGCCTAAATCTTCACCACCACAAATTAGTATTGCTTAACCCAAACAAGAATCTTCCGGTTGTCGCCTGTAGATCCAAGTTGGGAGGGTTGTAGAGATTTGGGGAAAGAGAGCGCACCTGACAGGGGCGGTGGCCAAAGTTGCGCTCGTATACGTCGTTGGCGACGTCGTTGATGTCGAAGGCCTCCACCACCTCCGCTCGAACGCCTGACGACGCCAGCGAATACCGCTGGAAGCACAGGAGGCGGCAAAACGAAACCCTATTCGCCGTTAGATATGCCGCGGGATTCAGGTGCGGTACGGGACGCAGAAGGAAGTAGGATGTGAGTACCATGCCGCCGATGCCGCTGTAGAACTCGAGGACTCTCCATGGGGCCTGCGTCTCCATGGTCTCCGATGGTCGCGCGGCGGCGGCCGGTCCACTGGTTCTCGTAGGCAAAAGGCCTGTGCAGTACAGAGTGTCCTTTTTTCCTTCGACAGGTGCAGTGCACAATTTTTTTTATTTTTTTAGGGAATGTACCATCGAAGGGGGCACGATATGAACCTAGGGGCATATGGGAAAATACCCAGTGATCCCAAGTCCCAACCCTTTCCATGCTCCCATTTTGGAAAAAACAATTTTTGTTATTTCAAAAAATTCTAGAGAAAAATTGTGAATGTTCACATGGAATTTGTCTACCACCTCCAAGAATTTCAGATCCAAATCCCAAAAGCTCATTGAGAAAAGTGACACTATTTATGCTATATTTGTCTCTTTTGTTTCTCAACATGCTTTTCGAATTTGGGTCTGAAATTTTTGAAGGTTATAGACACATTCCGTGTGAACATTCACACTTTTTCCTGTAATTTTTTGAAACAACTAAAATTGAAATTTTCAAAAATGGAGCATGGGTGCATGTAAGGGGTTGGGATCACTAGATATTCTACCCTAGGGGCATCTACCACGTTTTAAAAAAAGTATATTTTCGCAAAAAAGAAATACATTTTAAAAGTGATCTAAAATGTCCAAAAAATTAAAAACAAAATTCTAGGTGTACATCTTTATTATTAAAGGTGTGTTGGTGGTGTCACACCTTTCGTGGTGTCACACTTCTATCTAATTACACAAAGAATGCCACCAAACCGACCTTCGCTATTTTTTCTCAACAAACTTTGCTCTTTTTTCCTCAACAAACCATTATCCACACCGACGTTTACTATTTTTCTCAACAAACTAACACGCATAGTGTGGGTACGTCGCGTTGCACCTTCCTCCCGATTTTCTAGCTCGACCAAACACGCAGAACCAATCGTTCTGCCGTTTTATCCGTCCTCGCCTTCCCAGGTCCGACGACGAAAGTAGTGTGCCAACGTCCACACCGTCGTGTTGGGCCGCCGATTGTGTTGCCGTCAGCTGCTTCTTCCGTTCGCCAAGAAACTGATTATGGGAACATGGCGACGGCGAGTAAGATGAAGCCAGCGTTGTAGGAGAGCCCCCATATCCTTGCCGGCGCAGGATCTGATGCATGTGTGTAGATCGATTAGAAGCATTTTCCTGTTTTGTAAGACCAAGCGGGTAGTCTGATCCCTTTTTTTTTGCGGGTACAGGGAGCTGAAACAAGTTCAACAAATTACAGAAAGGACCCTACAAAGAACAAAAATACAAGTCCAAGCCTCTCTGTAACTCGACCACGTCGTCGTCGATGGCGCCGTCGGTGGCGCGCCGCCGCTCCTACTCTCCTCAACGCCTTGGAACGAGAGCAGTCTCCGAGCGGACGGGAAGTCGCCGATCGTCGGCCCCAGAGGACCTACACCAGCGGACGCCGTCGTCGTCGAACCGAACTTCAACAGCCACCTGCACAGAAACGTCGACGCCAGATCCGCCGTCCCACGGCATCCGGCGAAGGGGAAACCGCGCACGGCAGCTCCGCAGAGCTGCGAGCACGGTTGCAGTGGAAGATCAGCAGCAGAACTCCACGGAGCGCCGCCGCCGAAGAGGAAGTCAACCACCTGCAAAAGCAACACCAGCCGCGCCACCTCCTCCCCCGCGCCACCGGCTGGAAACGAAAGACACCCTACACTATGTACACGTCGCGAATCGGGGTTCCCCCGTCCTCCCGCCGCCGGAGCGGCCGGCGGAGGGCGAGGCAACCGCCGATTCGGCGACGGCGAGGTGGATCTCCTTCGGTCGCTCACAAATCGCCCTTCAACACTGTAGACGGGGAAGGGTTACGGTCCAAGGTCCGATACGATGCTCCCGGCGCCACGACAGTTGCCGGCGCAGGATCTGATGCATGTGTGTAGATCGATTAGAAGCATTTTCCTGTTTTGTAAGACCAAGCGGGTAGTCTGATCCCTGCTCAGCTCCCGGCGCCACGACAGTCGGCGATACGGCACCGAGCAGCCAAGCCGAGCCCGGAGCCCGTCCACCACGACTGCATCGCCATGCCGGACGGCAGCGCGCCCATCCTCTAGGCTGAAGGAGGTTGGTTTTTTTCGGTCTTTGCTACTGCCTCGCTCTCTCTGTTTCAGATAACAGCACGAAAAAAGCACCTTGGAGCTTATCCCCTTCCCGCTACAGTAGCCGAAGGAGGCGATTTCTGAAACCCTCCTCTCTTCCCACCTCGCCGTCAGCGTTCCGCCGGTTCCCTCCCCCTCCGCCGGCCGCTTCGGCGGCGGGAGGGTGGGGGAACCCTGATGCATGTAAAATGCATACATGAACTTTGCACTTTAATTGCTTATATTCCAATCATATTTGCATCATATAAGGGTTATATCAATGTTTTATAATGATTTTTGGGAATATTCATTTATTTCCTATTTTTATGGAATTAACCCTGCACAGGCAGAAAACCCCGTTTTCTTATTTTAATGTTTCAGGGACCCAAACGTCAACGAAATCACCTGGAAATTTACGGGCGTCAATATTTGGAAGGAAGAAGACCTGTGGGCGAAGGAAGCGAACAAACGGAGGTCCGAGGACCAAACGGGGGTGGCCCACGCGGCCAGGTACTGTGGCCGCGTGGGGCCCACCCGTTTGGCCCTCGTGGCTCCGTTGCCGTCGATCTTCGCTCCACCGACATGTCTTGACCTAAAAACGCCTATAAAAAAGGTCCCCCGACGTTCTCTGGAAGGAGCGCCGCACAAACACAGAAACACCGAAACGGAGATCAGGAGCTGCAGATTGGAGGGGGAAAACTCCGGCGGGGCGCTGCCGGCGTGGTCTCCATCTTCTCCATCGACTTCTCCACCGTCTCCATGATGAAGAGGGAGTAGTCCACCTCTGGACTATGGGTTTGTGGAAGTAACTTATGTATCTCTCCTCTCTTGAGCTTCACTAATTAGCACCGTATGAGCTGCTGAACATGATTACGGTCACCGTTGTAATACCTTTGTGGTGGATCTTTATGAGTTAATATATGTTTGAGATTGCAATGTTTGTTTCAGTTATGAGTATAGATGCATATTATGTACCCCGTTCTTGTCTACTTGTTTTGATCAAGCATGTTTATGAGAGCGTGTGTGGGGGAACGTGTGCATTAGTTGGAGTAACGGGGGGTGGCTAGTGCAGTGAACGTGAGAGAAAGTTCTGCGATCCACTTTGGTATCTTTACCTTACTTTGTTACCTCACTAGGGATAAACTAAAATACCATGCTACCGGGGATGTGGGCGTGACCATTGCCACTACTCCATGACTAGATCTAGCATGTTCTTATTTTCACTTCATGTCATGATACTTAATGCTATACTCTGAGTTATCTTAATTACTGAGGTGTTATGATTTAGTTCGCATCTTGGTGGAGTATAAGAGAGGTTAATAACCAAAAGATCTCTATGTTAGGACGTGATGCCCATATATCTAAGTAACTTGTTATCAAACCCTGTGTTGCAATCTCATATGTTAACTGTGTGTTCCATTGTCTACCACTTTATAAAGAGAGAGTGCATTTGTGAAACCATGAACCCCAGTCCATTTTTAATCATAAGAAACACCTTTCCAACACCATATACCACTTTTCTATTTTCAGCCATCATTAAATCCGAAAATACAAAAATACTTTTCATCTTGCATACATCATTCAAAAACCCAAAAATATCATTTATCATTGCATCCACCATCATTGCATATTTATTTCTTGTTTGCATTGCATAACTATCCTGATATCATTCTTACACCTTGTGCTTGACAACCACAGGTGAGGTTGAGGACCAAAACATCTAACCTTGTTTTGTAGGTAACCAAAAGAAGGATAAGAAGATAAATCTACCACTTCAGATTCCCCGAGAGTTCGATATTAAACCCTCGAGTCACCCCTCGTGGGGAAAACTGTCTTCCACTTACTATACACTCTGCACTTGGAGTCTCAACCTAATCCCGTTTATTTTGCAGGTATCAAAGCCTTGCTCTTCGGGACCATCAAGACGTTTTCTGGCGCCGTTGCCGGGGAATCGTAGCTGAGAGATTTATCCAAGGGTGTGCATCATCGCATTCATCTCACAACAAAGTCAACGTCACCAACTTGTGCTAACACCTAAGCTTGGGGAGGTTGCACCTACGTGAGCACCATCTTATCCATCTTTACTTACAAAGCAATTTATTTGTTTTGTTAGTGTCATTGCATATCATATCATATTTATTTCAGTTTTGCATAAAAAATCAAAAATACCAAAAAAACTTGCTATAATGGAAAAAAGAACCTTTGGCCATTTAGTGTTAGGAACTTTCCTCAAGATATGAATATTCCAGTTGAGAATTTGAGGTAGATCCTAATGTCACTAAAATGATTTATGAACACCGTTTTTCTGGGAAACCGAAAGAAAATGCTCTACTCCATCTTAACAAATTTAATGAAAGATGCAAAGTGTTAAACTTGACTCATGCCAATGCTAATGTGATCAAAGTAAAGCTTTTTCCTTATTCCTTAGCTGGAAAAGCTTTAGATTGGATATTAAAATGGCCACCTAAAAATTTTAGCAATTGGTTTAACCTAAAAGCTTCATTCATTGAAAGGTTTTGTTTTTCAGAAATGGTTTACAATATTAGACAAATAGTTATCACCTTTAAACAAAAAGAGGATGAACCTATGGTAAAAGCATGGGAAAGGTTTAGAGGTATAGCTTATGGAATGGAACATGGCATGAGAGATTGGATGCTCATGCATATATTTTATAGAGGATTGTCTGAAACCTCTAAACTCTTTTTGGATAAGGAATGTAAGGGTTCTTTCATAAATGTTACTATTGCTGATGCTTACATTCTACTTGATGGCTTGCTTTTGGAAGTGAAAATTAAAGAAAGTTTAGAAAAAGCCCAAGTACCTGAAGATGTCTTTGATGACCGTTATGAAATATTCAACCTATACAATAGGGAAAAGAAAGTTGAGGAAGTTAAAATGCTTAATGAAGTCAAGGATCCTTTGCTTGACTTAGAAAATTGTAGCTTGCATGAATTAATATCTATCTTACAAAAATTTGCAAGTGATCCTTCCATCAACACTAACCAAGCAGGTTTTGGTTCTTATATTGCTAATCATGTCTTGAAAGAAAAGATTGCTAGGTACAACCAAGAGGCTATGATACCACCTAAGCTTGGGGATATGTGGATACCTAAGGTACTAGTAACTATTGGAAAAGAGACACACCATGCCATACTTGATCTAGGATCTAGTGTCTCTGTTTTATCTAAAGAACTATATGAAGTGCTTGAATTGAAAAATCTTGAAAAATGCTCTATTGAACTAGCACTTGCTGATGACTCTATTAAACATGCTTTGGGAAAAGTAAGTGATGTTATGGTAGAGTTACATATGACTTTTGTGCCTGTGGATTTTCTAATCATGGATATGGGGAATAAAACCTCTAGTCCTATTATTCTTGGAAGACCTTTTCTTCGTACCACAGGTGCTATCATTGATTCAAAGGAAGGGAATGTAAAGTTTCAGTTTCCACACAAGAAGTGCATGGAACACTTTCCAAGGAAGAGGGAACCACCAAAGTTCAAGCTCCCTCATGAGCTTCGTCCACAATAAAACAACAAGTAAGAAGCCTAGCTATATGGCTATAAAGAAAGCGCTTTGCGGGAGGCAACCCGGTTATTTTTGTGTGTGATTTTTCTTTGTGTCCTCTTGCTGTAACAAGAGATTTTGTGTCTAGTTAGGTTCTGGAGTTTTTAATAAAGTGCCAAGTTTTACCCTTTTTGGTTTGAAAAAGTTGCTTATAGCGTTCGGAGATTTTATTCCTGCACGAGTCAGTGCACGGTATGATTTTTAATTCTTATTCTGTAACTCCGAATGAGCTCATATTTGAACTGTAGTTGCAACTTTTCATCCTCTGTATGCATGAATTTTTCGGAATTTTTCGAGAAAGTTTGGTAGGGTAGAAAAATACGTTTTGCTGCTGCTGTTTTTCTGGACAGATTCTGTCCCATTTTGTTTGATGCATGCTTTGAGCTTTTAAGTTGAATCTTTTTGATCCAATTGAGTTTATGAGTAGGCATACAACATTATACACTTTCTGGACATGTCATATGAATTTTTGTTCAAGGATTATATGCAGCAAGGAACCTATTTGTTTATCACTATTAATGCACCCCACAGAAAAGAGATGGGAGAAACGGTGTTTTGAAGTTTTTTCACAGGGATTGGAGGAGATGCACCAAGAGCTATCCAAGGATGGTGAAGACCATAAGCTTGGGGATGTGAAGACAACCCCGCTGGACCTACACACTCTCGGTTTGCACACGTCCAACTTCTGTTTTTCGATCGAAACACTTTATCGCATAAACTTGGAGCGTCGTTTTTTTTGTTTTTGTTTGAGTCTTGAGAGACCACCACACTATCAATTATATATGAGAGAGCTACTGGAAATATGGGTTGAAATATGTTGGATGCTTTTATAAGATTGGGAAAAGGGATGTTTGACTTGATTTTTAATGATACATATAGTTGCATGATTCATGAGCTTGTTTATGAGTAATAGTTTGCAAATTCTTTTTGTAGAGCTATCACTTATTCATGTTTTGGTGCTGATTGTTATTTCACTTGGTTTAACATGGATTAGTTAGTTCTATGGACACTCATGCATGCATCTAGATGGTCAACTTTCTCCCTTTTGCTAGCCCAAAAACTCCAACAAGCAAAAACTTGTTTCCAACACCTTCAACCAAAGTTATTCCAGTGAGTCCACCATATCTACCTATTGGCTTTATGCTATTCCGAGTATGTTTAACATGTTGTTTGTGTTATCTTACCTCTGAATGAAAATGTTTATGTTATTGATTGCAATGGAAAAAATTGGTTATATAGCTCTCACGAACTTGATGCACAATGTTCTTTTATTTGCATAATAAAACTTGACCCATTGTGATTAAGATTATGATGTTTGTGGCTTGATGAATGTTTTGGGTTGGAAGTTAGCCCATATGTGCTGTCACATGGCAAGCTTTCAACACGCTCTTCATCTCATTTAGTTGATATCATGTGCTTTTGTCTATGGATGCTTATCATGTTGAAATAAATGTGGAAATAGAGTGAGTTTAAATGAGTTTGTGTAAATGGTTAGAGAGACGCCTGGGCCGCTAATCTAAGCCATGCATCATTCATGGTGGAAATTTACTTACATACTATGGTGAACCTTCTGTGATACACCTTGCAATAAAAAACTATTCCAAATGGTAAATAAAAAGGGTGTTGAGATTGTTCATTTTGTTTGTTTGTCTTGTCATTTTGATATGGGCTTGTTCCATATCTTGGGACAAGAGGTACCCCAGTTGACGCTCTTGATGATACTATTATGCTTACAATGATATTTAATTGAACTTGCTTTGTTTCCCAAGTTGAGTAACACATGGTGTAAGTACTTGTATTCAAGGGGCATGAGACATTCAACCCATTCTTTATCAAGCACACTACTCATATTTGCTTTCACTTTAACCTTAATCATTCAAGATGCTATGATAGGGGCAATGAGAGCTTGACACCAATGAATACCTTATTGCAATCATTAACTTAAGTAGAAGAGTTTGGAAGTTGGATGAAACTTATGCATGCTTTACCTCTACTCACATATACATCTTTCCAAAGTGTACACCTATCATATTCAGATTTTCATCTACACTCTATGACCATTGTAGGATGTTCTACTTATCATTATGCATACATGTGTTCCATATTACTTGCTACCATGTTACACTTTGTGAACTATCAATGAACATCCTTGTCTTGAATACTTGATATCACTTCATAAACTATTTGCATATTGCTACTCCTTTGAAGAATGAATCATTTGACTATATGTAGCAATAGTAATCATCTTTGATATCATTGTTAAGTATTAAATTGCAAAGTCCATGTTAGTTTTATCATCTTCATACTCGAGGACGAGCATGGATTAAGCTTGGGGATGTTGATGCATGTAAAATGCATACATGAACTTTGCACTTTAATTACCTGGAAATTTACGGGCGTCAATATTTGGAAGGAAGAAGACCTGTGGACGAAGGAAGCGAACAAACGGAGGTCCGAGGACCAAACGGGGGTGGCCCACGCGGCCAGGTACTGTGGCCGCGTGGGGCCCACCCGTTTGGCCCTCGTGGCTCCGCTGCCGTCGATCTTCGCTCCACCGACATTGTTTTGACCTAAAAACGCCTATAAAAAAAGGTCCCCCGACGTTCTCTGGAAGGAGCGCCGCACAAACACAGAAACACCGAAACGGAGATCAGGAGCTGCAGATTGGGGGGGGGGGGGAACTCCGGCGGGGCGCTGTCGGCGTGGTCTCCATCTTCTCCATCGACTTCTCCACTGTCTCCATGATGAAGAGGGAGTAGTCCACCTCTGGACTATGGGTTTGTGGAAGTAACTTATGTATCTCTCCTCTCTTAGCTTCACTAATTAGCACCGTATGAGCTGCTGAACATGATTACGGTCACCGTTGTAATACCTTTGTGGTGGATCTTTATGAGTTAATATATGTTTGAGATTGCAATGTTTGTTTCAGTTATGAGTATAGATGCATATTATGTACCCCGTTCTTGTCTACTTGTTTTGATCAAGCATGTTTATGAGAGCGTGTGTGGGGGAACGTGTGCATTAGTTGAGTAACGGGGGGTGCTAGTGCAGTGAACGTGAGAGAAAGTTCTGCGATCCACTTTGGTATCTTTACCTTACTTTGTTACCTCACTAGGATAAACTAAAATACCATGCTACCGGGGATGTGGGCGTGACCATTGCCACTACTCCATGACTAGATCTAGCATGTTCTTATTTTCACTTCATGTCATGATACTTAATGCTATACTCTGAGTTATCTTAATTACTGAGGTGTTATGATTTAGTTCGCATCTTGGTGGAGTATAAGAGAGGTTAATAACCAAAAGATCTCTATGTTAGGACGTGATGCCCATATATCTAAGTAACTTGTTATCAAACCCTGTGTTGCAATCTCATATGTTAACAGTGTGTGTTCCATTGTCTACCACTTTATAAAGAGAGAGTGCATTTGTGAAACCATGAACCCCAGTCCATTTTTAATCATAAGAAACACCTTTCCAACACCATATAACACTTTTCTATTTTCAGCCATCATTAAATCCGAAAATACAAAAATACTTTTCATCTTGCATATATCATTCAAAAACCCAAAAATATCATTTATCATTGCATCCACCATCATTGCATATTTATTTCTTGTTTGCATTGCATAACTATCCTGATATCATTCTTACACCTTGTGCTTGACAACCACAGGTGAGGTTGAGGACCAAAACATCTAACCTTGTTTTGTAGGTAAACAAAAGAAGGATAAGAAGATAAATCTACCACTTCAGATCCCCGAGAGTTCGATATTAAACCCTCGAGTCATCCCTCGTGGGGAAAACTGTCTTCCACTTACTATACACTCTGCACTTGGAGTCTCAACCTAATCCCGTTTATTTTTGCAGGTATCAAAGCCTTGCTCTTCGGGACCATCAAACCCCGGATCCCGATGTGTACATAGTGTAGGGCGGAGTAGGTCTCCTGCTGGCGGCGTCGGGGAGCTGGCGGCGCGGTCAGATCGGAGTTTTGCGGCGGCGCTTTTCCTCTCTGGTTGCAGGTTTCCTCGGAGGTCTGCGGTCGAGCTGCTGCCTTGTCCATGCTCGCAGATCCATGGATCTGTGCTGCGTGGTGTCCCCGTTCCGGTGTCCGACGAGCGGCGGAGCCAGTTGCTTGTAATAATTGGAGGAGTTGCTGCTGTTGGCCATGGCGTCCGAGTTGGCGGAGCGAGATGGAGGCTCTTCGGAGCTCGAGGCTCGAGGACTTCCCGTCTGCACGGGGACGCTTCTGATCCATGGTTGAAGGGAGCAGGTGCGGCGGCGCGTCGTCGGCATGTCTGGCTCGGAAGGACCTTGTTGTAATTTTTCTATCTTTGCTGGATCTTTCTGTAAGAATTGTGGTGTCAATATAAGCAGCTCTTTTCCTTGCAAAAAAAAAAAAGATAACAGCACGAAAACATAGTTCAGCCAACATGCTCCACATACAGGGAGTCTTTTTTTTTTTTGAATTTTCAACCACCATATATTAGGTCAGCAAGCCGCCTCATTAAAACCTTCCAGTCCCCTAAGGTACCCTGGAAGGAAAAGAGTGCATCTGAAACTTGCTGCCTCAACCAAACAAAGATACATCGTTCATTACATCAGGCATAATAAAGCTAGGGGGATCCCTATCCCAGAATAAATTAGAATTTGAATTATAAACATGTCTAGCTATCTTATGTGCCACCTCATTAACTTCCCTTGGACAGTACTGAACTACTACTTGACCAATCCTTCTTGCAATTTGGAAACAATCCACCAAAATTGCTGTATACGGGCTTCCAAATTTCAATCTCACCAATAAAAGCTTCAACAAGTTGTACGGAGTCAGATTCCACTACCACGGGTCTGCACACCAAATTCTCAATAAGATGTAGACCTTCTTGTAGAGCTCGTGCTTCAGCCGTAGCCGCATCAAATAAATTGTGAAGGAGAATTCCCGTCCCAGCCAGTGCTTCTCCTTTTTCGTTTCTAAGAACCGCTCCCGAGGCACCTGAACCATTAGAAAAGAAACAAGCATCAACATTTAGGGTGTGTTTGGTTTAGCTGTGGATTTCAAAAAAGCTGCTGTGAACTGTGAAAAACCAGCTGTGAGTTGAGAACTGTGCCAAAGCTGCAAGTCGTTTGGCTGAAATAACGGTGAACTGCGGATTTTGTGTGAAACGGTTGTAATATCACTAAAACTTGTGAGCTCCGCCAGCCGAATTTCTCGCCGAAGTTCTTTCCTAGCCCTTCCATGACCGACTATGCCTCGCCTCCGACCACCTCGCTCCTGGTTGTACCTCGTCGGAGCATCGCCAGAGTTGGTCGGAATCTCGCCGGAGTTCGCCACGAGACCACCGCACCGGAGCACCTCGCCGGAGTTCGCCACGAGACCACCGCGCCGGAACGCCTCGCCGGAGCTCCGCCGTGCCGAACCCTCCACCACCGCCGGAACACCTCGATGGAGATTGGCAAAGACACGCCATACCTCGCCGGAGCCGCGCTATACCGCTTCCGGCCACCTTGATCATCATCAGACCCTCGCCAGAGTTGGCTAGACCTCACCGGAACGCCTCGCCAGAGCTCCGCCGTGCTGAACCCTCCACCACCGCTGGAACACCTCCATTGAGATTGGCAAAGACACGCCATACCTCGCCGGAGCCGCGCCATACCGCTTCCGGCCACCTTGATCATCATCAGACCCTCGCCAGAGTTGGCTAGAGCTCGCCGGAACGCCTCGCCAGAGCTCCGCCTTGCTGAATCCTCCACCACCGCCGGAACACCTCGATGGAGATTGCCAAAGACACGCCATACCTCGCCGGAGCCGCGCCATACCACTTCCGGCCACCTTGATCATCATCGGACCCTCGCCGGAGTTGGTTGGACCTCGCCGAAACCTCGCCGGAATTGGCCAAAACCTCGCCGGAAATCATTATAATCAACCTGGAACCTTTCGGGCCTCGTTGCCCCATCTTCACATGAAAATCGTGATATGCTTGATCAAATAAACATTCAACGATTATATGTATCAAATCATTGTCACTAATAAAATAGTACTACACTGATAATTCTTATTCATCTCCATTTGGCACCTTCACGTATCTGTGTGCTAGCTTCCATCATGCCCTCCTAGTACTACGGTGACGGATAACACGACCACAGCTCCAAGCAGAGAACTGTGCGCCGTGCCAGCGAACACTACCAGAAGCAGGACACCACCTCAGCGCTAGTGTTCCATATGGCGGCCGCCGGCCACGCATAGGAGCTCGCATTCTCGCTGCAGGGACCAGCTCCTGATGATGGATGGTTTCCTGAGATCAAGTGCAGGGTCAGCACGACAACCCCAACCATGGCCAGGGACACCTCCCTATCCGCATCAGAGAAGAACATCGGGACGGGGTGGAGCAGCTTCTCAGTACCGACGGCTTCCTCGGAAGTGATGTCAGGGAAAATAACCTCGGGGAGTGTCGGAGGCCAGATGGGAATCGATTCCGGCGGGGCGGTGGTGGGGAGGCATGTGCAGCCACGAGCACACGAGTCCGGGCGAGCGTGCCATTGCAGGTTGGAGGAGGGTGATCCATGCGGATCTGGGGCGGGGAAGGAGGAGGAGCAGTGGAGGACGGCCGCGCCATCTGCGTACCAGCCGTAGGAGCGTGGCGGCGGAAATCCTAGCTCCGCGTCATGGGTATGCAATGGGGAATTTCCTCCGTCGTTGGCGCCAAGGGAAAAAAGAAGCCCCAATCGGTACGACTTACGAGTGGCAGTGGGTAATTTCTACGGAAAGTTGATTCTCACCGCGATGGAAGCAGGGGTCGATCTGCTGTGAAAATCGTACTACTAAAAGCAGCTGCGTTGAGAGAATCTGCCGTGGAAATTAACCCGTTTGGTTCAGATTTTGCTTCTTCACCGCAGAAGTTGGTTCTCAAAGCTGAACCAAACGCAGCCTTAGTTTGTAAGTACCAGGAGTGGGTTTCGACCACGATATTTCATGTGGCCTCGCCCCCTTGGCTGCCCCTCTGAAGTTCAGAGTTAGTGCTTGGATTGCAAAACTTGTTCGATTAATTGGAGCCACCGATTCTCCTTTAACAGCTTCTCGCCTCTGCCACCAAATGTACCAAGAACCAACCGCTATCAGTTCCTTTAATCCAATATTATGTAGAGTTGGTGGTGTTGGTAATTGTGACCGAAATATTTCTTCCAAGACCACTGATCCCGATCTATCCACAATTAAAAAACTTTCAATGATTTGCGAGATTCCGAGAGCTTTCCACACTTCCATTGCCCTGCTACACTTGAACATCAAGTGAGCAATGTCCTCCGCATCCACTTTACAAATTGGACATTGAGCCGAAACAGGAATGTGCCGGTTTGCAAGGATGGACATCCCCGGCACCACACCATGTAACGCCTTCCATAAAAATATTTTAACTTTGCTAGGTACTTGTAATTTCCAAAGGATTTCCCATACAGGATTATTCACCGACATGCCTTGGCCATCAATCCGAGATAGCCTATTTCCATTTTGATGATCCCATTCAGCATAGTATGCCGACCTCACAGAGAAGTTATAAGATCTTGTAATATGCCAAGCAACGAAATCTTCATCCAAGTTTTCACTTAAGGGGATTCTTAGAATTCTGTCAACAACGATAGGACTGAAAACGTCCTTCAAGAGAGTAACTGTGGGGACCCCGGACTAGCTGTCCGAAATACCCGATTATGCTTAACACAACGATCCCGTGATCAGTCTGTCGTTGCACATAATCCGAATTGGATACCAAAGTTTACATCCATTACAGTACCGAATAGAAAGTCTTACATAAATGGTCATTTAGACCAAGTTCTTACATAGGTGCCTTCATGGGCCAAACCAAATATATCAGCGGAAGCTACGGCGTAATCGACATCATATTCTAACGATGACACCCGACAGGCAGCTGACTTGTGGAGATCCTTATTGGCGTAGAAGTCGCCATATTCCTGCTCTGCGTAGTGTTCCTCCTCGTAGTCTGGCTAGGACAATAGCCAGGGACGAAACCAATATGAGTACATTTGAATGTACTCGCAAACTATCCCAACATGAGTATGCACCAGTTTTATTTTAGTTGACAACTTTTCTTATTTAAAACATCTCTATATCTTTATTGAAAAAGGTAAGAAGAGCTTTATAACTATCTTTAAAGAAGTCACCTTTTTCATCTGTTTTTCCAAAACTTCTCCTTTTTCCCGACCATAGCCCGTCATGGTCCACTTTCTTCCCACCACCTCATACCGATCCGTTGGTATAGGTGTAGGAAACAATCTCCACTTCATTTTTCTTTTAAAAACTCAAAACCTTTTTAAAACTTGCACAAGGTCTTAGGACAGTCTCCCAATTGTCCATATCCGAGGACTCGGCTATTCGAATAGTTTTTAACACTCTGCAGAGGTAGCACGCTTTTAACCCACATCCATCCGGCAACTCATCGTGTCTGCCACGTCTCGCCATACCAGGTGTATGCGAAGTAAGCCGCCGGCCATAGCCTCTTATTTGCTCATGCTAGTATAGGATCCTTCCCATATGACACTTTCCATCGACACCCAGTCCGGTTTCCCGTCAGAAACCCTAAGTGTGAGGACTCATAGTTTTGTCCGGCGGTTTATGGTGGAACCTTCTATCCTCCCCACCAACTTGTGTGAGGACCCGGGTCAGGGGGTAGATCCTCGGACCATCCCCTCATGCATAACGGAGTCATCTCCGTCGATGAGGTATCCCATACTAATAAGAGCAAACTACATGACTACGCCTTTTCCCATATGTGGTAAATGTGGTCGCACAGGGTAGGATTGGTTTCCATAGTACTAGGACACTGTGCATTTTTCACAAACATCACCATTTTTCCACCTTTCCAACACAGCACCGACATCTCGTCGTTCCATAAACTCACAAGACATTTCAAAGGAGTTTTGAATAAACACATTGTTTTCCCATCCTAAAGTTTTATATAAACTACTACATAGGGTGGCAAAATAATATCCATATATTTTTGAAATGGGTTTTGTAAATCTTGCTTTGAGAGTAAACATATTATGAAAGTAGATGCATATGTTGGTAGTGCAAGCTCAGAGAATAGCTTGCCTTGCTTGGCAAAGTGATCTTGCTCTTGTTCTTCAAATTCAGCAAACTCTCCTTCCTCGATATATCCGACAACGTTCTCGTCTAATTAACAAACAAACAATACAAACAATCACTAAGCTATACAAGCAATCACCTCAACATAACCATCATTAACATCACAATTGGCTACTGCACACATCAAACCACACAATTTGGTTTTCAAATAAATTGAATTAAACATTATTTAATTAAGTCCAAATTATGGCAGAAACTAGTTATTCATGTTTAATTCCACAACTTGAGTTCTGTTGGTCACAAAAATACAAACTAAAATTCTATGGAAAGCCACTGATGTGTAGAATACAACCCAATTTGAATTGGATCATTTGGAGTTACCAAACTCCCTACACATTGGATTGAATCCAGTAGCTAATAATCAAGTTTTAGCTACCAATTAAATTATATTGTTCCAAAAATTAAACCCTTTTAGGGGTAACTAAACATGGATATATGTGAGCTAACAAAATTGGTCCTAACTCATTTGGATCAACCAATAAACATAATGGTCTGTTTTAGTCCAGAAGGGTTTATCTTAAAGTCCACAATTTATACTACTTAATTAATTCTACCAAAATTAGGGGAGCTAACACAAGGCAGTACTAAGATAGAAAATTGGTTTGGAATTATTTGGACTAACAGAGTATCAGAAACAAACAAGTTTAGATTTTAAACCTTCTGTGGCATTTTCAATAATACTTTTTAATTATTTAATTAAATGACCTGAGACCAATTGTGTTGGTTAAACAATTTCATAAGCTTTCCAGAACATTTGAGTTTGATTTATTTGGATTCCTAAATCTCGAGATATTTAATTTTAAAGTTGACATCAGTACTGAGAATTTCAGAGAATTCAAATTAGAAAAATCCACTGTTGTGGATAATGTTGAAATCCCTGACGGGTGGGTCCTACCCGTCAGTGACTCAGCGAAACGGTACGCGCGCGAGGGAAAAGATTAAAATTATGACAGTGGGACCCACATGGCAGTCTAACTTAACACGAAGCGGTACGTGGCCGTAGATCTTCGATCCAACGGCTCACGGAGGTCGCCATCGGCGACGACCTAAAACGAGCGGCGCTGCCGCGCCGGCGACGGCGAGGTGGACGGATCTCTCACATAGGGGCTCGGGAGGAAGCGGCGATGACGCGAATCGACGGCGGCGGCTCGGGGAAGACGATGGTGCGAGCGGCAGTTGCTGGGGAAGTCTCTGTCGACGGCGGCGATGTCGCGCTCTTCGTCGGCGTCGGGCAGCAACTTCGGCGGAGCTTCGGGGTCGCGTCCTGTGCTAAAAAGAGGGAAAAGAAGCCTGGGTGAGTGCGGTGAGCTTGGGCAACAGCGTAGAGGGGTCAGAGGGAAGAATGGGAGGGTGTGGCGTTGTGGTGGTGTTCGACCTCAACGGCGGCGTCGGGTGCGGCAGTGCACTGCCCTCCGGCGGTGCACAGACGAAATTGAGGCGAGGGAAAGCTCGAGGGGGAGGTGTGGTGTTCCAGTGAGGTCTCCGGGTGCTTTTATAAGCTCGGGGCGGTCCACGATGGTCGGGGTCTACGGCGGCGGCCATTGCGCGTCCACGGCGACCATTTCGGCGATTACCCGGCGAGGGTGCAGAGGCTCGTGGCGGCTTGGGGCTTAACGGGGTCCGGCGAGGTTCTAGAATCATCTAGAGGAGTGGTGCGTGTCGGGAATCAGAGACGGGGGCCAATTAGCTCGGCGCCGTCCAATGCATCCGCGGCGGTCGTCGGGGAACATCGGCGTTAAGGCGACGGGAAAGGTGCCCGTTTTCTTCCCTGCGGTGCAGAGACAGCAGAGGCTCCGGGCGCGCGCGCAGGGGGGACCTGGGCGGCTCGGAAACGGCGACGACGGTGGAGGCGACACGGCGGCACGTCGGGGCGAGGGAGAGAGGTAGGGGATGACATTTTCGCAGAAAACCCCCTGCCTCCTCTCTGCTTCTTTTTTTTATTTCTGTTTTAGTCCTTCTGCTAAAACCAGAAGGTTTTCTAGGATTTAATTAGGGTATTTAAACATTTTAGAAAAATTTGCAAAAATTTGTGGGGCCTTCCCATAATGTACAGAAGCTCCACAAAAATTGGCATAAAATAATAAAATGTTTTGAAACATTTTCTTTTATAGTACTTTGTTTATGTTATTTGAATTTATTTCAATTGTTTTTATTTTAGAATTTCAAAACTAGTTCAAAAATAATATTTGAGAGGGGAAAGTGGTAGGAACAAAATGGGGAGTGTTGACATTACATCTCCACTGACTTTGGTTTGAAAATAATTGAGTTGGTCACTTGGAGATTTTTATGTGACAACTTGTCACTTTTATTTTTCTTGCTTTGATTTTATATTTTGTTTTCTTTCTTCTTACTAGTGTTCACTAGTGCAAACACCCATACAAACAGCAAGAACAACATCTCAAGTAACAAAAGCAATTAACATACAATAAGCAACAAAAGTTTTTGTTGGCTCTCATTTTTGGAATATAATCCTGATAATAATTTTTGGGATGTTACAGTAACATCCCACTGTCCTGTCTCCGGTGCAATGTGCTCATTCACTGTCTTCAGCAATATTCCACCTCGTGGTGTAATGACTTGGCGAGTTGGACTTCCCGGCACCCAATGGTCCTCCCAAATATTGATCATCATACCCGAGCCTACCCTCCATATATGTCCTCTTTTCAAAGTAGTAAGACCCGAGATAATGCTCTGCCAAGTAAAGGAGGAACCCTTCTTCGGTCCTGCCTTCATAAGATTTCCGTCAGGATAATATTTAGCACGTAGTACACGTGCACAAAGTGAGTCTGGATTAGTAATCAATCTCCAAGCCTGTTTTGCCAGCATGGCCAAATTAAACGAGTGTAAGTCTCTAAAACCCATGCCACCATTTTCTTCGGAATGCACATTTTCCACCAAGCCATCCAATGCATCCTTTTCTGGGTTTCCGAATCTCCTCACCAAAAACCAGCCAATGCATCTGTCATTTCTTTACAAAGTTTCTTAGGAATTTTAAAGACAGACATAGCATATACCGGAATAGCCTGAATAATAGCTTTCAAAAGGATTTCCTTGCCGCCCATGGACAAGAATTTCTCCTTCCATCCCTCTAGACGTTTAATAATCCTTTCCAGCAAGTATAAGAAGTTGTCACTTCGGTCTACCCCCACCATAGCAGGCAGCCCGAGGTACTTATCAGAAAGAGCTTCTGTCATAATATTTAACTCGGTGCAAATTTCAGCTTTCATCTCCACATTTATATTTGGACTAAAGAAAATGCTGCATTTTGCTTCACTTACCAACTGACCAGAGCTTGCACAGTATTGATCAAGAGCCTGTCTCAACGAGGTTGCATTATTCATATCCGCCTTCATAAGGATCAGGGAATCATCGGCGAAAAGTAAGTGAGATACTGATGGCGCATTTCTGCATACCCTAATTCCTTCAATGCCAAGAACCTCCTCTCTATGAGCAAGAACACTTGAAAGACCTTCTGCACAAAGCAAAAACAAATAAGAGGAAAGAGGGTCCCCTTGTCGAATTCCCCTAGTAGGGGTAAAAGAATTTGTTTCCTGGTTATTAAATCTGACTTTGTAAGTAACCGACCGCACACAAATCATAATCAGCTCCACAAAACTATGATCAAACCCGAGTTGAATCATCATTCTTTCCAGAAAATCCCATTCTACACGATCGTACGCCTTATGCATATCCAATTTGACTGCACAGTAGCCCCATTTTCCCTATTTTTTATTCTTTATCGTATGTATACTCTCATATGTCAACAAGATGTTGTCAGTAATTAATCTTCCAGAACAAAGGCACTTTGAACAGGGGAAATAACCTCATCTAAAATAGACTTCAGTCTGAATGCTATCATTTTCGAGATTACCTTGTAGAGAACATTGCATAAACTGATAGGCCTATATTGGGAAATTTGGGCCGGATCTTCAACCTTCGGGATAAGAACGATCACTGTATCGTTCCAACCATCTAGGATCACTTTGTTGTTGATTGCATCAAGAACTTCTGTAGTTAAGACATTACCCAAAAAATTCCAACACTTTTTAAAAAAGATGGCATGGAGACCATCTGTACCGGGAGCTTTCATATCTCCAATCAAAAAGAGAGCCTTTTTTACCTCCTCCGGTGTATACTCCTTCAACAGATGTTCATTCATACGATCGGTCACTTTTGGGTTAACTTTTGCTAGTAGATCCGGATCTGGTTCATCAATTTCAGTACTGAACAAACCCGCAAAGTACTCTGATATCATTGGATTAAGATCATCAATCTCCTCAATCCACTCCCATCTTGGTTCCGCAATTTTTTTATCATATTTCTCTTTCTCCGTTCATTAGCAAAATTGTGGAAATATGAAGTATTTTTATCTCCATACTGTAGCCAATTAATCCTACTACGCTGCGCCCAATGAATCTCCTCTTGCTCAAGGAGTTGCTCAATTTCTTTTGCAAGCTCCTTCTGGAATTCCACATTTTCATCAGTAAGGACGTCCCTAGAAACCCTTTCCATCAACTGTTGTTTGCTTCGGATATTCTTCTTCCTTTTTTGCAGTACCGAACGATCCCATTTATGAAGCTGTGTGTGTACCACTGCCAACTTTCCCGCCAGCCCATTCGTTTGAATTCCACTTTCGGCCTGCTCCCAGGCCCGCTGCACCACTTGCTGAAATTGGGCCTCCTTTAGCCATTTAGCCTCAAAACGAAGAATAGCCGGCCCATTATTCACCTGAGCATTTTCAGTTTCAATCGACATTAGAATAGGACGGTGATCAGATCCACTATACTCGAGGTTCTGTAACACAGCATTACCAAACCTATCATTCCATGCTTCATTAGTCAGAGCTCTATCCAATCTTTCCCTAATGCGGCCCTATGCCAAGTGAACTTATCACCCACATAACCAAAGTCTGACAGATTACAATCATCCATTGCATCCCTAAAAGCTTGCATAAAATGTTGGGGACGCAAATTACCGCCTTCTTTCTCAAAGGGAAACAGAATTTCATTCATATCTCCCATCACTAGCCACGGCAAATTTACAGCAGCATGCAAATCTCTCAAACATTGCCATGATAAGTGCTTATCTTGCCACCGTGGTTCACCATAAAAGCCGGTGAACCGCCAAACATCTTGTTGACTAGTTCCAATAAACACATCAATGTAATTGTGTGTTTTATGACGAAGGGAAACAACTACCTCTTTTTTCCATAGAAGTAAGAGACCACCACTGCGTCCATCACTCCTAACAACCTCTTTGTAGTCCATTTTAACTTGACGACGAAGACATTCCGCCGGAAAATCATCTAGGTGAGTTTCAGACAGAAAAACTACATCCGGGTTACTCCGCTATAAAAGATTTAGCAGAGCCCGGACCGCCGTGGCCCGCTGGAGGCCACGGCCGTTGTATCCGAGGATCTCATTGCGTCCGGTCAGCTCCCAACATAGGAGCCGCCGATATCTTAGTGTGGGTATTATCATCACTTATCCTTGTTCTCTTTTGGATCTGGACTTTCCCCGGTGTAACAGCTTCAGTGAACTCCATACTATCAAGTTCCTTTGTTTCAGATGACTTCTCCACTGCGAGTTCCTCTGAAGGAATAGCATCTGATTCCTTAGTATTCAAAACTGGATCGCTATAGGTTAACCTTTTCCTACTATGTAACCCCCGATCCTCCATATCCAGGTCTGTGTACCCATCATACCGCTCATCTTGATAATCTGCATCCTTATGTTCTGCAAAGTTCCCAGTCATACCAGATCGCCCTCGGCCTCTTCCTCTGAACATACCAGGACAGGAGGGGCACGTCCAGAGCCACGGCCACGTCCCCTACCTCGACCACCATCAGCCAGAATAAAAGCACCCCACTCTAGCTTGGATTCATCATGTTCCCCTGAACCACATTCTTCATGCCAGTGCCCAAGCAAGCCACACACCCCACAAAAGGTGGGGAGTTTCTCATATTTGATCTGATACCACTCTTTCTTCTTGTCTCTAGTGATTGAACAAATCGAAACAATTTTGCATTAACATTGATCTTAACACGAACTCATGCGAACTCTCCGACATACCCTGCAGGTAGTTTCACCTGAACCTGCACCACCTCTCCCATAGGCCTACACATGCCTCTGATCACGGCTTCCTTCAAATAATTATCAGGGAGTTTCATACCCTTGCCCAAACAGCAAGTTTATCTAATACCACCTCTCTAGGATTAACGAAACCATCATACTCCTCAAGAATTACTGCATGACTATTCCTGAAGATCCATGGCCCTGCGAACATGGCTTTGTTCCAATCTGCAAGACAACCAAATTGGATAGTAAATAAGTTATCTTCAATCTTCCTCCAGATTACCTCTTTTGCGGGATTCCAGGCCGATCTCATATCGGCGTATAATGCTGTAGGGCTAAACCCTCTCTCTGTGTGCACTCTCCGATCGCAAGCCACTTTGCCTTCTCATGCGGATCTTGTATCTCCTCTTCCCAGACGAATCATCCGAGGTTTCTTCATGCAGATTCAATCTCCCAAGAAGTGAGTCGACTCCCTCTCCAGGAGCCCTTGAAGAACTTGACTCAGCGCGATCACCCATCGAAGCAGACGACGGATGGCTAGACCCCGCCCTCGATTGATCCTACGCGAGGCGGAGGGACAAACGACGACGAAGGAGTGACTCTCGGCGGTAGACGCCGCCGGAGGACAAAAACCCTAGGTTTTCCGCTAGGGGACAAAAAACACTCTCACATGCCTTTGGTTAAAGCCTACTCTCCACATACAGGGAGTCAATCAGCGTGGAGGTACAAAATAGTGAAATCCCAGGATGAAAATAGTCAAATCTGAACTTCGCCTCGGATGAACAGATGGGCGTACATAGGGATCATTAAAATGGGTGGAATCGTACCAGAGACAAGCAATTAGTTGTGAGGAGGAAAGCCCTTCCTCTGTTCTTCGGTGGTTTCCATGAAAATGGATCAGATGCATGTGTCTAATTGCTGCTAAATGGTAGTATTTGGCATCGATTCATAAAGTTACATGTTTGTGATCCTCAAATAGTTTCAGTGTAACTTTTTTCAGTATAGTACAACCGCGAATTCACGCGTGTAGCTTGTAGACTTGCAATCTCCAGAATACTCTGGATTTTGTTTTGATATCGAGTAATACCATGACATTGTACAGCTTGTACTGGATCATCTTTGGACAGCTCATGTTGGCTCTGATCTAATTTTTTTTCAAGAAAAATAATATTTATCTCTCTATTTTCAGAAATAATTTTTGGATTGTCTACCCACGCCACCATACGGAGCAAAGCATTTAACTCATAGGCATGCTAGCAATACCAAGCACAGTGTCATTTAAACATGTCTCAACTTGATACGTCGACTTACTGAGTTGATGGCGTGGAAATTGTGCCTGACTTTTCACGGTACAGAATTTGCAGCTATAGTATAGTGCAAAACTTGCCCCGGAAGATCCAAAGTTCTATTTTTAATATTTTGTCCGTTCGGTGATTCTCATAGGTGCTTTTCCTTTCACCTGTTGTTTTCATTTCTTCCATATCTATCGAATTTCATTTAGATGATACTGCACCCTAGGTACATTTTAGTTGAGATGATTCCATGTTGATTCAATTGAGATTATCATGAATGCTTATAGAAATTAGTGTCATGAGCTACAGTTAATAAGTTCTGCATGATATTTTCAGAATTCTGGATATCCACAATGCAAATACAATATGTTGGTATATATTGTATCGGTTGCATAATGGATTTGTAGTGCTCAGCGCTCTTGTAGCGCTAATGAGGAAACTACGTCAAAGGCATTGTTGTCATCGTGATGCAATGCTCATCGCCTCGTAGCGCCAATGGATAACATCACCACAACAAACTGAGTGTTATGACGAGGTACTGTGTAGCTTCAATTCTCGTCGAACATAGCTCAGTATGGTGGGCTCAGGGTAATTATTATCGGTGAGAACTGACGCAATGTGATCAAATCAATTACGTGGCATGTTATTTGGAAAAGAACTGGTGGCTCGTTTGAAATGCAGGTTGTCTACATTCATTCATCTAAATTCTAAACGGAAAGTCATTGTGACTCAGTCATAGTATTGGCCTATAGATGTTTGGAACATGTTTCGAATTTTTTTTGGCACCACAACCATTTGACATGCTAAGAAAAATTACATTTGTTTTGACATGACAACCGACTGAAGCGATGATCGAGGTTCTTCTACCTGGTTGTCCGATGACCATTCCCCTCTATGTACATTAACCCTCTATGTACATTAAGTTATACGAGAAGATTGGTGGTATTTGTCGGGAAATCTTTTTTGGATCATAGGTGTAGATACACCCCCTATTTAAAAACCGCATTTAAAATAACAACAAATTTCAAACAAAATTTCGGATATATGTTTCGACCAAAAACAAACATTTTATGTGGACTATGTAAAAAGACAAATTTCGGTGCTCCAAAATGATTTTCACGAGACATCTTTTTGTTTTATATAGCCACAAAAAATGTCTTTTTTTTGTTCGAAACTTTTTGTGTGGACACAAAATGTCCGTATATACACCCAAAGTTTTTGTTTAGAATTTTTTGACACTTTTAATGTACTTAAAATGATTTTTTTCATAATGGGTGCAGCTAGACCTACGAGCCAAATCATCGTGTCCATATGAGTCATGCTTTTGTCTCTTGGTTCACCCAACTTAATTCTAATTTATGTCTTCTGATTAACTTCGATACCATGTGGCTATTTTTATATACATCTGAATGTTTACGAGCATTTTATGTTTACATTACATGTGTGACATGTGTCAAAAACTTTTAGGGGACGTGGCAACGCACGGGCATGCAGATATACACCTATCAGTCAAAACATCATGTCCATCAAGTTGTACACAGAGTAATCTTCTTTCATCATAACAAAAGTTAATAGGAGTACTATATGTTTCTACTGTTTACTGAATGTATGAGCTGCCATATACGAAGTATTCAGCCAGGATCAGGGGATTTGAAAGTGTCGGTTCAGATGATTTAGAGTTTAAAAATAGTGCATGTCGGAGCAGACCATCACCTCCAGCATCGGAGGCGAGATCCTTGCAGACGCCGCCTAGGACTTTGTGTATATTGCATCCTCGATTTTCGGGTGTGCTTCATATGTAGCTTTTGATTTATGAGTGATGCAACTGCTTGTATTTGTTACTGGAAGTTGGTCAGACCACAAATTTGTATAAATCTTTGATAATTGATTGTATACATGTGTATAATGTTTGAAATGTTTCGAGGATAAAAATCATGTGTAAGAACTTTTCAGTTCCAGGTTGTAGGGTGAGCAGTCACACGCTCCTAATAAGAATATAGTGTTTCTTTAATTATATGTTTAAGTTTTTTGTGTTCCGTAGCAATGCACGGGCATTCAACTAGTCTCCATAAACTATGTGTGCGGAGCAAAATTTTGAGAAAAAACTTTTATTTTGTCCGCTGATGCATGTAAAATGCATACATGAACTTTGCATTATTTTACTTATATTCCAGTCATATTTGCATCATATAAGGGCTATATCACTGTTTTATAATGATTTTGGGAATATTTGACATGTTTCCTATTTTTTATGGAATTAACCCTGCGCAGGCAGAAAACCCTATTTCTATATTTTAATGTTTCAGGGACACAAACGACGTCCAAATGACCTGGAAATTTACGAGCATCAGTTTTTGGAAGGAACAAAGCGTGGGAGCGAAGGAAGCAAACAAGCGGAGACCCGAGGGACAAAATAGGTGGGTCCACGTGGCCCTGTACCTGGCCGCGTGGGGCCCCTCCTTTTGGGCCTCGGAGCTCCGTTGCGTTGATCTTTCCTCCACCGACTCCGTTTTGACCAAAAACCGCCTATAAAAATAGTCCCCCGACGTTCTCTGGAAGGAGCGCCGCAGAAACATAGAAACACCGAAACAGAGACCTGGAGCTGCCGATTGGAGGGGGAAAACTCCGGCGGGGCGCTGTCGGCGTGGTCTCCATCTTCTCCAACGACTTCTCCACCGTCTCCATGATGAAGAGGGAGTAGTCCACCTCTGGACTATGGGTTTGTGGAAGTAACTTATGTATCTCTCCTCTCTTGAGCTTCACTAATTAGTACCGTATGAGCTGCTGAACATGATTACGGTCATCTATGTAATACCTTTGTGGTGGATCTTTTTATGAGTTAATATATGTTTGAGATTTCAATGGTTTTGTTTCAGTTATGAAAGTAGATGCATATTATGTACCCTGTTCTTATTTTCTTGTCATGATCAAGCATGTTTATGAGAGCGTGTGAGGGGGAACATGTGCATTAGTTGGAGTAACGGGGGGTGGCTAGTGCAGTGAACGTGAGAGAAAGTTCTGCGATCCACTTGGGTATTTTTACCTTACTTTGTTGCCTCACTAGGGATAAAAAGAAATACCATGCTACCGGAGATGTGGGTGTGACCATTGCCACTACTCCATGACTAGATCTAGCATGTTCTTATTTTAACTTCATGTCATGATACTTATTGCTATACTCTGAGTTATCTTAATTACTGAGGTGTTATGATTTAGTTCGCATCTTGGTGGAATATAAGAGAGACTAATAACTAAAAGGTCTCTATGTTAGGACGTGATGCCCATATAATTATAACTTGTCATTAAACTGTTGTGTTGCAATCTCATATGTCAACTCTAGTGTTCCATTGTCTACCACTTTATTAAAGAGAGAGTGCATTTGTGAAACCATGAACCCCGGTCCATTTTTAATCATAAGAAACACATTTCCTACCACTTTTCCATTTTCTGCCATTTAAAAATCCGAAAATACAAAACACTTTTACATCTTGCATTCATCATATAAAACCAAAAATATCATTTATCATTGCTACCACCATCCTTGCATATTTATTTACCACCATTGCATATTTATTTCTTGTTTGCATTGCATATTATCTTGATATCATTCTCACACCTTGTGCTTGACAACCACTAGGTGAGGTTGAGGACCAAAACATTTACTTTGTTTTGTAGGTAACCAAAAGAAGGATAGGAAAGATAAATCTTCACTACTGATTCCCCGAGAGTTCGATATTAAACCCTCGAGTCACCCCTCGTGGGGAAAACACGTCTTCCACTTACTACACACTCTGCACTTGGAGTCTCAACCTAACCCATATTCTTTTGACGCAGGTAACTACGTCATCGGGTATCAAGACTGTTTTCTGGCGCCGTTGCCGGGGAATCATTGCTGAAAGGTTTATCCAAGGGTCCCCTGCACTAGCTCTTTTCTAGCGCCGGGTTTATTCAAGGATATCTCATCAAGTCAACTTCATCATCAACTTGTGCTAACACCTAAGCTTGGGGAGGTTGCACCTACGTGAGCATCATCTTATCCATCTTTACCTTCAAAGCAAATTTATTTTGTTTTGTCATTGTCTTGCATATCATATTTCGGTTTGCATATTTTATTTTCAGTTTTCATCTAAAAACATAAAATCCATAAAAATTAAGTGTTGTTTTTAATATGTGTTTTAAGCTACTGGTAAGAAGTTTGGTAAGGAAACTTGAAAGCTGAATTTTATTATCTCATTGTTACCATGGCATTTATGAATCGTGCCTCGCTGCATCATGCTTTTATATGAAAGTGCTTATGCTATTGCTCCTAAAGTGGTTGAAACTACTATGTCTGAGGTGTCTAAAGTGGGATTTAAAATCCCCGTTGGTCATGTTAAAAGTGTTATGAAAAATCCATTTACAGGGGATGGAACTAAGTCTGCACATGAACACGTGGAGACAATTGAAGACATATGTGGTTTATTTAGTCTTCCTGGTATTTCTGATGATCAGGTGAAAAGGAAGCTATTATATTTGTCTTTATCTGGTAATGCTCGTATTTGGTTCAGGTCTTTGGATGAAGAAGTCACTATTGAATGAGAGCGCCGTTTTGGCTCCCGGGAGCATATGCTCCCGGTATTTTCAAAAAAAATTCAAAATTTGAAAACTTATCAAAAATTCCGAAAACATCATGCACGTACATGACCATGGTACGCACCACCGTGTATTTTTTCGCGTCGAAATGACATCGTATGCGCCCTGTACAAAAATGACAAATTTCTGACAGGAAGATGAGATCTAAAAAATTGAATTTCTGACAGGAAATTTGTCATTTTTGTAAAAGGCGCGTTACGATGTCATTTCGGCGCGAAAAAAAAACACGGTGGTGCGTACCATGGTCAGGTACGTGCATGATTTTTTTCAGATTTTTTTGATAAGTTTTCAAATTTTGAATTTTTTTTGAAAATACCGGGAGCATATGCTCCCGGGTGCCAATGCGAATTTCCGCTATTGAATGGAGTATTTTGAGGGAGGTTTTCTTTCTTAAGTATTTTACTCCTAAAGAAGTTTATGATAACCCATGCTATTATGATAAAACTAATAATGCTCCTTTACTTTCTAGTAATACTACTAGTGAAGTTATGGATAATAACGAGGAGTGTTGCTTAAATATGCTATATGATAATGCTTTAGATGATGGTCCTATGCTTATTGATAATCCTCCATGTTTAGTTGTTACTAATTTATGCGAGGATAAAAATGATATACTTGCTGTTTGTGATAGTGCTCTTACTCATGAGAGTCCTACTTTGTTTTTGAACTCTCCTACTTACACCATAGAGGAGAAATTTGCTTATGTTGAGAAATACTTATGTGATTTGCAACTATCTTTAGTTCCAAATCTTTGTTGCAATCATGATAGTAAACTTGATATTGATCTTATTAACTATTTTGAAAGAGGGAAGCATGCTAATGAATTCCAAATAAATTTAATAATCCTCTTTATGTGCCTAAATTATCTAAGTTGAATGATTCTTGTGGTTATATGGTTGAATTTATTTCTACTACTTGCAACTATTATGAAAGAGGAGGTGATAAGAACCCTCTTTATGTTACTAATAATTATATGCTGCAAGTAATATTGTTAATATGCATTGGAAACTTCTATTGTGATTCATTCATATACAAAATGCCAATGCATAGAAAGAAAGTTAGACTTCGTTGTTATTACTTTTGTGTTTTGTTTTCTCTCTACTAGGGTTCAACTTGACTATTATTTTGATTGGTTTGAGAACACCATGGGACCTGGTATTATGCATGAACACTTCCCAAGGAAGAGGGACACATCAAAGTTCAAGCTCCCTCATGAGCTTCGTCCACAATAAACATCAAGTAAGAAGCCTAGCTATATGGCTATAAAGAAAGCGCTTTACGGGAGGCAACCCGGTTGTTTTTATTTGTGATTTTCTTTGTGTCCTCTTGCTGTAACAAGAGACTTAGTGTTTAGTTTAGTTTCTGGAATTTTTAATAAAGTGCCAAGTTTTACTCATTTTGGTTGAAAAGTTGCTTATAGCGTTCGGAGATTTTATTCCTGCACGAATCTGTGCACGGTATGATTTTTAATTCTTATTCTGTAACTCCGAATGAGCTCATATTTGAACTGTATGCAACTTTTCATCCTCTGTATGCATGAATTTTTTCGGAATTTTCGACAAAGTTAAGTAGGGTAGAAAAATACGTTTGCTGCTGCTGTTTTTCTGGACAGATTCTGTCCCATTTTGTTTGATGCATGCTTAGAACTTTTAACTTGAATCTTTTTGATCCAATTGAGTTTATGAGTAGGCATACAACATTATACACTTTCTGGACATTCATATGAATTTTTGTTCAAGGATTATATGCAGCAAGAAATCTATTTGTTTATCACTACTAATGCACCCCACAGAAAAAGAAATGGGAGAAACGGTGTTTTGAAGTTTTTTCACAGGGATTAGAGGAGATGCACCAAGAGCTATCCAAGGATGGTGAAGACCATAAGCTTGGGGATGTGAAGACAACCCCACTGGACCTACACACTCTCGGTTTGCACACGTCTAACTTCTGTTTTTCGATCGAAACACTTTATCGCATAAACTTGGAGCGTCTTTTTGTTTGTTTAGGTTTGATTTTTATTTTGTGAGACCACCACACTATCATTTATATATGAGAGAGCTACTGGAAATTTGGGTTGAATTATGTTGGATGCTATTATAAGATTGGGAAAAGGGATGTTGAGTTGATTTTAAAAGATACATATAGTTGCATGATTCATGAGCTTGTTAATGAGTAATAATTTGCAAGTATTTTATCAAGAGCTATCTTTTATTCATGTTTTGATGCTAATGTTATTTACTTGTTTAACATGGATTAGTTAGTTCTATGGACACTCATGCATGCATTTAGATGGTCAACTTTCTCCCTCTTGCTAGCCCAAAAATTCCAACAAGCAAAAACTTGTTTCCAACACCTTCAACCAAAGTTTTTCCAGTGAGTCCACCATATCTACCTATTAGCTTTATGCTATTCCGAGTATGTTTATCATGATATTTGTGTTATCTATACCTCTGAATGAAAATGCTTATGTTGTTGATTGTTGTGGGAAAAGTTGGTTATAGAGCTCTCTCGAACTTGATGCACACTTTACTTTCATTGCATAAATAAAATATGACCCATTGTGATTAAAATTATGATGTTGTGGCTTGACAAATGTCTTTGGTTGAGAGTTAGCTCATATGTGCTGTCACATGGCAAGCTTTCAACATGCACTTCATTCATTTAGTTGATATCATGTACTTTTGTTTATGGATGCTTACCATGGGTGAAATAAATGGGAAATGAAGTGAGTTTAAATGAGTTTGTATAAATGGTTAGAGAGACGCCTGGGCCGCTAATCTAAGCCATGCATCATTCATGGTGGAAATTTACTTACATGCTATGGTGAACCTTCTGTGATACACCTTACAATAAAAAGCTATCAATGGTAAATAAAAAGGGTGTTGAGATTGTTCATTGTGTTTGTTTGTCTTGTCATTTTGATATGGGCTTGTTCCATATCCTGGGACAAGAGGTACCCCAGTTGACGCTCTTAATGATACTATTATTACTTACAATGATATTTAACTTGAACTTGCTTTGTTTTCCAAGTTGAGTAACACATGGAGTAGGTACTTGTATTCAAGGGGCATGAGACTTTCAACCTGTACTTTGTCAAGCACACTACTCGTATTTGCTTTCACTTTAAACTTAATCATTCAAGATGCTATGATAGGGGAATGAGAGCTTGACACCAAGGATTACCATATTACAATCATTAACTTAAGTAGAGAAGTTCAGAAGTTAGATGAAACTTATTCATGCTTTACCTCTACTCATATATATCTTTCCAAAGTGTCCACCTTTTATATTCAGATTTTCATCAATACTCTATGACCATTGTAGGATGTTCTTACTTATCATTATGCATACATGTGGTCCATAGTACTTTTCTCTTATGTTACACTTTGTGAATTATCATTGAACATCCTTGCATTGAATACTTGATATCACTTCATAAACTATCTTGCATATTGCTACTCCTTTTAAGAATGAATCATTTGACTCTATGTAGCAATAGTAATCATCTTTGATATCCATTGATAGTATTAAATTGCAAAGTCCATGTTAGTTTTATCACCTTCATACTCGAGGACGAGTATAGGTTAAGCTTGGGGATGTTGATGCATGTAAAATGCATACATGAACTTTGCATTATTTTACTTATATTCCAGTCATATTTGCATCATATAAGGGTTATATCACTGTTTTATAATGATTTTGGGAATATTTGAATGTTTCCTATTTTTATGGAATTAACCCTGCGCAGGCAGAAAACCCTATTTCTATATTTTAATGTTTCAGGGACCCAAACGACGTCCAAATGACCTGAAATTTACGAGCATCAGTTTTTGGAAGGAACAAAGCGTGGGAGCGAAGGAAGCAAACAAGCGGAGGCCCGAGGGCCAAAATGGTGGGCCCACGCGGCCCAGTACCTGGCCGCGTGGGACCCCCCTTTTGGCCTCGGAGCTCCGTTGCCGTCGATCTTTCCTCCACCGACTCCGTTTTGACCTAAAACCGCCTATAAAAATAGTCCCCCGACGTTCTCTGGAAG
Organism: Poa pratensis; assembly: GCA_947311845.1. Classification (NCBI taxonomy): domain Eukaryota; kingdom Viridiplantae; phylum Streptophyta; class Magnoliopsida; order Poales; family Poaceae; genus Poa; species Poa pratensis. The sequence continues at coordinate 10,104,043 of CAMZMU010000057.1, forward strand.
GAGCGCCGCAGAAACACAGAAACACCGAAACAGAGACCTGGAGCAGATTGGAGGGGGAAAACTCCGGCGGGGCGCTGCCGGCGTGGTCTCCATCTTCTCCAACGACTTCTCCACCGTCTCCATGATGAAGAGGGAGTAGTCCACCTCTGGACTATGGGTTTGTGGAAGTAACTTATGTATCTCTCTCTCTTGAGCTTCACTAATTAGTACCGTATGAGCTGCTGAACATGATTACGGTCATCTATGTAATACCTTTGTGGTGGATCTTTTTATGAGTTAATATATGTTTGAGATTGCAATGGTTTTGTTTCAGTTATGAAAGTAGATGCATATTATGTACCCCGTTCTTATTTACTTGTCATGATCAAGCATGTTTATGAGAGCGTGTGAGGGGGAACGTGTGCATTAGTTGGAGTAACGGGGGGTGGCTAGTGCAGTGAACGTGAGAGAAAGTTCTGCGATCCACTTGGGTATTTACCTTACTTTGTTGCCTCACTAGGGATAAAAAGAAATACCATGCTACCGGAGATGTGGGTGTGACCATTGCCACTACTCCATGACTAGATCTAGCATGTTCTTATTTTAACTTCATGTCATGATACTTATTGCTATACTCTGAGTTATCTTAATTACTGAGGTGTTATGATTTAGTTCGCATCTTGGTGGAGTATAAGAGAGACTAATAACCAAAAGGTCTCTATGTTAGGACGTGATGCCCATATAATTATAACTTGTCATTAAACTGTTGTGTTGCAATCTCATATGTCAACTCTAGTGTTCCATTGTCTACCACTTTATTAAAGAGAGAGTGCATTTGTGAAACCATGAACCCCGGTCCATTTTTAATCATAAGAAACACCTTTCCAACCACTTTTACCATTTTCTGCCATTTAAAAATCCGAAAATACAAAAACACTTTTACATCTTGCATTCATCATATAAAACCCAAAAATATCATTTATCATTGCTACCACCATCCTTGCATATTTATTTACCACCATTGCATATTTATTTCTTGTTTGCATTGCATATTATCTTGATATCATTCTCACACCTTGTGCTTGACAACCACTAGGTGAGGTTGAGGACCAAAACATTTACTTTGTTTTGTAGGTAACCAAAAGAAGGATAGGAAAGATAAATCTTCACTACTGATTCCCCGAGAGTTCGATATTAAACCCTCGAGTCACCCCTCGTGGGGAAAACACGTCTTCCAGTTACTACACAAGACAAGCATATACCGACTTTATGATGAACCTCCACGAATCCGTAAAGAGCTACCATTGAGCAAAAAGTCCAACAACAAACTTAAAAATCAACAAGAACAAGGAACCAATTGTATTGAGGAAGGCGACCTTGTATGGCTACTGATGATCCCGAAGAGCAAGTCTTGATGCCTGCACAAATAAACGGGATTAGGTTGAAACTCCAAGTGCAGAGTGTATAGTAAGTGGAAGACAGTTTTCCCCACGAGGGGTGACTCGAGGGTTTAATATCGAACTCTCGGGGAATCTGAAGTGGTAGATTTATCTTCTTATCCTTCTTTTGGTTACCTACAAAACAAGGTAAGATGTTTTGGTCCTCAACCTCACCTGTGGTTGTCAAGCACAAGGTGTAAGAATGATAACAGGATAGTTATGCAATGCAAACAAGAAATAAATATGCAATGATGGTGGATGCAATGGTAAATGATATTTTTGGGTTTTTGAATGATGTATGCAAGATGAAAAGTATTTTTGTATTTTCGGATTTAATGATGGCTGAAAATAGAAAAGTGGTATATGGTGTTGGAAAGGGGGTTCTTATGATTAAAAATGGACTGGGGGTTCATGGTTTCACAAATGCACTCTCTCTTTATAAAGTGGTAGACAATGGAACACACACAGTTAATATATGAGATTGCAACACAGGGTTTGATAACAAGTTACTTAGATATATGAGCATCACGTCCTAACATAAAGATCTTTTGGTTATTAACCTCTCTCATACTCCACCAAGATGCGAACTAAATCATAACACCTCAGTAATTAAGATAACTCAGAGTATAGCATTAAGTATCATGACATGAAGTGAAAATAAGAACATGCTAGATCTAGTCATGGAGTAGTGGCAATGGTCACGCCCACATCCCCGGTAGCATGGTATTTTAGTTTATCCCTAGTGAGGCAACAAAGTAAGGTAAAGATACCAAAGTGGATCGCAGAACTTTCTCTCACGTTCACTGCACTAGCCACCCCCCGTTACTCCAACTAATGCACACGTTCCCCCACACACGCTCTCATAAACATGCTTGATCAAAACAAGTAGACAAGAACGGGGTACATAATATGCATCTATACTCATAACTGAAACAAACATTGCAATCTCAAACATATATTAACTCATAAAGATCCACCACAAAGGTATTACAACGGTGACCGTAATCATGTTCAGCAGCTCATACGGTGCTAATTAGTGAAGCTCAAGAGAGGAGAGATACATAAGTTACTTCCACAAACCCATAGTCCAGAGGTGGACTACTCCCTCTTCATCATGGAGACGGTGGAGAAGTCGATGGAGAAGATGGAGACCACGCCGGCAGCGCCCCGCCGGAGTTTTCCCCTCCAATCTGCAGCTCATGATCTTCGTTTCGGTGTTTCTGTGTTCGTGCGGCGCTCCTTCCAGAGAACGTCGGGGGACCTTTTTTATAGGCGTTTTTAGGTCAAAACTATGTCGGTGGAGCGAAGATCGACGGCAACGGAGCCACGAGGCCCAAATGGGTGGGTCCCACGCGGCCACAGTACCTGGCCGCGTGGGCCATGCTCATTTGGCCCTCGGGCCTCCGTTTGCTCGCTTCCTTTTTCCGTAGGTCTTCTTCCTTCCAAATATTGACGCCCGTAAATTTCCAGGTGATTTCGTTGACGTTTGGGTCCCTGAAACATTAAAATAAGAAAATGGGGTTTTCTGCCTGTGCAGGGTTAATTCCATAAAAATAGGAAATCATTAAGATATTTCCAAAATCATTATAAAACATTGATATAACCCTTATATGATGCAAATATGATTGGAATATAAGCAATTAAAGTGCAAAGTTCATGTATGCATTTTACATGCATCAACATCCCCAAGCTTAATCCATGCTCGTCCTCGAGTATGAAGATGATAAAACTAACATGGACTTTGCAATTTAATACTTAACAATGGATATCAAAGATGATTACTATTGCTACATATAGTCAAATGATTCATTCTTCAAAGGAGTAGCAATATGCAAATAGTTTATGAAGTGATATCAAGTATTCAAGACAAGGATGTTCATTGATAGTTCACAAAGTGTAACATAGTAGCAAGTAATATGGAACACATGTATGCATAATGATAAGTAGAACATCCTACAATGGTCATAGAGTGTAGATGAAAATCTGAGTATGATAGGTGTACACTTTGGAAAGATGTATATGTGAGTAGAGGTAAAGCATGCATAAGTTTCATCCAACTTCCAAACTCTTCTACTTAAGTTAATGATTGCAATAAGGTATTCATTGGTGTCAAGCTCTCATTGCCCCTATCATAGCATCTTGAATGATTAAGGTTAAAGTGAAAGCAAATATGAGTAGTGTGCTTGATAAAGAATGGGTTGAATGTCTCATGCCCCTTGAATACAAGTACTTACACCATGTGTTACTCAACTTGGGAAACAAAGCAAGTTCAATTAAATATCATTGTAAGCATAATAGTATCATCAAGAGCGTCAACTGGGGTACCTCTTGTCTCAAGATATGGAACAAGCCCATATCAAAATGACAAGACAAACAAACAAAATGAACAATCTCAACACCCTTTTTATTTACCATTTGGCATAGTTTTTTATTGCAAGGTGTATCACAGAAGGTTCACCATAGTATGTAAGTAAATTTCCACCATGAATGATGCATGGCTTAGATTAGCGGCCCAGGCGTCTCTCTAACCATTTACACAAACTCATTTAAACTCACTTTATCTCCAAATTTATTTCAACATGATAAGCATCCATAGACAAAAGCACATGATATCAACTAAATGAGATGAAGAGCGTGTTGAAAGCTTTCCATGTGACAGCACATATGGGCTAACTTCCAACCCAAAACATTCATCAAGCCACAAACATCATAATCTTAATCACAATGGGTCAAGTTTTATTATGCAAATAAAAGAACATTGTGCATCAAGTTCGTGAGAGCTATATAACCAATTTTTTTCCATTGCAATCAATAACATAAACATTTTAATTCAGAGGTAAGATAACACAAACAACATGTTAAACATACTCGTAATAGCATAAAGCCAATAGGTAGATATGGTGGACTCACTGGAATAACTTTGGTTGAAGGTGTTGGAAACAAGTGTTTGCTTGTTGGAGTTTTTGGGCTAGCAAAAGGGAGAAAGTTGACCATCTAGATGCATGCATGAGTGTCCATAGAACTAACTAATCCATGTTAAACCAAGTGAAATAACAATCAGCACCAAAACATGAATAAGTGATAGCTCTACAAAAAGAATTTGCAAACTATTACTCATAAACAAGCTCATAAATCATGCAACTATATGTATCATTAAAAATCAAGTCAAACATCCCTTTTCCCAATCTTATAAAAGCATCCAACATATTTCAACCCATATTTCCAGTAGCTCTCTCATGACGTTTGGGTCCCTGAAACATTAAAATAAGAAAACGGGGTTTTCTGCCTGTGCAGGGTTAATTCCTTAAAAATAGGAAATCATTAAGATATTTCCAAAATCATTATAAAACATTGGTATAACCCTTATATGATGCAAATATGATTGGAATATAAGCAATTAAAGTGCAAAGTTCATGTATGCATTTTACATGCATCAACATCCCCAAGCTTAATCCATGCTCGTCCTCGAGTATGAAGATGATAAAACTAACATGGACTTTGCAATTTAATACTTAACAATGGATATCAAAGATGATTACTATTGCTACATATAGTCAAATGATTCATTCTTCAAAGGAGTAGCAATATGCAAATAGTTTATGAAGTGATATCAAGTATTCAAGACAAGGATGTTCATTGATAGTTCACAAAGTGTAACATAGTAGCAAGTAATATGGAACACATGTATGCATAATGATAAGTAGAACATCCTACAATGGTCATAGAGTGTAGATGAAAATCTGAATATGATAGGTGTACACTTTGGAAAGATGTATATGTGAGTAGAGGTAAAGCATGCATAAGTTTCATCCAACTTCCAAACTCTTCTACTTAAGTTAATGATTGCAATAAGGTATTCATTGGTGTCAAGCTCTCATTGCCCCTATCATAGCATCTTGAATGATTAAGGTTAAAGTGCAAGCAAATATGAGTAGTGTGCTTGATAAAGAATGGGTTGAATGTCTCATGCCCCTTGAATACAAGTACTTACACCATGTGTTACTCAACTTGGGAAATAAAGCAAGTTCAATTAAATATCATTGTAAGCATAATAGTATCATCAAGAGCGTCAACTGGGGTACCTCTTGTCCCAAGATATGGAACAAGCCCATATCAAAATGACAAGACAAACAAACAAAATGAACAATCTCAACACCCTTTTTATTTACCATTTGGAATAGTTTTTTATTGCTGATACGTCTCCAACGTATCCATAATTTCTGCTGTTCCATGCTTATATTATACCATTTGCTACATGTTTTATATACACTTCGTATCACTTTTATGCATTTTCTGGGACTAACCTATTAACAAGATGCCACAGTGCCAGTTCCCTGTTTTCTGCTGTTTTTGGTTTCAGAAAGTTACTTCTGGAAATATTCTCGGAATTGCACGAAACAAAAGGCCAGGTCCCTATTTTTCTAGCACGTACACGGAGTCCGAAGGAGAGACGAAGGAGAGCCACGAGGTGGCCAAACCACACCCAGGCGCGGCAGTGGGCCCAGCCGCGCCGCCCGTGGTTTGGGCCCCTCGGGGGTCCGCCGACATCGCCCCTTCGCCTATTTATTCCCCGAGACGCGAAAACCCTAAAACACCGAGCCTTTCATCCAGAACATATTCGCTGCCGCCGCCGTCGTCAACCCTAACTCGGGGGGTTCTGAAGCTCTTCCCGGCACCCTGCCGGAGAGGGGAATCATCACCGGAGGGCTCTACATCGCCATGCCCGCCTCCGGAGTGATGCGTGAGTAGTTCATCCTTGGACTATGGGTCCATAGCAGTAGCTAGATGGTTGTCTTCTCCACTTGTGCCATCATGTTTAGATCTTGTGAGCTGCCTATCATGATCAAGATCATCTTATTGTAATGCTACATGTTGTGTTTGCTGGGATCTGACTTATATTGATACCTATGTGGAGCTGAATATTATATTATCATGTCTATGTCATTTGTGATCTTGCATGCTCTCCGTTACTTGTTGAAGCCTTGGCCACGTGAATACTTGTAACTCCAAGAGGGGGTATTTATGCATGATAGTTGGGTTCAACCTCTATTTAACCTGGGATAGTGACAGCAAGTTCTAAGGTTGTAGATGTGTTGTTGCCACTAGGGGTAAAACAGCAATGCTTTATTCAAGGATGAATGTATTGTTTACATTACGCACATTACTTAATGCAATTGTCTGTTGCTTGCAACTTAATACTGGAAGGGGTACGGATGTTAACCGGAAAGTGGACTATTTAGGCATAGATGCATGCTGGATAGCGGTCTATGTACTTTGTCGTAATGCCCAAATGAATCTCATAGTAGACACCACAGCTCACACATGCATGTTATATGCACTTATCAATTGTCAATTGCCCAGCTGTAATTTGTTTACCCAGCATGTTAGTTATCTTATTGGAGAGACACCACTAGTGAACTGTGGACCCCGGTCCATTCTTTTACATCTGAAATACAATCTACTGCAATCATTGTTCTCTACTGTTTTATGCAAACAAACATCATTTTCCATTCGATACGTTTAACCCTTTGTTTTCAGCAAGCCGGTGAGATTGACAACCTCACTGTTAAGTTGGGGCAAAGTAATTTGATTGTGTTGTGCAGGTTCCACGTTGGCACCGGAATCCCTGGTGTTGCGCCGCACTACACTCCTTCACCAACACCTTCGAAGCAAACGTCCTACTGGTTCGATAACCTTGGTTTCATACTGAGGGAAAACTTACTGCTGCACTCATCATACCTTCCTCTTGGGGTTCCCAACTGACGTGTGACGTACAAGCATTGTTTCTGGCACTATTAACTAGAGCCACCAACACGTTTTCTGGCGCCGTTGCCGGGGAAAACCGAATTGCTTCTGCAAGGGGAGTCTCTCACACCCAATCTCTTTACTTTGTTATTTGTCTTGCTTAGTTTATTTTTATTTAGTTTGTTTGCTCTCTTTATCAAAAACACAAAAAAATTAGTTACTTGTTTAATTCGTTTATTTTGTTTTTCAAAATGAGTACTCCTGAGAACACTAAGTTGTGTGACTTCACTAGCACAAACAACAATGATTTCATATGCACTCCTATTGCTCCACCTGCTTCTAAGCAGAATTTTATGAAATTAAACCTGCTCTATTAAATCTTGTTATGAAAGAGCAATTTTCTGGTGTTAGTACTGATGATGCTGCTGCCCATCTTAATAACTTTGTTGAACTTTGTGAAATGCAAAAGTATAAGGATATGGATGGGGATATTATAAAACTGAAACTTTTTCCTTTCTCCTTGAGAGGAAGAGCTAAAGAATGGTTGCTTTCTTTGCCTAGAAATAGTATTAATTCTTGGACAAAATGCAAAGATGCTTTCATAGGGAAATATTATCCTCCTGCTAAGATTATATCCTTGAGAAGTAGCATTATGAATTTTAAACAACTTGATAATGAACATGTTGCTCAAGCTTGGGAAAGAATGAAATCTTTGGTGAAGAATTGTCCCACTCATGGACTGACTACTTGGATGATCATCCAAACCTTTTATGCAGGATTAAATTTTTCCTCAAGGAACTTATTGGATTCAGCCTCTGGAGGAACCTTTATGTCCATCACTTTAGGTGCAGCAACAAAGCTACTTGATGATATGATGATCAACTATTCCGAATGGCACACCGAAAGAGCTCCTCAAGGTAAGAAGGTAAATTCTGTTGAAGAAACCTCCTCTTTGAGTGATAAGATTGATGCTATTATGTCTATGCTTGTGAATGGTAGATCTCATGTTGATCCTAATAATGTTCCTTTAGCTTCATTGGTTGCTCAAGAAGAGCATGTTGATGTAAACTTCATTAAAAACAACAACTTCAACAACAATGCTTATAGGAATAATTTTGGTAGCAACAACTCTAGGCTTTTCCTTCAAGTGGTAATGGTTATTTTAATGCTAGATCTTTTATGCCTAGTGAGGAAAGGATGATAGAAATTGAGAGATCAACTAAAAGCTTTATGCAATCACAATTTGAGCAAAATCAATTGTTTACAAAAGCTATGAATGAACAAACTGCCATGTTGAAGAATATAGGACAGCAACTCGAAAATATAAATAGTGAGATTTCAGGTTTGCAAACTAAGATTTCCATTGCTGAAAACCGTATTTCATCTATGTCTGAAGCTCAGTCCTCTTTGATTAATAACATGGCAGCGAAACCTGAAGGTCTTGATGAGTCATTTGCTACAGCAAATGCCATCCAAGTTCGAATTGATAATAATATTAGGATGTTGGCTGAATTGCATGCTAGGTGGGAAAAAGAGGAAAACTTGAAAAAGAGAATAGTATAGTTAGAGTTTGTACTATCACCACCACTAGTAATGCTAATGTTTCACATGCTAGTAAGCCTCCTACTATTGATGGTAATGTTATTGGTGTTGGTAATGTCTCTACTACTTCTGCAAAGCGTTTGAAATTGCCTAAAACTGCTGAAACTTTTTCTGATAAAAGTGCTGAAATTTTTCAAACTATTGGAGACAATGGTTCCACCACCATTGACAATAATGATTTTGATTTTGATGATTGTAACATCTCTGAAGTTATTATGTTCTTGCAAAAATTAGCTAGAAGTCCCAATGCTAGCACTATTAATTTGGCTTTTACAAAGCATATTACAAATGCTCTTTTGCAAGCTAGGGAGGAGAAGTTGAAACTTAAAGCTTCTATTCCTAGGAAATTAGAAGATGGTTGGGAACCCATCATTAAGGTAAAGGTGAATGATTTTTATTGCAATGCCTTGTGTGATCTTGGTGCAAGTGTTTCGTTTTGCCCAAGAAGCTTTATGATATTCTTGATTTGCCACCTTTGGAACATTGTTATTTGGATGTTTTTCTCGCTGATAATGCTATGAAGAAACCTTTGGGGCGAGTTAATGATGTTTTTATTACGTAAAAATAACCTTGTCCCCGTTGATTTTATTGTTATGGATATTGAATGCAATGCATCTTGTCCTATTGTTTTGGGAAGACCTTTTCTTCGAACTGTTGGTGCCATCATTGATATGAAAGAAGGTAATATAAGGTACCAATTTCCTCTCAAGAAAGGTATGGAACACTTCCCTAGGAAGAGAATGAAGTTACCTTTTGACTCTATTGTTAGAGCAAGTTATGATGTTGATGCTTCTTCTCTTGACAACACTTGATTTTCACTTTCTGCGCCTAGCTGAAAGGCGTTAAAGAAAAGCGCTTATGGGAGACAACCCATCGTTTTTATTTGCTGTTATTTTTGTTTTCTTTGAGTCAAGGAGTTTTGTTACTTCTGTAGCAACTCCTTTGTATCTTTATTTTATCGCAATGTTGTGCCAAGTAAAGTTCTATATTGAAAGTTGATGCAAGATTTGGATTTCTGCGCAGTGACAGATTTTTAGCTGTCACGGATTTGAGCTTATCTCCCTGTAGAAAATTCAAAAAATTCTGAAAAAATCACGCATATTCCTGAGATATGTACGCAACTTTCATTATTTTAGGCCAGATCCATCTGAGCAACTTAAGTGCCTCGAAAAAATTCGTCATTCCAGACTGTTCTGTTTTTGACAGATTCTGCCTTTTGTTTTGCATTCGCTCTTTTACTGTGTTTGTGTGGATTTCTTTGCTCCACAAAGCATTGGTGGCTGTAGCTAATGTCCAGAAGCTTTGGGATTGATTGTATCATTACAGAATATGAGAATTTTTGATTATGCACTAACCCTCTAATGAGAACTGTCTTGAGTTTGGTGTGAAGGAAGTTTTCAAGGATCAAGCGAGAAGGGTGATATTATGTGATCAAGAAGAGTGAAAAGCCTAAGCTTGGGGATGCCCCCGTGGTTCATCCCAACCATATTCAGAGAGACTCAAGCGTCTAAGCTTGGGGATGCCCAAGGCATCCCCTTCTTCATCAACAAACTTATCAGGTCATCTCTAGTGAAACTATATTTTAATTCTTTCACATCTTATGCGCTTTACTTGGAGCGTCTGTGTGTTTTTATTTTTGTTTTTGTTTGAATAAATTCGGATCCTAGCAATCCTTGTGTGGGAGAGAGACACGCTCCGCTTTTTCATGTGAATACTCATGTTCTTCACTTATATTTGTTGAGTATTCTTAACTAGCTACTGCAGTGCTTTTAGCTCCTGTTTTTCATGCATCTCTTCGAGCTGTTAGCACTTGTTTATAAATACTCTCTTGCTGCATTATATTATCATTTGGAGAGTTTATGTTTAAATAAATTATTGGTGTTTGTTTGGAAGAAAGAAAATGCTACATGTAGTAGTTGGTATTGGAAAAGACATATGCATTCTTGTAGATCATTGTCTTGTTTTGATTTGATGCTTTGCAATTGTTTTGAGCTCTCAAGTAGATCATGTTTAAGCTCTTGCATCATGTAGTTAAAGCCTAGTAGTGGAGAACTACCGTAGAGCTTGTTGAGACTTGGGATGCATATTTGTTCTCTCTAAGGTCTAGATATTTTCTGGTAAAATGTTTGAGCAACAAGGAAGACAGTGTAGAGTCTTATAATACTTGCAATATGTTTTTATGTGATTCTTGCTGTACCGGTTTATACTTGTGTTTGCTTCAAACAACCTTGCTAGCCTAAACTCTGTACTGAGAGGGAATGCTTCTCGTGCATCCAAAACTTGAGCCAAAACCCATGCCATTTGTGTCCACCATACCTACCTACTATGTGGTATTTCCTGCCATTCCAAGTAAATATTTCATGTGCTACCTTTAAACTATTCAAAACTTTATTACTCCTTATTTGTGTCAATGTTTTATAGCTCATGAGGAAGTATGTGGTGTTTTATCTTTCAATCTTGTCATTTACTTCTGACAGACTTTCACCTGGACTAGTGGCATATACATCCGCTTATCCAATAATTTGCAAAAAGAGCTGGCAACGGGGTGCCCAGCCCCAATTAATTACAACTTTCATTAATAATTCTCTTCACATGTTTTGCCCTGATTTATCAGTAAGCAACTTAATTTTGCAAATAGACACTCCTCCATGGTATGTGAATGTTGGAAGGCACCCGAGGATTCGGTTAGCCATGGCTTGTGTAAGCAAAAGGTTGGGAGGAGTGTCATCTATAAAGAAACTAAAATACATGTGTAAACAAAAGAGAAGAGGGATGATCTACCTTGCTGGTAGAGATAACGTCCTTCATGGGAGCCGCTCTTTGAAAGTCTGGTTGACAAGGGGGTTAGAGTGCCCACTACCATTCGTTGACAACAACAAACACCTCTCAAATACTTATTTTGTGCTCTCTATATGCTTTCGAAAACTTAAAAAGCTCTAGCACATGATTTAATCTCTGCTTCCCTCTGCGAAGGGCCTATCTTTTATGCATTTTCTGGTACTAACCTATTAACAAGATGCCACAGTGCCAGTTCCCTGTTTTCTGCTGTTTTTGGTTTCAGAAAGTTACTTCTGGAAATATTCTCGGAATTGCACGAAACAAAAGGCCAGGTCCCTATTTTTCCAGCACGTACACGGAGTCCGAAGGAGAGACGAAGGAGAGCCACGAGGTGGCCAAACCACACCCAGGCGCGGCAGTGGGCCCAGCCGCGCCGCCATGTGGTTTGGGCCCCTCGGGGGTCCGCCGACGTCGCCCCTTCGCCTATTTATTCCCCGAGACGCGAAAACCCTAAAACACCGAGCCTTTCATCCAGAACATATTCGATGCCGCCGCCGTCGTCAACCCTAACTCGGGGGGTTCCTGAAGCTCTTCCCGGCACCCTGCCGGAGAGGGGAATCATCACCGGAGGGCTCTACATCGCCATGCCCGCCTCCGGAGTGATGCGTGAGTAGTTCATCCTTGGATATGGGTCCATAGCAGTAGCTAGATGGTTGTCTTCTCCACTTGTGCCATCATGTTTAGATCTTGTGAGCTGCCTATCATGATCAAGATCATCTTATTGTAATGCTACATGTTGTGTTTGCTGGGATCTGACTTATATTGATACCTATGTGGAGCTGAATATTATATTATCATGTCTATGTCATTTGTGATCTTGCATGCTCTCCGTTACTTGTTGAAGCCTTGGCCACGTGAATACTTGTAACTCCAAGAGGGGGTATTTATGCATGATAGTTGGGTTCAACCTCTATTTAACCTGGGATAGTGACAGCAAGTTCTAAGGTTGTAGATGTGTTGTTGCCACTAGGGTAAAACAGCAATGCTTTATTCAAGGATGAATGTATTGTTTACATTACGCACATTACTTAATGCAATTGTCTGTTGCTTGCAACTTAATACTGGAAGGGGTACGGATGTTAACCGGAAAGTGGACTATTTAGGCATAGATGCATGCTGGATAGCGGTCTATGTACTTTGTCGTAATGCCCAAATGAATCTCATAGTAGACACCACAGCTCACACATGCATGTTATATGCACTTATCAATTGTCAATTGCCCAGCTGTAATTTGTTTACCCATCATGTTAGTTATCTTATTGGAGAGACACCACTAGTGAACTGTGGACCCCGGTCCATTCTTTTACATCTGAAATACAATCTACTGCAATCATTGTTCTCTACTGTTTTATGCAAACAAACATCATTTTCCATTCGATACGTTTAACCCTTTGTTTTCAGCAAGCCGGTGAGATTGACAACCTCACTGTTAAGTTGGGGCAAAGTAATTTGGTTGTGTTGTGCAGGTTCCACGTTGGCACCGGAATCCCTGGTGTTGCGCCGCACTACACTCCTTCACCAACACCTTCGAAGCAATGTCGTCCTCCTCCTGATTGATAACCTTGGTTTCATACTGAGGGAAAACTTAGTGCTGCACTCATCATACCTTCCTCTTGGGGTTCCCAACTGACGTGTGACGTACAAGCATTGTTTCTGGCACTATTAACTTAGAGCCACCAATTGCAAGGTGTATCACAGAAGGTTCACCATAGTATGTAAGTAAATTTCCACCATGAATGATGCATGGCTTAGATTAGCGGCCCAGGCGTCTCTCTAACCATTTACACAAACTCATTTAAACTCACTTATTTCCACATTTATTTCAACATGATAAGCATCCATAGACAAAAGCACATGATATCAACTAAATGAGATGAAGAGCGTGTTGAAAGCTTGCCATGTGACAGCACATATGGGCTAACTTCCAACCCAAAACATTCATCAAGCCACAAACATCATAATCTTAATCACAATGGGTCAAGTTTTATTATGCAAATAAAAGAACATTGTGCATCAAGTTCGTGAGAGCTATATAACCAATTTTTTCCATTGCAATCAATAACATAAACATTTTCATTCAGAGGTAAGATAACACAAACAACATGTTAAACATACTCGGAATAGCATAAAGCCAATAGGTAGATATGGTGGACTCACTGGAATAACTTTGGTTGAAGGTGTTGGAAACAAGTTTTTGCTTGTTGGAGTTTTTGGGCTAGCAAAAGGGAGAAAGTTGACCATCTAGATGCATGCATGAGTGTCCATAGAACTAACTAATCCATGTTAAACCAAGTAAATAACAATCAGCACCAAAACATGAATAAGTGATAGCTCTACAAAAAGAATTTGCAAACTATTACTCATAAACAAGCTCATGAATCATGCAACTATATGTATCATTAAAAATCAAGTCAAACATCCCTTTTCCCAATCTTATAAAAGCATCCAACATATTTCAACCCATATTTCCAGTAGCTCTCTCATATATAATTGATAGTGTGGTGGTCTCTCAAACTCAAACAAAACAAAAACGACGCTCCAAGTTTATGCGATAAAGTGTTTCGATCGAAAAACAGAAGTTGGACGTGTGCAAACCGAGAGTGTGTAGGTCCAGCGGGGTTGTCTTCACATCCCCAAGCTTATGGTCTTCACCATCCTTGGATAGCTCTTGGTGCATCTCCTCCAATCCCTGTGAAAAAACTTCAAAACACCGTTTCTCCCATCTCTTTTCTGTGGGGTGCATTAATAGTGATAAACAAATAGGTTCCTTGCTGCATATAATCCTTGAACAAAAATTCATATGACATGTCCAGAAAGTGTATAATGTTGTATGCCTACTCATAAACTCAATTGGATCAAAAAGATTCAACTTAAAAGCTCAAAGCATGCATCAAACAAAATGGGACAGAATCTGTCCAGAAAAACAGCAGCAGCAAAACGTATTTTTCTACCCTACCAAACTTTCTCGAAAAATTCCGAAAAATTCATGCATACAGAGGATGAAAAGTTGCAACTACAGTTCAAATATGAGCTCATTCGGAGTTACAGAATAAGAATTAAAAATCATACCGTGCACTGATTCGTGCAGGAATAAAATCTCCGAACGCTATAAGCAACTTTTTCAAACCAAAAAGGGTAAAACTTGGCACTTTATTAAAAACTCCAGAACCTAACTAGACACAAAATCTCTTGTTACAGCAAGAGGACACAAAGAAAAATCACACAAAAAATAACCGGGTTGCCTCCCGCAAAGCGCTTTCTTTATAGCCATATAGCTAGGCTTCTTACTTGTTGTTTTATTGTGGACGAAGCTCATGAGGGAGCTTGAACTTTGGTGGTTCCCTCTTCCTTGGAAAGTGTTCCATGCACTTCTTGTGTGGAAACTGAAACTTTACATTCCCTTCCTTTGAATCAATGATAGCACCTGTGGTACGAAGAAAAGGTCTTCCAAGAATAATAGGACTAGAGGTTTTATTCCCCATATCCATGATTAGAAAATCCACAGGCACAAAAGTCATATGTAACTCTACCATAACATCACTTACTTTTCCCAAAGCATGTTTAATAGAGTCATCAGCAAGTGCTAGTTCAATAGAGCATTTTTCAAGATTTTTCAATTCAAGCACTTCATATAGTTCTTTAGATAAAACAGAGACACTAGATCCTAGATCAAGTATGGCATGGTGTGTCTCTTTTCCAATAGTTACTAGTACCTTAGGTATCCACATATCCCCAAGCTTAGGTGGTATCATAGCCTCTTGGTTGTACCTAGCAATCTTTTCTTTCAAGACATGATTAGCAATATAAGAACCAAAACCTGCTTGGTTAGTGTTGATGGAAGGATCACTTGCAAATTTTTGTAAGATAGATATTAATTCATGCAAGCTACAATTTTCTAAGTCAAGCAAAGGATCCTTGACTTCATTAAGCATTTTAACTTCCTCAACTTCAACCTCTTTCATTACCCCAATAGATTCTTTAGCAACTCTCTCTTGCTCATGAATGTGTTCCCAAGACTTATTGATAACCTCTTGGCAATATTTTATTGTTTCCTCATGTTTTTGGGCTGTAATGATGCTCTTTAATGATGAGACTTCCTTAGTAAGCTGATCTACCCTTTCAAACAAAGCATCTTGTTTTTCAAACTTAGAGATAAATTCCTTATTAAGCTCTTTTTGGGTAGATATAAAAGATCTAATGGTGTTTTCCAAGTCACTAGAAACATTACCACTAGAAGCATATTTATTTGGCACATATGGGGGTTTATTATAAGAGTTATAATTGTTGTTACCATACCCATTATTACCATAGTTCCTAATGAAGTTGACATCAATATTTTCAGAATTGTTTCCAACTAGTTCTTGCAAAGGAACATTTTCAACACTAGGTTTATTAAGCAAAGCAAGAATAGTATCCATTTTAGATGACAAATCATTAGTTTCTTCAATAGAGTTCACTTTCTTAGAAGGATTAGGTGCCCTATCAGTATGCCATTGACTATAGTTTTGTAAAATGCTTTCCAATATATTTTTAGCTTCTACTATAGTCTTACTCATAAAAGCACCTCCAGCAGCAGAATCAAGTATGTTTCTAGACATGTAGTTTAAACCATTGTAGAAAGAGTGTAATATGGTCCATTCATTAACTCCATGTGAGGGACAAGTTCTAAGCATAAGTTTTATCCTATCCCAAGCCATAGCAACATGTTCATTTTCATTTTGCCTAAAAGAAAGGATGTTGTTTCTATTTTGCAAAATTTTAACAGGGGGATAATATTTCTTAATGAAAGCTTCTTTTAGATCATCCCAAGAATTAATACTACCAGATGGCAAGGAATGCAACCACTCTTTAGCTTTTCCTCTAAGTGAAAAAGGAAATAACTTCAGTTTTAGGATATCACTTTCCACATTTTTAAACTTTTGCATGTCACATATTTCAACAAAGTCATGAAGATGCATAGAGGCATCCTCCATAGCACTACCACCAAATTGTTCCCTAGTTATCAAGTTCAACAAACTAGGACTTACTTCATAACTCTCAGCATTTATCTTAGGTGTGGCAATAGCTCTCGTGATAAATTGATCATTAGGAGTGTTTGTGTAGTCACACACTTAGTTCTTTCTCCCATTTTAGCAAGTTTTTTTGGTATTTTTAATTTTTTATGCAAAACTGAAATAAATATGATATGATATGCAATGACACTAACAAAACAAATAAATTGCTTTGTAAGTAAAGATGGATAAGATGGTGCTCACGTAGGTGCAACCTCCCCAAGCTTAGGTGTTAGCACAAGTTGGTGACGTTGACTTTGTTGTGAGATGAATGCGATGATGCACACCCTTGGATAAATCTCTCAGCTACGATTCCCCGGCAACGGCGCCAGAAAACGTCTTGATGATCCCGAAGAGCAAGTCTTGATGCCTGCACAAATAAACGGGATTAGGTTGAGACTCCAAGTGCAGAGTGTATAGTAAGTGGAAGACAGTTTTCCCCACGAGGGGTGACTCGAGGGTTTAATATCGAACTCTCGGGGAATCTGAAGTGGTAGATTTATCTTCTTATCCTTCTTTTGGTTACCTACAAAACAAGGTTAGATGTTTTGGTCCTCAACCTCACCTGTGGTTGTCAAGCACAAGGTGTAAGAATGATATCAGGATAGTTATGCAATGCAAACAAGAAATAAATATGCAATGATGGTGGATGCAATGTAAATGATATTTTTGGGTTTTTGAATGATGTATGCAAGATGAAAAGTATTTTTGTATTTTCGGATTTAATGATGGCTGAAAATAGAAAAGTGGTATATGGTGTTGGAAAGGTGTTTCTTATGATTAAAAATGGACTGGGGTTCATGGTTTCACAAATGCACTCTCTCTTTATAAAGTGGTAGACAATGGAACACACAGTTAACATATGAGATTGCAACACAGGGTTTGATAACAAGTTACTTAGATATATGGGCATCACGTCCTAACATAGAGATCTTTTGGTTATTAACCTCTCTTATACTCCACCAAGATGCGAACTAAATCATAACACCTCAGTAATTAAGATAACTCAGAGTATAGCATTAAGTATCATGACATGAAGTGAAAATAAGAACATGCTAGATCTAGTCATGGAGTAGTGGCAATGGTCACGCCCACATCCCCGGTAGCATGGTATTTTAGTTTATCCCTAGTGAGGTAACAAAGTAAGGTAAAGATACCAAAGTGGATCGCAGAACTTTCTCTCACGTTCACTGCACTAGCCACCCCCCGTTACTCCAACTAATGCACACGTTCCCCCACACACGCTCTCATAAACATGCTTGATCAAAACAAGTAGACAAGAACGGGGTACATAATATGCATCTATACTCATAACTGAAACAAACATTGCAATCTCAAACATATATTAACTCATAAAGATCCACCACAAAGGTATTACAACGGTGACCGTAATCATGTTCAGCAGCTCATACGGTGCTAATTAGTGAAGCTCAAGAGAGGAGAGATACATAAGTTACTTCCACAAACCCATAGTCCAGAGGTGGACTACTCCCTCTTCATCATGGAGACGGTGGAGAAGTCGATGGAGAAGATGGAGACCACGCCGGCAGCGCCCCGCCGGAGTTTTCCCCCTCCAATCTGCAGCTCCTGATCTCCGTTTCGGTGTTTCTGTGTTTGTGCGGCGCTCCTTCCAGAGAACGTCGGGGGACCTTTTTTATAGGCGTTTTTAGGTCAAGACGATGTCGGTGGAGCGAAGATCGACGCAACGGAGCCACGAGGCCCAAACGGGTGGGTCCCACGCGGCCACAGTACCTGGCCGCGTGGGCCATGCCTTTGGCCCTCGGGCCTCCGTTTGCTCGCTTCCTTCCGTAGGTCTTCTTCCTTCCAAATATTGACGCCCGTAAATTTCCAGGTGATTTCGTTGACGTTTGGGTCCCTGAAACATTAAAATAAGAAAACGGGGTTTTCTGCCTGTGCAGGGTTAATTCCATAAAAATAGGAAATCAAAGATATTCCCAAAATCATTATAAAACATTGATATAACCCTTATATGATGCAAATATGATTGGAATATAAGCAATTAAAGTGCAAAGTTCATGTATGCATTTTACATGCATCAGCTACACCTTCGCAAGTCTAAGATTTCACATGCGGAGATGGACCATTCAAAGTCCAAAAACGCATAAACGACAATACTTGCAAGATCGACATCCCACCTTTCAAGTACTTGGTGAGCGACACCTTCATTGTCGCCGGATTTCACCTTTTCGATGTGGTACGAAAGATCTCGAGTCGAGGACGACTCTTTGCCAAGGGGGAAATGATACGGTACATCCCTCTGAAAGGACAAGGATGTCGCCTAGAGGGGGGGGGGGTGAATAGGCGATTAAAACTTTTCCGGTTTAGACTTGAATAAACGCGGAATAAAACTAGTGTTTAATTTAACAAGCCAACAACCTAAATATTCTAGGCTCAACTATGTGCACCAACAACTTATGCTAAGCAAGATAAGCAACAAGTTGATAGCAAGATATAATACTTCAAGCACGAAGGCTATCACAATGTAAAGTGCATAATTAAAGAGCTCGGGTATAAAAATAACCGAGGCATGCGGAGACGAGGATGTATTCCCGAGTTCCTCCTTTTGAGGGAGTATGTCTCGTTGGAGGGGTGTGAGCTCACCACAAAGGCCTACTCAACGCCACAAAAGGCCTCACCCTATTCTCCGATGAACCGCACCATAAAGGATTGGTTCACCTTCCACTACCGGCAACCTTCAAACTCGGGGCACGCATCCACAACTTAATTGGAGGCTCCCGAAGTCTAGGGTCCAATGACCCAAGAGTAAAAAGCTCACAAACTTTCAACTTCCACAAATCCTCGTGGAGAGCACAAACCGATGCTCCAAATGCAATGACAAGAACACAAAAAGTGCTCAAGTCCTTCACTCCCAAATCCCACCAAAAGCAACTAATGCTTATGGAGGGAGAAGAGAGGAAGAACAAAGGAGAACTCAACAAATGGAACTCAAAGATCTAGATCCAAATGGTTCCCCTCACTTAGAGGAGAGATGGATTGGTGGAAATGTAGATCTAGATCTTCTCTCACTTTTCCCTCAAAGATATGGAAGAATCATGGGAGGAATTGAGAGATAGGCAAGCTTTCCAAGGTCAGCAATGGCAAGAGAGAGGGAAAAACGTGCTTGGCTGTAGGTTGAAGAAGGGTAGGGGTATTTATAGTCCCTCTCGAAAATAGCCGTTGCAGCCACTTAGACCGGAATATCTGGTCAAAAATCCGGTGCCAGATCCGGAATTAAGACCGGACTTAGGAAAATGCTATTGGAGTCGCCCGGAAGCGCCGGTGCTTACCCGCAATTATTTCCGGACTGACCCAGTGCCAGACCCGGTGTGAATTCCGGATTGACCCGGAATATCCGGTTTTAGATAGAAATAGCAGAACGAAAACTACGATAACTTTTTCATCCGGACTTCGTTTTCGATGATCTTGGACTCGTCGGATTCGCAACAAAGAGCTTTACAAGCATGTGAGGAGGAAGCCACAAGGAGAGAGTTTGACCTCTCTAAAAAGACAAGTCGGTAAAACATCCAACATAAAAAACGCAACAAGATATGCATATAAAATTCGTTTTTGATGAACTAGAGCTTGGTATAGAGATGAACACAAGCTCTAAATCCTCACATGGATAAAAACCAAATAACAACCAAAAAAGATGATATGCCAAGTATGCAAAGGTTTGAGCTCTCCACAAAAATGCGATCAAGTTACTCACTCGAGAGCCCCTCTTGATAGTACGACTATCGATCCTATAACCCGGTCTCCCCAAAAGCACGAGACCGGTAAAATAGAAAACCTATCAAGATCACACCTTTGCCTTGAGCATTCCACTTGAGCTAGATGATGACGATCTTGACTCGCTCAAGTTGGAACACCTTTCTTGACCGTGCTTGCTAGCACATGCTCCGCTTGGTGAAGACTTGCAAATTGCTCCCCCATAATCCACTATGGGAGAGACTCTTTTAGAAACATCTTCACTTGACCATTTATCCAAATGGGTGGCAAGATTCAAGCATATGATATCTTCTAGATGCTCATCTTGAACTTGCACAACTCAACCTTGATGACGATCACCACTTGACGTCATTCTCCATGGGATATATGAAATCTTCCTTTTGATGCAAGCCCATGGAAAGATACCTAACCCCACAAAGATAGTCCACACACACATATATCATGGGTTAGTTCACAAAGCTATATGGACAGTTGCTTACCTTACCATTGGACCAATGATCCCACATGGTACCTCAATTTAGCTTTGTGTGTTGATCAATTTGAATCTACTATTTGCACTTAGCCTTGATCAACTTGTATCTTTCATTCTCTCTTCACAAAGATGATGTCTTGAAGGTGAACATGAATATCCACGATATCCTATCCTTCAAGACATACTTGCAATATGCTCAACTCTACACATGACCATTCTTCATACAAACCATTGAATAGAACCTTGGTCACATATATAAGCTTCTAGAGTCCAACACATGAACTACAATCTTTTCTCATGGACAAGATCTATCAGGATATCTCAATGCAAACATTAGTCCATAAGAATTACCAAAACCATACATGGGGAAACATGCTCTTTCACCCTCGGGCATCGCCACGCCAAGTTCTCCAACACTTATGGCATGTTAGCTCAATTAGATACTATTTGTGTGCAAAACTATGAGTATCGAGTACCTCTACAAGCAATGTCAAAGCCAAAGAGAAGACACACGCCAAGAAGATAAAGAGAAGAAGACACTAGCGAAAGTTCAGATGGCCTATAACTTATGGCCCCCATCCCCCGGAACTTCCGGCAGGTCCATAGCGCTTCAGCATGAGTGAACGCTCTTGGGACACCCCACATGTGCCCCTAAAGTTGGACCGGAACTTACGTCTAAACATCTGACCAACATCTGAGCGGTCCCGAAGCTGGAAGTGATCCAGAGATCCGCACCAAACTTTCGCCCATGCTTGTGCAGAGTAAAACGGGTATTTACCCTTGTTTTCATACCTCTTTGTAGCTAGACTAAACTACCTTACCCTTCTAGTTTGGTCAAAATAGACATGACATGAACCCTAGAACGTGTACTCCTCAATTCTCGCGGGAATCCAAGACACCTCTCTTCACCAGTATTCTGTTAGGGTTCTTTGGATCGGTGGAGCGACCGGTGAGATAAACAGTGGCAACAAGTGTTGGGTTGGCTTGATTTCGAGTTCAAAGGCTGGCTCTCCTTTGGAGTTGTTGTTGGATCTGTAGTCTAGCATGTTCTTCTATTTATTCCCCTTTGTGTTTTTCACCGCGTATTTCCTCGTTTCCTCCCGCGTGTCTCCGTATTCCTCACACCACCTCCTCCGTCAATCTGTGACACCCCTAATCACTTTGGCTTGTATTGGCAGTGTTAGTGGCGATGCTATTTTTAAATGTGGTTTGGCAATGTAAGCGGCGATGATATTGTTGAGTGTAGTTTGTTAACTTCTATGTGCATCATTTTGATGGCCCGGTAGACCCCTTTTCGAAAAAAAGTGTGACCCCCATTCCTTGTTCACCGGAAGTAATTAATTGGGGAAATAATATTTCAGTAGATTTGCCTTATAGCGGTGAGTCACGACCTTTTGAATCTTCAAACTTAGTCAAACTTTGCATGTTTGATCTTTTAAGTACATTACAATATTGTTATCGATGTCATGCTACATTTTGAGATACAAAAGATAACACTAGAAATTCTATGACAGTTTTTCGTCATTTTTTGACCTGTTTGATCTGATGTCTCTACGGAGTTAAGTTATCAATGAAGTCCCTACCTACGTGGCTTAAAATCTCATAGGCCCCGTTCGGATGTTTGTATTGAAGGTCGATATTGGATATTCGGAGGCCTGCTAACCGAATATCTAGTTTTCGTCTGTTTAGATGTACTAGGTATTGAAACGTGGTATTCGCGTAAGATATCGAGAAAGACATGGCTAGGGCAAAAAAATTCCCAGCGAAAGTCGAGCTGTTGGGCTCGACATTTGGGGTCGATATTCGCTTCGTGCGCTAGCCTCGTCTGCCCCGTCCTCTCTGGCTCTCTTCCTCCCGTCCGAAGCAACAGCGGCGGCGCCCCGCATCGGTAAGCACCTCGCCCCGCCTCCCTCGCCTCTCCATCCCAGCGCCGCCTCCTCCAGCCCGCGCCAACCCCGCCCGGTCCCGCCTCCTCCATCCCAGCACCCACCCCGCTCGGCCCCGCCTCCTCCATCCCAGCACCCACCCCGCCCGGCGCCGCCTCCTCCATCCCGGCACCCACCCCGCTCGGCCCCGCCTCCTCCATCCCGGCACCCATCCGACACCCACCCCGCCTCCCTCGCCTCTCCATCCCGGCGCCGCCTCCTCCAGCTCGGCGCCAACCCCGCCCGGTCCCGTGAATCTCACCATCTCTTCTTCTTTGTTTTGCAGGACGGATTGGGGAGCTCCACCGGCGCTGTCCATACGTGGTGAGGTATGGATGTTCATCTCCTTTGACACCCCCCACCCATATTGCAGTTGTTTATATGATTTGTGTGCTATGCTTATGTGATTTGTTCAATTTTTGTACTGATGCTTGAATAACATGCTTGAAATATTATTGTGTGATGTGCTGAAATAGAAGAAGGATGTGCTGAACATTGTTGTGTGATGTGCTGAAAATATTATTGTTGTGTGATGTGCTGAAATAGAAGAAGGATGTGCTGAACATTGTTGTGTGATGTGCTGAAAATATTATTGTTGTGTGATGTGCTGAAATAGAAGAAGGATGTCCATAATTTTTGTACTGATGCTTGAATAACATGCTTGAAAATATTATTGTGTGATGTGCTGAAATAGAAGAAGGATGTGCTGAACATGTTGTGTGATGTGCTGAAAATATTATTGTTGTGTGATGTGCTGAAATAGAAGAAGGATGTGCTGAACATTGTTGTGTGATGTGCTGAAAATATTATTGTTGTGTGATGTGCTGAAATAGAAGAAGGATGTCCATAACATGCTTGAAAATATTATTGTGTGATGTGCTGAAAATATTATTGTGTGATGTGCTTGAAAATATTATTGAAAATAGAAGAAGGAAGAGAAGAAGGCAGTGATTTATTTGGATGAATCCTTGATTGGAGTGCTGAAAATATTATGCTTGTGTGATATGCTTGTGTGATGTTGTTAAAATTATGGTTGCTATATTGTGTTGGTTGTTGTAGCTTTGATGATGGTTGCTATATTGTGTAGTTGCAAAATGTCGGAAGAGTTAGACTTGGTTAATTATATATCCGAAGAAAATAAAAGAAGGAAGAGGAGAAGGCTTGTGTTCATGAAACAATACTTTGAATGCACTCTTCTTGCAATGGCATATCTTAGTACACAAAGGGTACCGAGGGACTTAGGGGCCTTTACCGATGATGAACATAGACTCTCTCTTCTGTGATACTTGCTGCACTTGGTGACATACCAGAGTTGTCTCAATCTGACAAACTGAGAGCTTATGGGAAGCTAATCCTTAGCGAGCGTTTATTTCATGCACTTATGGAGCTCCCGTGGAGTTGAGGAAGGAATGGCTGCTGATGTTGCCTTGAGGGCTTGTCATTTGTGATTGCTATGTAAGAACTTGTCATATTGCGTATGAGACTTTGTACTTTGCTTGTTTGAGACTTCGTTAAAATGGTTGTTTATGATGGATTATGCATTGAATTTGATATAATATTGTTGTTGAAATATTGGAGAATTTTACGTATTTGTCTAGCTGTTGTTTGTACCATAATATGTGGTTGTTTTGCATATTTTGTTATGAATATAACAGTACAATTATCAATGTCTCGAAAAACTGCTTTTATAACATCCAAACACCATTTGATATTCAAACTCAATATCTTGTCTAGCTCTGAATATCTAACACATCCAAACAAAAATATTGACATTCAAACTCAATATCAATATCTCATGATATTGATATTCAACTCAATATCAATATGGAGCTCCCAATGCGAACATCCGAACGGAGCAATAAAGCACAATCGACTGCTAACGGTATTTTTTTTGAATTTTTCATACTTGTATTCATACGGAAAGGAAGCCAGTACAACAGCATATACAAGCAAAGAAAAAAGGAGAATACAGAGGACACTGCTGTGTCACGCCATCTTCAACCTCGAGGTCCACCACCGCGCGCGACCTCCGCCGCCGGAGACGACAGAAGAAGCGACCGCCCGGCGACCAAGCCCAAGGAACAGAAGAGCACCATGCCCGAAGGCACTGAAAAGCCGCAGAAGCCACCAGCTCCGACGAGCTGGATCTGAAGACGGTTGTCCTCCATCGGCCGGGGACCTGCCCCGAGCAACTTCCGCTCCAGATCCGTGGCCAGCGCCACAGATCAACCGCCAGCACACCACCTTCCTCCACAGCAGCCACCCGCACCTCCACTTCCGCCACCACCACTCGCAGTACCCGGGGACGAACGAGGCCAGCGGATCCGCAGATCCCCGGCCTCCAGAAGTCGCGCACGCCACGGCGGAGGCCCGAAGAACTCCGTCGCAGGAGGGGAAGCGTGCCGACGCAAACCACCACACCGACAGCATCACCACCACCACAACGCCGCCGGCGGGAACCCTACCAAACCCTACACTATGTACAAGCCGAGATCCGGGGTTCCCCCATCCTCCCGCCGCCGGAGCGGCCGGCGGAGGAAGAGGGAACCCGCGGCTCGCCGGCGAGCGAGGTGGGTCAACGGGGGAGCCCAAAAATCGCCTTTTCTCACTGTAGACAGGAGAGGGGAACGGCGTGCGAGAGGTAATAAAACTGCTAACGGTATTTGTGTGTCCGAGGTTGGTGGTACACCATACACGAGAGGCGGCGCCACCGCCAACTCAAACACTTGTCACTTTCACAGCCCAGCTCGCTCCAAGCCTTGAATCATGTCCCTCCATCACGCTGCACGAACCTCAACGCACAGCCCGCCCTCCTGTCCTTGACCTCCTCCCTCGCCGTCCGCCCCTCCCTTCTTTTGGTCAGATCAAATCGAGCCTGCCCACCTCCACTCCATTTCCCTCCGCCTCCGCCGCCGCCGCCGCCGCGACCTGAGAGCACGCGCACGCACGCACCATGTGGCGCCGCCTCCAAACGCTCGCCCCGGCCGTCCGCCGCGCTGCAGCCGCAGCCGGCGCGGCGCCCACCCCCGCCACCACCCGGGCCGCCCGCTCTCCACCTTCCGCCGAACCACTCCGCTCTTGTCCGGTAAGGCCTCTTCTCCCTCTCCAGATCTCGTTTCCCCGGCTGTTCCCGTCGCTGATCGGCTGGGGATTGGCGTGTTCCTGCTGCAGGGGACAAACCGGCGGCGACGACTGTGGAGGACATCATGCCCATAGCCACGGGGCACGAGCGCGAGGAGCTTGAGGCGGAGCTCCAGGTGAGGCGGATTGTGCCTCTGGGTTTGGAAATTTCGGCTGGGCCTGCCCCGTTCGGTTTGGCCCTGCTGCCTGCTGGGAACGGGTTCTGATTCCTCGATCTGGTTTGGTTTCGCAGGGGAAGAAGCGCTTTGACATGGATCCTCCGTCGGCCCCTTCGGTACCAAGGTGAGGTGCTTATACTAGGTTTATCTTTGACATGGATCCTCCCGTCGGCCCCTTCGGCCACTGCGATCATGCATGCTGGCCCCGTTTAGGTTCATTGGAGTACCTTCCTGTAGTTTTTTGAAATGAGTGGGTTGTATAGTGCATTTATCTTCATAGTACGTTGCCGGGTGCTCTAATGCAATTTAGAGAATTTGTCAAATCCATTAGTGTAGAAACTTGTGCTCCATCTAATGACTGGGTTGTCTTCCTTTTCTTTCGTTGCTTTTGTACAATAGTATCATAGGTCGTTTATGTTATTCTTTCAAATGTTCGTCATTTACCCCTGGATTCAATTGTAATACGTGTACGAGTAAGGCTGTAATCCCTCGTCATAGAAAATTGCTTAAACTTCTTGCATAATGCATCAAGTACTGGCTCATTATCTTATGCATTTTGCGGTTGTATATTGATATGCTGGGCTAAATACACGATTTTGTTTACATTATTAAGCAGTGTAATGTAAACTCTGTTAATCATGGCTTATACAGTCATACAATAAGAGTGAATGTCTTTCCCAGCTAGCATAGTTTTATATGGTCATGATTGGAACAAGGCTCAAAAAGG
This sequence comes from Poa pratensis, assembly GCA_947311845.1. Lineage (NCBI taxonomy): Eukaryota > Viridiplantae > Streptophyta > Magnoliopsida > Poales > Poaceae > Poa > Poa pratensis. Next base: position 10,130,870 of record CAMZMU010000057.1, read on the forward strand.
CATTTCTAGGTACTCGCGTAAGCACTCCTGGGCGCTGGGCGGAGGCAAACCCCTCGCGTTGGCCCTGTGTGGTGGATTTGGTGGCTGGAGAGCTACTCCCATGGCGGCGGCGTGGGGAAGGAGAGGTGGAGGCGGGGAAGGAGATGCAGCTGTGCATAATTAGCTGCAACGCTGCCATTGTCGCTGTCGATGCGTGCGTAGAAGGTAGCAAGCGAGAGAAAGAGACAGAGGAGAGTAGATGGATGGTTCAGATTAGAGCAGATAGACGGTTTAGACTGGGTTGGCAAGCTAGGGTTTCATAACGGGCCTTATGGACCAGGTATGTTGCACGAAGGAGATGAGGAGCACGGCCCCAACTCGCCGCCTCCAATGTCATTCTTTTTTTAACCTCCCAGCCCTGCTGCTCATCTTGCTCTCTCCTCCTCTATGCTTTTGCTATGATCTCTCACCTTTGCCGCTCATCTTCTTCTTGGTTCTCTGTCCTGCAACTTCTTCCAGCCCTGCCAGCATTTCTCCAGTTCCGTACAGTGTCCTTACGGAACACCTAGGGAATAACTAAGCGAGCTAGGCTCTAGGCAGTGAAAAAAAATGCCTAGAGCTTTTTAACCTTGGATTGAAACTCACCTTTAATATGACAGCTTGGTTTCTTTTTCAAGCGGAAGATTATGAATACTTGTCATTATGTCCTTAAGGCTCTGGCTGCAGTCTGCAAGCCAACTGACATATAATTTATGTTATAAGTGCTGTGATATTATATTGTGTCTACTATTTTAAGAATGAACACGTAGTGCCAGTTTTAGTGAATTACCCGAGGCAAACTACAGTTAACAGGAACCTGTCTAGTGTTTTTAAGGTGTCTCTACGGCAACACTTAGGCAATAGACCCCCTCCCCCCCCCCCTCCCCCCACCCAGCACATTTGAATTTTTTCCGCTTTAGGCATCACAGCGGGGTAAAACACCTCAGGACGCCTTGCCGCCTTAAAACCATGCTGTCCAGAAAAACACATCGCAAATCGAAGGGTGACTATGAATGTGGGGCCACACGTGGTGTTCCTTGGCAAGCTAGTCCTGAAAACCGAACATAACCCCAACAAATCTTATTTTATGACCCACTTACGGAGCTATATATGGCTTGAAAGCAAATTATGTAGGTTGTTCACAATCAAGCACAAACAATACACACACACATAGTTTCAGCAGACATAACTAGGCCTGGGCGTTCGGTTAGACCGAACCGATCGGTTCGGTTCGTCGGGTTATTGAAAATTTCGGTCTTTGTAAATCAATGACCGATCGGTCATCAGAGCATCAGCTAACCGAGGCATCGGTGCACTGAGAGTTTCGGTTCGGTCCTCGGTTTCACCGAACAAGACCGATCTTGTTTGACAACAGACAACACACAAGATAGGAAAAGAAAACTTGAGCGACGGAAAAATGAGATCCCTACAAGCAAGAACATCTCGCATGTCCAAATAAGCTTCTAGTGAGGACGTGAGTTCACCAAAATTTGTCCCCGGGGACATGGAAGACAAGAACGAATAGCAGAGATAAGTCGCTGGCCGCCGGCCGGCCGGCCGGGCCGCCTACACCGCCGGCAGGGGACGAGATCAGTAGAGAGGATGTCCATGGCGGCTAGGTTAGGAATGGGGAAATCAGGAGTTGACCTTGCTTGGCGCTGTGGGCGTGGCCAGGTTGGGGACAGTTCGATCTTTTCTTTTGGATCTGGTGCCATGTGTGTGCTATGTAGAAAAAACTACTACTAGTACGATGAGTGCTGCAAAGGACCTTTGGGCCACATGGTTGTTGGGCCTCGCTACTATTTCCTGTGACAACATATCGGTGCTTTCGTAGTTCGGTCAACCGATGATTGAAACCGATAAAACCGAAGAAAATTCGGGTTTTCACAACTAAGAACCGTACATAGCACCGAATTTTCGGTTCTCGGTTTATTCCGCTTCGGTCTCGGTTTATTCGGGTCGGTTTTCGGTCCTCGGTTTATTTGCCCACCCCTAGACATAACACATTGCAGCAGCACGCTGCAGGCTCCACGGCAACATAATTTGGAACAGCAAGAATTGGCCTGCCCAAGTCACCTACATGAGGCTCAACCAGCCAAAGATCAGGCCCAAAGAAAGAAGTAAAAGACCATAGTACTGTGTCACACAAGGGATACTGGCATACTGCAAGCAGGGCCACATGCAGTGGTGGCCTCCCCTCCCCTAACTCTTCTCTTTTATTTTTTCCTAAGTGCACGAAAAAGGACTCCTCTTTTCTCATAGTGACGATGGCAATATCTTGAGCAGCAGCAACAAAGAACTGGCATGGTGAAAGGGCAGAGGGAGAATGCGCTGAGACTTTGGTGGTGTAGATCTTACCCATGGAAAGTCGTGAAATCTAATGGGCCAGATGATGCTGTGTGAGAGGCAATATTTGATGGCTGGGTCAAGTCACTTTTATAATTAATTGTATTATGGAGTTAGGATTTTCTGTGACTATCATGTATACCATATTTGAACCCTATCTCACTGATCTGCAAACCCCATCTTTGGTTCGTGAGCCAGAAATGTGTACCACCATTGAACTCAATTCATATAAAGTGATGATCGTAACATAGTGGACTGAGAATCTGGCAACTATATGGTTGCATTTCAAAATTGAATATATTTGGAGATTCAAATAACTTGGACCTGCGAGATATTATGCTTTTGAATTTGAGCCTTTATGCAAATCTTTTTTTCCGCAGTTCAGAATTTACCAAAAGTTATTTGCATATTCAGACACCTTTCATAAGTTTATTACACACTTGTTGGATGTGAGGGATGGGGTCATGCTATGTGACCTTCTGTCACCGATTCCTTTAACTTTACCTGCTAATTCTGTGTGTTCACGTCACCTTTAATCTGTTACTTTGATGTTTGTCTGCCTTTCCCATTTCTGTTCCATTGCTGATAGAAAGTTGGGAACAGATAAGTTCTCTATATTCCTTTTGTATGCGTGTGTCTATGTAGTGTTCCACATTTTAAGTTGCAGGTTCCATTGCATTACCTAGTTGGTGGTTAAAGTATTCAGATGCGTGCTTCATTCTAAAAGATAAAATATTGTTTGATCAGAAGCTCAGAACCCCTAAAGAATTGGACCATTGTTCTTGTTAACTTCAGTAGAAGCCTCCAGGTACTTTGTGCTGTATTGTTAATCATTTCGCTTTGATTCATTATCTGCAGGAGGCACCAGCTGTCATTGAGTCATACTTTAACAAGAGAATAGTAGGTTGCCCAGGTGGTGAAGGAGGTAAGCCAGTGTGGAACTGCTCTAGACAGACAGACGTTGCAAGACTTGTATAACACTTACTGTGGTTGGTCTATCTGCAGAGGATGAGCATGACGTCGTATGGTTCTGGTTGAAAAAAGATGAGCCGCATGAATGCCCAGTCTGCGCGCAATACTTTACGGTAATTTGACATATTAATTTAATTTACGCATTTGGTGACTAATTTGTCTTCTTAAACATAGCACATGACTGCCAAGCTATGTTGGTCTATTAGTGTTAAGCTGTTCATTAACGAATGTTTTTCTGGCTGCTTTATGCAGCTTAAGGTCATTGGTGATGGTGGAGATCCAGATGGGCATGATGATGATGATGAAGGTCATCACCACTAAGGATGATGCCTTGTGGTTCTGAAAATAAGAATTTGACGAGGCATATGATATCGTTTACGCTTTCTAGCACCAGACTGCTCCACGGCATCCTTGTTTATGAATATACATTTGGCCATCAAGCAGGTGGTAGTTTTCGCCTTAGTTTTTTGTTGTTGTTGAAACAAACCTTTTCTGGATTTGACCAGTGCATGTCTTATGGAGCATCATCGAATAAAAGATGAGTGCAGGGATTTTTGCTTTTGCTACCTAGTGGCCATCGGGTGTGATGGACCTGACCTATTCAATCATGCAAGAATTTATGTTGTGCTGTCTAGTGTGATGGGCAGTTTGTAATCTTTTCTGTTAAAAGTTACTCTGTACTAGTAACAGCTTCTTGTTTGATTGCCTTGCTGCTGAAACGGCATCAGGTCATCTTCACACATAATTTCCATGTTGTGATCCTTGCTACAAAGCCACACCAGGTCATTTTGACGAAGCTAATGAGTAGTACATTTGGCATTCTCTACATAATTTCCATGTTGTGATCCTTGCTACAAAGCCATAATTTCCATGTTGTGATCCTTGCTACAAAGCCACACCAGGTCATTTTGACGAAGCTAATGAGTAGTACATTTGGCATTCTCTACACTGTACCGTTTCATCGTGATCATTGTTTATCAAAAACGCCTTGGATCAAGCCGTTGGGCCTGACAGGTTTTATGGTGCATTATACTTTACCCCACGTTGATCAAGAAGAAGAGTACGAAGGGCACTTGGCTTGAGATCGAATAGCATTCCCTTTACATTTCCAGGTCAGTACAGTCTTGTCCATAAGGAATGGTAGCCGATTAACGAATAGTCCATATCTTCTTTTGCAACGAGAGATTTGCTAATCCCAGGTGAGAAGCTGCATAAATTGGCAGACACGAGAGACATGCAACCCTTGGATAAGAATAAGATACCAGCAGCATTTCACACAAGTTGTGAACTCTCAGACAAAGAAGTCGCTTGCTGTCTGTTCCTCTTCAGTTAGCTGTCACCGCCAGACGTCTGTTGGGTCACAAGTTCAGTTCGGTTTCGAGTTTCTGCGAACGAAGAGATTGGGAGAGCCTGAGGAGTATTATCTTTGCTCCGTTCTTTTGTCATCACCTTTTCTACAAATATCTTTTCACATTACAAAAGAAGCACCGCTCCTCCTCAGGCTCAGCCATCCCCAAGAAGAAGATAACAAAGAGTAGTCTTGTCCATGATTTTCGTACCACCACCAAGTACATCATCAGCTCAGTACCTGCAAGGCAAGATCGCAGAAGCTACCAGGCGCCGACACATGTCAAGTTTTCCACAAACAACGATGGCGCCGCGCCACGGTGAATCCCTGAAACGGCGAGAACCGATGCCCGGAGTGAGTTGAGTGTGACGGCGGCGCTGAATTTGGCAGCTCTAGAGGAGCACGGTCGCTACCCGTTAAAGGAAAAATATATGCCCCTAGACGAACGGGCGCCGTAGAGACCAAATGTTCCGCCTGCCTGCCTGCCTACGGCTACGCACCGTAGGTGGCAGTGGCAGCGGATCGGATCGGCCGCCGCGGCCACGGCCAAGACGACGGCGACACGCGCACACCGGAAGGAACTCGGATTCCTGCCTAGGTAGGTGGCCTCTCAGCCTCAACTCTCAAATGAAAATCGAATAACATGGAGACCTGGTAGTACGTAGTTCGTCTGTTTCATAAACAGTGCCGTCTAGCTGTTCGATGTTATTGGTCCCTTGGCTCACTAGGCCTTTTTCCACTTTTCAGCCGATGGATGGGATGGACGGACGGGCGCAAGCTTGTCAGGTTCTCCAAGTAATTTCAGCTGCTGAGTGCAATCTTTCCGTGATCGAATCCACGGTACACGCTTGATTTCCAGCTGCCGAGTGCAAGGTTGTCACGATCGCGATACGGGTGTATGCCCTCGGTTTCTAGCCGTTGTATGCGCTATTGACTTTGGTGGCTGACAATATGTGTACCATGCATCTGCATTTGACATTTACACCATGCTGTTGTCTAAACTTTTTCAGTAGAAAAGCAAGGGGAAAGGAAGAAGATTATTATGCTTGGATTCCCATATTCCATAAGTTTCGAGATAGTATGCTGGTGATTCAGATGAGCAGCAAATAGAGGCAGAAAGAATGGCGCCGGGAGACACGAGAAATTCTCACGGAATCTCGTGCCACATATCTTAATCGGATGATGTTGGCCTATGCTGACTGCTATAGTTTCTACAGTGCTTCAGATTACAACCAAGGTATGAAATTTCAGCATGTCCTGTCGGAAACCTTTTCTTTTTAGGGAGAGAAGCCATACCAGAAACTTAAGTGGTAAATGAGATAAAATTCCTTTTCCCTTTGCTTTCGAATATATTAGTGTACCCATGCATAGTTCTCTACCGAGTGAAAAGTGTAGCTTATTTCATACATATCATCTATTCTGTCTGGTACTTTTTGCTAATCCAGTGCACTACGACAAAGGTTTTCCTGCAATAGGGAATGAAACTTGTAATGGCAGCTTTCCGCAGCTTAAACTCATGGAATGCTGCAGAATGTGGCAGCAAAGGAGAACATAGAGTGGCTGCATACCTGCAGCCATGGATAGAATAAAATCAGACTTTTTTCTCAAACTTTGTTATGTGTACTCATGTGAATGCTTGTTAAAGTTAAAAGTATTATATTTGCACCTTCGATCCCATATTCATTCTTACTTCATATGCAAGAACATTTTTAAGCAACTACTTTTGTTCCAGATTATTCGAGGTTCATCCGAGGATAAGTTCTGCACTAAAATTTGCTTTAAATACTTTTTTCCTTCGCACAAACGCTTTCAGAAGCGTCAGAGTGTAAACACTGATTCAAAAGTACGCATTGTATGCTAAACAATAAAAGCACAAAATTAAGTAGGGAAAGACAGTACGGAACGTGTTACTCAGAAAAGTTCAGGTGAGATCGTGGCAATTGCAACTGGCAGGAGGGTTTGGAGTCGTTAGATGACATTATTCTTTCTTGGAGTAATGGTGGCCTCAAATGTCTCACTTTATTTTTGCATCGTTCCTTCTTGCATTTTGGTCGCTGACTTCTGTTAGTTAGGACTTGATGTGGACTCAATTCATACAGTTATTCATTATTCTTTACCTTGTTTCATTGAGTGGGAGATGATGAATCAGGGGACTGTACCTAACAACATTCACGGCTTATGAGGAAGAAATTCATAAGTATACCTGTGAGAAGTATTCCTGGCGAGAAATGCATGGAACTGCGCTGCGCATGAGCATGTATTGTGTTGTTATACATTTCAGATCCACAAAAGATCATACGTAGCACCGTGCAAAATTTTCTTCGAAAATCATTGGTTCCAGACAGTCCTTGAGATGGAATCTTCACATCTTCTTGTTTACTTTCGCATCAGCAAAGCTTTACTTCAAGCTGACATGTGGTTCTGAATCTTGTCGAAATATGTGATATTTGAAATATTAATGTTTGGGTCCCAGACAGCCTTAGAGATAAATCTTCGCATCCTCCTGTTCACTTTGGCATCAGAAAATCTCTACTTCAAACTGACATGGTTTTGAATCTTGTCAAAATATGTCATCTGTGACATAGTAATGTTTGCTAAGACATATATCATACCGTATCCCCGTCAACTAGGTTGTTCGAGAAAAAACCTTAACTAAGTTTGAAATGCACATAGGATGTTTCCATAAAGTGGTAAAGAGAACTGTTGATATTTCACTCGTGCAGCCTACTTTTCAGAATATATTCTTTTAATATTTTTTTTTGGATGCTTTGCGTTTTCATAGGACGAGCATATGAAATTAGAAGCAATATATTCTAAATAAGGAATATGCAGGCTCCAAGCCCTATGACACAACACAATCATGGCCTATAATCTCCAGCAAGGAGTAAAAATTAGCTAGTTCATAACCTTATATCTAAAAAAATACTTCATAGCCCCTATGCAACCCCTATTCTCTCGAGCAAGGTAGGGACAAAAACACATTTAGCTCACTTAATTTAGCCTGAGCTGTCCCCCCATATATTTAACCTCGGTGGATAGAAAACTGCAGAGCTAGTGCATATGATTCCTTATGTAGTCCGACACAAGAAGAAAAATTAGGTGAAAATCCTCTGCATTATTCCGCTATCACAAACCCTAAGGGGTTAGTTTAGATTTGACTTAGAAGTTTGTTTAATCCCTTTTAATTTGGATCGTCGAGAGGGGATCAAAGCCTACCACTATTCTGAATTTTGAAAGCTACCCCGCACCATTTATAAAAGTGGAATCACTTTCTTGCCAGCAGGATCCAAGAATAGCAGAGTTTGTTATGCAAAAAGCTGACCTCAAAGGGGTAAAAGGATGCTGATGAGGAATATTTGGGCCGATCGGCGATGTAAACGTGACGGGATTTATAATGGAGATGTAATTACCACGGAGGAAAAGCAGCACTGCAAAAATTCTTTGAGGCGGATCCTTGTAGTTCCTCTCAATTTACAATTTTACAGGTACTGTTGCTGTCAGTTATCACTGACCTGTACTACATGCTTGTGTTGAGCAGTTCTCTTTGCTGTACTACAGCATCAATACCGTCTTGAACAATGCCTCCATTTGATAATGTAATTGTACCAAGTTGGTTCGATATCTGCCTATGTCACTGTCTACACTTCATGAGATATTTCTGGAATCTTCCTTGCTGCAGTCTGCAGAATTTTGCACTGTGTCTGCCTAGCAAATGAAACGGTACCACTTGCCATATCCAGACCTCTTGGATTACAGTTCCGCTAATTGCACCCTGAACTATAATGAAATATAGATAATTTACATGCCATTGTGTATTTATATACATATCGCTGGTTTTGATCTAAGAACTACAATAGTACGAAAAAACGTCCTGCAAGAAAAGCTGCTGCGTGCTTGTCTTTTCGATCTAAATAGGGTTTTGTAGGACCTCACCATGCCGAATCCTACCTGAATTTCTAGTGAAAATACTTCATTTTTCAGAGTTTAAGTTCAGTGCTGAACTGTGCCTTAAATTCTACTCGAAATACTTATTTCTGGGGTTTCAATTCATTGTCGAACTGCGCCTTAAACTCTGCTGATATTTTCTCTGACAGTTTTTTATTTTCGATACAGTATCTAACCGTGCCTTAAATTACTGAAAATGCTTATTTTTTTCAGTTCCACTTCAAGTTCAGTGTCCAAACACGTTTGAAATTGTATTGCAAATCCTGATGTTTACTGTGAGTTGCTGTTCAGTGTCGAACTGCACATTAAGCTCTAGTAAATATACTATTTACTTTTATAATTTCAGTTTCTTTCATACCACACCTTAAAATTTACTTGATACAATCACCGCCAGGTTTTAAGGACATTCAGGGATGTGGAGTTTCAACATTGACAAAGTCACCACAGACGCTTTGCTATCTACGGGAAAATGGATTTCCATTGAAAGAACAATCTGCTAATGGGACACGCATGACAACCTGGGGTTTTATCCCTGGTGGGGTTTACAACCACCCTCCTAGGCAGCCAACCAATACTTGGTTCTCACCTCAATGTCAGTTTGGAGGAGAGGTATTTCTATGTAAAATTTCAGTGTGCGGAAAATACTAATATTTGTCTCGGAGTTTCAGTTCCATTTTGAACTGACACTAGTGAAAATATCCATAACTCCGGTGTCTCTGTGCATTTATGACAGTGTTACAACAATGCTGAAAAACGACAAACCTCTTGCAAGAATAGGTGCCATATGTTTTGCCTTTTCCTGCTAAATAGGGGCTTTTGCTTAGGTGAACCTTCCCTTAGCACTGAGATAGTGAGACATTCATTGTCTTTAATTATTTTAGTTTTCTTTTCTCTGAAGAAAGAAAAGAAAACTGGTTATGCTTATTCCTTGTCATTTCGACTAAGGTTATATATATAATCTTTGGAGCTGTGATGCTGAATTAGTGGGCATTATAACACCTTATCAAGAATAACGCTGATGAAAAAAATTGGTTAGGAATGGTCTAAAAGGCGTCCCAAGTAATATTTTTATACCTGGATTCCCTCTCCACTGCCAAGGATGCATATATTCTCCTGTGAGGAGGGCCAGAGGGAGGGCCTATGATTCATCCTTACTTCAGTTAGGATGCATAATTTGGAACTTGATTAACACTGTGCCTATGTGTTATGGAGCAGTTAAGGCGAAGCCAAATGCCTATCACTGCGAGTCCATATTGTTAGACATAGTTAGGTTTTACCCAGGTACATTTGAGGTGCTATAAAATGATTAATTAATTGCCTAAAGTCCAAAATCGCTGAAGCCTACAGCTGAACCCAGCCGGCCAAAAAAACCAGTCTTTTCTTATGTCCTAAAACCTGATTCTTATGTCCAAACACTAAACTTAATAAGCTTGCCCATCTATCAATTGATTCCTCACGTACTGGCCAGTGGCTTGTGAGGACAATGATCGAGCTTCCATACCGGTCCGTGCGACAGTGACGCCCCCTAGTCTTGGCGATGTAGTCAAGATTTTCATGGTTTATAAACACGTAATTATTGTAGTATTGAAGTTTGGCAAGAAATTCAAACTATCTTTTGGAACATTTTATTGATGTAATATATTTTTAGAACTATTTTTAATTGGATTTGGCACATTTCAAACCTTTTTATGGATATGTCATAAGCTCATATTAAACTAATTTATTGTAATTATAAAAATAGTTTGCACATGAAATTTAAATTGTGAGTGTTAAAATAGAAAGCATCGACGTAACAAAAAAAAGCTTTCCCACCCGTGTCACGTACGAATTCCGCAATTTGTAGGATTACCATTGTTAGAGCATCTCCACCCCCCCCCCCCCCCCCCCCCCCCTATATATAATTTTAGTCCCAAAAAGCGTTTTAGGGACATGAGAGAGAATGTATAGGGATTCTGAAATTGCTCGTCTTTGGCGGTGTCCTTAAAATAGCATCGCTAAACTTTTAACCTATACCTATCTATTTATTGTTCTATGCAATCTACAATCACAACGTATACGATAATTCATAATTTCAAAACACATAAACATAAGTTCATTTTTAATACATAAATTATGAAGTTCAAATTTAAATTTGAATACAGACAAATAACATAGTGCATATCACAACACAAATGTCAAGAAATAAGTTCAAGAAACAAGCCAAGCAAACATCAATCACTTTTGCCATGAAACTTCCAAAGCACCTCAACCAATTGAGCCCAAGTTATTAATGCATCTCCTTGTTTTCGATTTCCTGGTGCACCGTCAAAATTCTAATGATCCGGTGTTCATATCTACTCTTGGAACGGACTCTTTTTTCCAAACACTCATAAGCATAGGGAAGAGCTTGGCCAGTTCATCCTCTATGATCATGTTGTGTCTAATGATGCATGAAGTCATGATTCGGCCGAGAGTCTTCTTATTCCAGAACTTAGCCGGTCCGCAAACAAATTGCGAAGCGAGGTTGCAACACCCCCAAACATTCGCTCCACACATCACAACAACTTTTCATAGTGGTATAGAGTGTTCTTTTTACCTTGGGGGTTTGATAATGGCTTCACAAACGTTGCTCACTGTGGGTAGATTCCATTTGCATGACAATATCCCATTGTGTACTTCTGTTGATTGAGCTCAAACTCAACAAGAAGGTGCCTCTCCACGGGCTAACCTAGATAAGAGTGGTGAGCAGTGCACCACATTGATATCATTGCAGGACCTAGGAAGACCAGAATAAACATGCCAAATCCATAGTTTCGCGCCAACTTCAATAATGATGGTAGGATCATGGACATGTCCGGTAAATTTCCCATATCATGCCGCATGGTAGGTTTTTTTCACCTCCAATGCATATAACACACAAATACGAGCATATCGGGGAACCCTTTAACTTTGTTAATTGCTAGAATCTCTTAGTGTATTGCGGATTTGGTGCACGCAGTTACTCCTCACGAAATACCGCAATGACCGCCCTCACAAAGCGTCACAAACTCCCGAGTATGGTTGTGGGGACCCCCCCGGGTCAGAGCTAGGCAATCCTAGACACATGATCATCATAGTCTTACCAAAACCTAACCTAGATCTCGAGAGCCTTGCATGGAAGCAACTGGTAATAGAACAATTGGTGATTGTACGACCAAAGGAAGTAATACATGCTGTTAAGAGAGTAAAGATAACATCTATAACACGTAGAGGTTACATGACCCATCATACATCGATTAAACATAAGTGAATTAGGCTATTAGACATAGCAAGTTTAACAAATGCCTAGAGAGGCTGAAACAAACGACGACAACCCATTCCATAGATTCAAAGGCTCATGTGTGAGAAACGCCAAGCTACACATCGATGTCGATGTCCATGAAGAACTCACATCAATAGGTAGCCTTATCTGCAAAAAATATATCAAGGTTGAGTAAAAACATACTCCGCAAGATCTGGATAAATCTAATAACTACATGTTAAGTACAAAGGTACTCCGCAAAAATTATTTCTTCTCACTTGGTATCAGAGCCCAATCATTCTCCTCTTCTCGCCATGGCTACCAGTCTTGCTTCAAGTGATGACACCTCTAGCGCGACGTCGGGCTCAAATTCCATTGCTTCGATTGCTAATCTGATCACCATTCGCCTCAGGAGGGAGATTTTTCTTCTTTCGAAAACTCAAGCCGTCCTGTCCTCCACGCCCAAGGCTCTTTCGACAATGTCAATGGAACCATCTCGACGCTAGCGAACACCATCATCGAGGGTACTGGTGACGTCGCCTTTACAGTCGCAAATCCAACATGTCTTCGCTGGTATCAACAGAACCAGATTATCCTCATCGCCATTTAAGGACCAAATATACCAACTACAGCGCGCGCGCTGGGGAGGGGGGAGGGGGGGTGTGATAGGAGATTCAATTAATTGATCTCATATAGATAAGATGAAAATAACTTCACACAGTAAGAAAACAAAGAGAAAATAATATCAATATAGCACGATAGGTAAACAAATAGTATAACTAAGAGAAGGTTCGAACAAGTACACATGTTTGTTTGCCGGAGTTTAAGCTGATGACACCATCTCTACGTCTTTGTTGGGGGGGGGGGGGGGGGGGGGGGGGGGGTGGGGGGGGGGGGGGGGGGGGGGGGGGGGGGATATCCACGCATACACTCTAGCCAGCAAGACACACCCACTTGCCGCTAATCCCTATTCTCCTTTCAAGAAGCTTCACCCGTTTCAACCGATCACTGATGGCGGATCCTTGAGGTGATCTCCAAACTTTACAAACTTTCTGTGGCAATTCCACACACCGGATGCTCGACGACGACACCTAGCTGCATAGTAGATGCCAAATCTCCAAGAGTTAAGAGAAGATGTTTTTCGCTAAGACACGCTCTTGCTTGTAGCTCAATGAAACTAAATCTCCAACTCTCAGGTATTCAGTTGCGGATATAATAATTGTGAGAAGGCAAGGGTACTCGAAACAATCGATCGAAAGATCTTGGAATTCAGCCCAAGTCGCCAATCTTGCCCGTTGGGGTCTGGGTGCTGTTTATAGGCGAGTCCCGCAATTAGCTGTTGCCGTCAGATATTTCGTGTACTGACAATTGCAATGATCTAATAAAAGCGAGGTTGTTCTTTATCAAGATTTTCATCTGCTGGTGTTGTGCTTGAATCAACATCAATGTAATCAGCCTTTAGATGTGTGATTATGAACTCTAATTCACAAGTATTAGCTTGTCTTCAAGTGAATACTCAACTTCACTGCAGGTTAAGCCACGGCCTCTGCTTCAAACCTCGTGATGAAATTAGGATCTCAAGAATTAAAAATAGGCTACTACCAAAGAGATTTTCACCGGGGTGCTTGTTGTAGATGTTTATTGAGTGATATGGAGTGCACAACAAGTTTCGCGTTTAGCCTGAAGATCTACCCCCTTAATAGTAAGGTTGTAAGTTATAAAGTAAAGACTATGTTTTCAACTTGATTCGGCTTTGGCTTCGGCTTCGAGTCTTCATGTTCACTATTTCATTTTTCAACTTTCATGAGTAGTATGGGTCTTTAAGAACGCCACGTGAAAGTTCCTCAACCAGTGTCTTCATGTCCTTGTCTTCAACTCGTACTATCTTCAATATTTGATTCTGCGACTGGTTTCTTCATGTGCGCCAGAGTCACTCCTTGTGTCAAGATTGTGTTGGTCTTGATTTTGGGTTTATCGTCACACATCAGATGTATCCAAGTGGCACCAACTGATATTTCATCAAACAAGCATCTGTGACTTGTGGTCTTCACGTAGGTGATGTCTTCAACGATGTCTTCAAATGTGCCTAATATTCAGATGAATGGCGTTTGTCTTGACTTCAATCATGGCTAAACAACTCTATCTCGAACTATGACATATTCATGTGTATACCAGATAAAAATATTAGTCCCCTTAATGGTTGTATGTCATTAATCATTGAAAACACACTCAGGAGGGCATGAACTACCTTCATCCCTGCTCTCCTCCATGACAGGGACATCATCAAGAAATT